>CM035444.1:4938805-5376305 GCA_020310875.1 Ceratopteris richardii
AATAGGAGGATGGGTTCCTTGTTCTTTTCTCCATTTCTCTTCTTGGATTTCTCTCAAAAATTCATGTGAGTACCTATGTATGGAAGACAGATTGTCTTGACTTTCTGTATTGGGTACTTGAGACAGGGATGGTGCATTCCTTTCCTGTGTCTCTGAGGCAATAGAGTTCCTATGCTCACTCTTTTTCTCTTTGCTTTCTATCAAGTATTCAAGCCTCTCCATTAGACCTTGAAAGTGTAATTCAGGTTTTGCCATGTTATTCCAATTAAGATATCTAGAGGCTTCGAAAAAAGCTTGTGCTAATTCTACCATCTTCATGCAAAGTTTAGTCCTCTCAATTTCTAGGTTTTCTGGTATGGGTTCCGCTAAAACAGATCCTGATTTCTGAGCTAGGTTCTCTTGATTCAATTCCTGTGAAGTCAGTTCTAGGATTTTGGCTCTAGAATCTTTTAAACTTCCTTCCAACTCAGTTATCTTTTTACTCCATTTTCTCTTAATTCTTTCTCTAGAATCTTTCCAAGATTTCGTCTTTTTACTGCTAGATTCTGCAACTTCACTACTTCCGGCTACTTTCTCCTGATTAAGCTGTTGGTTCTGTAAGAGCGCCTGGGCTCTTGTTATAGCTTGGATAGGCACGTATGTAGGTTTGGATCCATCTGTGTTGTTTACAATGCCTATCATGTTGATCGGTGTCACTTTTGAAGTGTTAACTGGGTTCTTAGGACAATCTTTGATTATGTGCTCTTTGCCACAATCGGCACAAAAGCCTTGTATGTTATAGTACTGTGATTGCCCTGCTATCGGAGGATGTGGACAATCCTTTATGAAATGATCTCCTTGGCACCTAAAGCATGGTCCTCTAGGGCCCTGTGGTCTTTGCTGTCTTAATTGGGGCCGTGGATTAGGGTTGGTGTACATCACATGAACGTGGTCGGGCTCCCAACTAGGTTCCACTAGTGGACTATCATAATGATATGTCTCCACGTGTTCTGGTGACTCCGTGTAATAAGCGGGTGGACTATCTACATGAGTAGAGTCAAAACTGTTTAAGTTCGGATCACTCTCTGTGATCAAAGGTGAAGAAGGCACTAGGGCCCTACTTAGGTTCTCTTCTGCAGCAGCGTATTTGACTGAGATGACATTCGCTAGTGAGGGTGGCTGTTGAGCTAAGACAGGTTGAGGTCTTTGTTGAGCCTGGTATGGGTAGTTTTGAGGAGGCCTATAGTAATAAGGCTGAGCATTGTATTGGCCTTGATACCTACCTGGCTGCTGGTATGCTTGCAGGTAGTTCTGTCTTACTGCTTGTTTGTTGTATGGGCAGTCCTGAGCTGTGTGATTTGTGTATCTTCTCTCAATTGTACAGTATTGGCCACTAGGGTTGGCTTGTGGTTGTGTCGCATTGGGACACACATTAGCCATATGATCACCACCACAGGTGTAACAATGCTTGTTTGTCGTCACCCTGGGCATCTGTTTACTAGAAACTCCTAGTTTCTGGGCCACTTTTTCTGCTAGGTCCTCTATCGAGCTAGACAATTTTGTGGAGGCTAGAGATGAACAATCTGAGTCCTTATAGACCTTTGAGAGTTCCAACTCGTCTCCTAAGTTATCCTCAATGTCTATACAAATTCGCACACATTGCTATAGCATTCTTGGTTCTTTCAAGTATACATAGGAGCGTAGTTTAGAGCTCAACAGGCCATCTAAAAACAATGACACTTGTTTAGCTTGTGAGGGTAACTCTTGTACTGGACATCTTTCAACATATTGTCTAAACCTACGTCCCGCAAGTCTAACTGTTTCTTGAGAGTTTTGTTTGAAGCTATGAATCAGCGAAGACGTGTCATGTCTGATTCCACTTTTAGAGAATTCAGTGATGAATGACTCTAAAAAGTGATGGATGTCTCTGAATTGCCTTTGTTGCAAAGGTTGGAACCAAGTTAAAGCTGTGTTCTTTAACGTTAGTCCGAATGCGTTATATTGCGTAAACATGTCTTCGACTTGTTCTGCTCTGAGCACTTGCTTAAACTTTGCAACATGATCATAGGGATCTCTTGTCCCATCAAAGTAATTTTTTATGGATTTTACTAATTGAGTGGGTCTTAATATTCTTGCGTGTTCCCGTGGTCTAGGTAGAGGAAAATCATCTCTACCACCTGGCATTCTTTGATCTCTTTGTCTATCCGCTCTATTAGTGTGCGTGGTTGTTCTATCTCTCCCTATGGGGTGATTGAAACTTACTTCAGGTCTATCTTTGTTTTTCTCTCTTTGATTACCATGGGCTGTGGATGTTCCTGCCCCTTGGTGCCTCGCATTTACATTTGTTCGTGATGGAGGGAATACTAATTCACCTCTCCATGTGTACGTGTTTCTAGCATGGTCTGGCACCACAAAGACTCTTTCTGAAGTCTCATCCAGGTATACAACCTTTCCAGGTGTATCCGGGTCCTTAAATTCGTAGATTATGATGGAGCCTACCTCGCTAGGTTGTTCTGTTCTGTATCTCCAAAATGCTTCGTCAGTTTCTTTATTTACAAACAACTCTATGCTTCTGTTGTCTTGAGGGGTCCATTCTGGAACTAGTACTCGTGTTAGTACAGATTTCCCTCTAGGTGTTCTAGGTTCTTCTAATGGTTCCTTTCCTTGAGATTCTGCTTTTGTTTCTAGCTGAACTATGCCAAACTCATTCATATTGTTTGGCTGCATACTTAAGATATACATCGTTCCTTCCTTGTCTATGTACGCGTCTCTCGAATTTCACCACCGGACGTTCCAATCCAATGGGTTGATCGGGGTTGTGCATTTGCACCACTTATCTTCTCAAACCATCCTCATAGATGCGAGCACCTAAGCTGTTGGTTCGAAGAAACTCCAATTGAGTCCTATAGGGTCCTTCAGGCTTTTCCAAGTAAGCTACATTTGACCCTCCTTCTGGTCTATCTGTGCTAAATGCCATTTTTTATTCGCTAGTATCTGAGCTCTCGTCTTCCTTGCACACTCAGTACACGCTCAGATCGTCAATGATTCTTTGTTATCACTTTCTTGATTCTTTTCAAATTCCTCTAGATTCTTGTCATAATGTATGCATCAGGAATTCGACTTTCTGTGGTACTTTGAGTTCTCGTTCCGTCAGACTTATGTTCTTTCCTTTAGGTTTTCGTATCACACACCTTTACTTTAGTCTTGAACTTGATAAATTTAATTCTCTTGAACTTGAGGCGTTCCTATCGTCTTGAATCCACAATGCTAACGTTTATCCTAAGCTAAGAATTGACTAGGGGGGTTGAGTAATCTTCCAACCTCGAGTCAGCTTTTCTGGTTGCTCTGGTGCCCAAGAAGCCGCACTTCCCAAGCTTTATGCCCTTCACTGCCTTGCTTTGGTTGCCCTTGATTGCCTTTGCTTGACCTGGAAAAATCCAATATTAGACCAATATCACAAATGGATGATCAAGCACTTGAGTTTATACACCCTTAAAGTCCCTTAACTTTTGGCAAAAATTTTCTTCCCAAGGTCCCTTTTCTTTCCTAGTCCCCCTGATGTTCAACCTCAAATTAGCTTATCTAAAAACCCACGTATTCTTTATGAAAAAAACAGTTGAAGTCACGTAGTACTCGTAGAGAGCTTTCTAACGAGCTATTAAGCTCAAAAAACTGACTTCGGATGAAAAAGTTATGACCGTTCAGGCCCTCGGGGGTAAAAACTCACAAACAGGTTTTTCTTCAAATATGAGCTAAGGGGTCTCCTATGAGTCTAATCACCCAAAAATTTCCCAAAAATAGCCCCAAAATTGGCCAAAAAATCAAACCCTAAAATTTGTGTTTGGGGTGGACAATCGCGATGGTCTGAGATGATCGCGATGGTCTGGGACCGTCGCGATCGTATAGGCGAACCGTCGCGATGGCGTGATGTGCGAACCGTCGCGATGGTCTGAAGTGCACGGTCGCGATGGTCTAAATGTGAGCAATCGCGATGGTCGGGGTGAGGCATTGCGATGGTCCGACTGAGTGAACAATCGCGATGGCGTCAGTCAACGGTCAACGTGAACCGTCGCGATGGTCCGATGTGAACCGTCGCGATGGTCACAGATGCGATGGCGTGAGCCAATCGCGATGGTCCAAAATTTGAGCTGTCGCGATGGTGTAAGGGTGTCGTCGCGATGTCGTGGCTAGTGAGCAATCGCGATGGTCTGACTTGACACGTGGAACTGTCGAGGCGATGGCATGGGCCAATTGCGATGGCGTGGGGTCGACGGGATCGTCGCGATGGTAAGCGAACCATCGCGATTGTTCAAGCAAATCGTCACGATGGCGTGAGACCGTCGCGATGGTCCGACCGAGCCGTCGCGATGGCGTGAGCCAATCGCGATGGTGTGACACAATCGCGATGGCGTGAGCCAATCGTGATGGTCCACCAAAATGTGAATTTCTGAAATGCGTCTGTGGATTCGTAGATGCGCAAGGGTCGCCTACACGCCGGTGTGGTCGCCTTCCTCAAATTCCGAACTTTGCAGACCATCGCGATGGTCTGACACAGTCGGCAATTTCTGACAGAGAGTACATTTCTTACCTTTTTGCAGCTTTCCTGATGCACTGGAGCTCTGTACCTGCAAGAAAACTCAAGAAAACAAAAGTACACACAAGCACAAAAGCTCTCTCTCACTCTTGCACATGCACAAATGAGGGGAAATGAGGAGAATGGGTGGATATGGTGAATTTTTTTATTTTTTTGGAGTTGGAGATGATGATGCGGTGATGAAGATGGAGTGTGGGGGAGGTGAAAAACACTAAAAACTAACTAAAAACAACAACAAAAACTAAAATTTTTACCTTCCAATGCCACTTCTTGCTATACTCTTACCATCACACATTCGTCCTAGACTCGATCCCCGGCAACGGCGCCAAATTTGGTGTTGCTCTAGCACAATGGTGAGAACCACGTTAAGAAGCTCCACCTCCTTAATGTCAATCCGCGGAAGAGATAGGAGTGATATGAAGATCGTGAATGTGAAATGAAGTGAGAGTGAAGGTGAGAAGCATGGAGATGCACACACACATACACACACACTACAAAGAGACAAACAAGACACAATGGAAGGTGAGAAATCAACTCTATTACTCAAGAACACTCTCACAAGCTCAAAATAGCTCTAAGCTCACACTAACCAACCTCAAAAATGAGCTCTCTAGCTCTTTTTATAGTTTTTAGACTAGTTTTGACCGATTTCACATCTAGTGATCGGCATAGTTAAAAAATAGGTCCTAGATGCTATTTGAAGGGGTAAACGGTGTCTAAAAATAACCAAAATTGATACGCTCATTCTACCTAAGCTCCTCAAGCTTGAGGACTCCTCGGCTTGCACAAAATGGAGCTAGAAATTAAGAAAAGGGTTTTTCGATATTACATATGTTACAATAGTGATAAAAATCACTGTTGGAGGTTTTTGAAAAGTATTTGAGAACATAATTCTTTGAGAAAAGATCCGACTGACTCCCTGCTCCGTCGTTACATGCTTCCGCGTCTTCTGTGCCTCTGGCTACTACCAACACATGGACACTAACGATAACATTTAGCCCTTTGGATTTTCTTGAAATCTGCCACATGATCATATGGATCAATGGATCCATCATATTGATTTCTCATGCTCTTTACTACTTGAGATGGCCTTAGTCTTCTATAGTGCCCTTGAAACATTTCCCTATGATTCTTCCTAGAATGTTGATGTTCTCTTCATTTTTTTTTATTGTTCCTCATGTTTCTAGCCTCTTCGAGCTAATTCCTATTGGAATATGTGAATCTGCAAAAATTTTCCCTATTTTCCTCTCTTTGCTCTTCTCTATTTTGATAAGTTTGCACGTTGTTATGATTTTGTACATTATTCCTATGATTCTCAAACTCCATATTTTATTTGAGATGTTCCTCATCATCTTCCTATGTTTGTGGACTCCTCTTAGAAAATATGGGTTTGTTTTGGTATGTGTATGAACTTTTCAGTTCTTCCATAAGTATCGAAAAACTTATACTTCTCCATTGAAAAAGGTAGGAGACTCCCTAGGTTCATGATAATTCTTCAAAACCATAAGTTTCATGTGTGATGGAGCATTGTGTGAATCTATGTGTTTTTCTAGGACACATCTACTGTATCAAGATTCATCTAAAGCAAAGTGTCTACTTGATCACAAGCCACTTTGATTATTGTTCTTGATGTGTACAAATAGATTGAGCTCTAGAAGTTAGTATTTTCTCCAGGTTTGCATCTCTCATTATTCTTTTGTTGGATAGTTCCCCTTGGTCATTTATGTTTTATGGGTCATTTGTTAGAATGTATATTGTACCATCCCGCGCTATGTATTGTTCTTTCACAAATTGGGTAATTATGATCATATTGAAATGTAAAGTTGACCTAAGTTGTTGGAAGATGCATTTTCGAAAACCTTTTTTGAAGGAAAAATATTGTAAAATGATAGAAATTTGTAGAAATATTTATGCAATTGTTGTAAAAATAAGGAAGAGTCTTCCTTATGTAGGATAGAATCTTATGTATTTTTTCTAGAATTTTTGGAAACTCTTAGATAGCATATTTTTAGAATAATAGAGGAAAGGACCAAAATTCAAGTGTGAAAGAGGACACTTGAAAATGTATATAAGTCAATTTTCTCTATTTTGGAGAGGTTGGTTAGTCATTTGTTCATGCTATCAATAGAGAAGAGAGAGTTTCTGCTGAAATCGTGTTTTCTCTTATTGTGTGTGTTTTCTTTGATGTGAGAGCTTGTTTCTTGCTTTATCATGGAGATTTGTGAGTTTCATTTGTGTAATGTTGAGTGAGATGTATGAAGAGAGATGATTACTGATGTATTGAGTGAAGAAGGATTGAAGAATAGTGCAGAAATGTGAAAATTGTCTACTGGTACAGAATCGCGATTGTCTCGTTTCTGTGATACAGGTGGAAAGAAGTAATGGTCAGGTGAAAGATTTGGAAGTAACTGGAACAGTTCTAGCACAGGAAAAGGAAAGACAGGAAGAACAAGCAGGAGAATGTCAGGAAAATTCTGGTCAGGAAACTGAATATAACCAGTTTCAGAAAACTCTAAGCCAGGAGAAGGAGATGCAAGCAAAGGAAGGACATCTTTCTAAAGAAACTCAACAGGTGTTGGAGAAAGAAAAGGTACAAGAAATAAAACTGATCTCAGATGTTTTGGAGCAAAAGAGTTCAGGTGTTCAAGAAGACATGGTAGATTTAGAAACATTGGACACTCAGCCAAGCCATGAAGAAAATAAGGCCAAAATTATAGAATATGAAGGAGAAGAGGAAGAGGAGTGTGAATGCAAAGAGGACAAACAGCTAGAAACCAAACAAATAGCAATAGAAGGAGGACTGGAAAGAATCCCAAAGAGTATTAGATCAGCATGTCAACTCATTATGAGCAATATTGAACAGTTCAGACCCTCAAGCCGAAATATGATCATTTCAGGGATGGTAGCAGAGTTAGAATTTGAAAAAGGCAGTATGGTTATTAAAGAGCATAAAAGGGAAAAGGAGCATATGGCAGAGCAACTAAGGAAGGTGCAAGAGAAGAATGAGGAGTTTTCCAGTAAAATAATTGCTTTGGAAGAGCTAGAAGTACAGAAGCAAAACAAGATTCAATACTTGGAAGAGAAAAGTATGCAACTAACAGAGCAGAACGATAAATTGGAAAAAGAATTGAGAACGATTAAGGGGAGATATAGAACTCTACAAACTTCCTATCAGATTTTGACTAAAGCTAATGAAGAAATCAATAAGCTACTATTGGAGGAAGGGCAATTGAAGGAGGAAAGTCAGACAGTCCAGATGACAGAGGGAGAAAAGGAAGGATTACTTAAAGAGATTCAGGAATTAGAAAGAGAATTGAAAGAAGCCAAAGAATTAGAAAGGCAGGCTAGTACACATGCTGCTACATCTATGAGAGGCTATAATAAGCTACACCTGGATATGGAAAAGGAAAGAAATGAGTGGCAGACAAAGAGGGAAAAGGAATGGAATGAGTGGAAAAAGGAAAGAGAGTTATGGGCACAACAAAATGGGAGTCTGATGTTGACTATAGAAGAATTGCAGAAGAAGTTGAATAAGCCACAAATCTAGGAAGAGACACATGTGGAAACCACACATGTAGAAGAACATGGGGTAGACAATGTTGAGGGAGTACAACATGACAATGAACCAGCAGACAAAAAATCAGAAGAAGAATATTCAGAGGATTTTGTAAAGAAATTGCTGACAAGTAGAGATTCTAGAATGGAGTTCATCAGAAAGATGCATGATGAGTACGAAAAACAAATTGTCACATTCGCATTGAACAAAGGCATTAATCCAGATCAGCATGGGCAGCAGATGGATTGGGGATACCATTTTGTATGATTTTGGAGAGTGTAAAGAACTACCAGATGGCCAGAGTGGGGCTACCTCCAAACACATACTTTGAGTATGAAGAAGACATCAATGTCACCAAAGAACTATTTGAGAGAGCCAACCCTAAGTGGAGAAATAAATGGTTGGATGCCAACAAAGAATGTAGGAAAATCTGGAAAGAGGCACCTCTTCATTTAAAGATCAATCCAGCCTATTGTCCAGTAGCACGACGAAGAGAATGGACAACTTTTTGGGATAGAAGAAGAGAAGGTCAAATTCCACCAAAGTGGATGAATTTCCCGAAAGTAGCAGGTCCGAAGGCAGGCACATGGCCTACCAAGAGTTATATGGTGAATACTGCTGAGTCTGTAATAACTACATACAAAGATGTCAATGACCCTGCTTGCATTCTACTTATAAGAATAATGAGATTAATTTTGGCTTGTATAGAAACTTATACCGACATAGATATCAGAACACTGAATTATATCGGCTTTAATTCTCCAACAGATGCATTATTATTTGATTTGAGCGAAACACCTGACAGAATTTGCTTAATGGCATATTACAGCAGAGTGATATTTTTGGGCAGTCATTACTTGCAAATTTTTGAAGATGCCTTTGATTACGGGTTTTTTGAAAGAGAGTCAGAGATTTTTGGAAATCTGTCAGTTATTACTAAATCCAGACTTACGGCATATGAAGCTGCCTATACAGAATACTTGAAGAAGGATGTCATAGATAAACCAGAAGCTGTAGTACAATGGAGAAAGGCATTATTTGAAATGGTCAATAATCTAAATATAACAGAAAGAAAAAGTCATGATTTGCTGTCACAAGTATATCAAAGAAAGAAGAAATGAGGAGAAGTGATCAGTGCAGAGGAGCAGGAAAATCTTTCGTCAGGAGCCGAAAGGCTTAGGAGGGGAAGGATGTTGGAAGATGCATTTTCGGAAACCTTTTTTGAAGGAAAAATATTGTAAAATGATAGAAATTTGTAGAAATATTTATGCAATTGTTGTAAAAATAAGGAAGAGTCTTCCTTATGTAGGATAGAATCTTATGTATTTTTTCTAGAATTTTTGGAAACTCTTAGATAGCATATTTTTAGAATAATAGAGGAAAGGACCAAAATTCAATTGTGAAAGAGGACACTTGAAAATGTATATAAGTCAATTTTCTCTATTTTGGAGAGGTTGGTTAGTCATTTGTTCATGCTATCAATAGAGAAGAGAGAGTTTCTGCTGAAATCGTGTTTTCTCTTATTGTGTGTGTTTTCTTTGATGTGAGAGCTTGTTTTTTGCTTTATCATGGAGATTTGTGAGTTTCATTTGTGTAATGTTGAGTGAGATGTATGAAGAGAGATGATTACTGATGTATTGAGTGAAAAAGGATTGAAGAATAGTGCAGAAATGTGAAAATCGTCTACTAGTACAGAATCGCGATTGTCTCGTCTCTGTGATACAGGTGATATTTTCCAATTCTGATTTCATATTTGTATTCTGATGAGAAAATAACATGAATTAGACACAAAGATCATAGAAAATGATGAAGATTTGCTCTAGAAAAGGTAAACCCTAGATATTTCCTCTTCATTTTCATTTTCTGAGAATTCTAGCCATCAATCTCTTATTTCTATGAATCTATCATCTATGAGGGGTTGTGGTCTTATGGATATTCCCAGGATTGACAAAATAAAGATGATTTGTTGATTCTTTTGTACTTCATGATTGGAGAGGACAACTCCAAAGTCAATAACAAACATAAGTCTTACCACATATCTTTGGATTCTATCTTTGTGGATGTAAATTCCAAATATGTTTGTAAATTCATATTTCAAAATGTTTCTAAAATCCCCTTCATTTGAATATTCTCCCTACATCATGTTTCTGGCCACCTTCCAAAATCTTCAAAACACCAAAATTTTTCCAAATATCTATTTTTTTGTGAAGTTTCCAAAGACTTGAGATTTCTTATCTCTGCTCCAACAATTCTCAATTCTTAACTTGCAGTCTTTCAACAATTCGCAATCCTCTCTCTCTCTCTCTCTCTTTTCCTTATTTTTGTAATATATTTTCTAGATTTCCAAAATTGTAATAAAAATTTCATGTTTTTGCCCCCTGTTTTGTTTTGGACTCCAAGTTGTCCTCTCCAATCATGAAGTAACAAAGAATCAACAAATCATCTTTATTTTGTCAATCCTAGGAATATCCACAAGACCACAGCCCCTTCAAGATAACAGATTCAAGGAAATAAGAGATTGATGGCTGGATTGCTGAGAGAAATTGAAGATGAAGAGAAAATCTTGAGATTACCATAACTAAGGCAAATCTCCATCATTTTCTATGTTCTTTATGTCAAAACCATGCCATTTCATTAGCAGAATACAAATATGAACTCAAAACTGAAAAATATCACCTGTATCACCAAGACGAGACAATCGCGATTCTGTACCAACAGACGATTTTCACAATTTTGAAACTTCCTGCAGCCCTTTCCACTCATTTACAGCAATAGGTCTCTCCCTTCATACAACTTACTCAGTAATACACAATTAAGACTCACAAATCTCCATGCTTAGACAAGAGACAAGCTCACACATCAAAAGAAATACACACAACAAGAGAAAACACGATTTTGCAGAAACTCTTTCTTCTCTATTGATAGCTTGAGCAAATGGCTAACCAACCTCTCCAAAATAGAGAAAATTGACTTATATACATTTTCAAGTGTCCCTTTTCACACTTGAAATTAGGTCTTTTTCTCTAATTTTCTAAAAAATGCTATCTAAGAGTTTCTAAAAATTCTACAAAAATTACAGAAGGTCCTCAACCACATAAGGAAGACTCTTCCTTATTTTTACAATCATTGTATAAATATTTTACAATTTTTTTTGACTTTTTACTAATTTTTTCATCAAAAATGCTCCTTCAAAATCACTCCTTCCAACATCCTTCCCCTCCTAAACCTTTCGGCTCCTGACGAAAGATTTTCTTTATGTGAACTCAGCTTTATTTCTTCTTCCTTTGATATACTTGTGACACCAAGTCATGGCTCTTCCTTTCAGTGACATTCAAATTATTGACCATTTCAAATAAAGCTTTCCTCCATTGTACTGCAGCTTCAGGCTTGTCTATAACGTCCTTCTTCAAATATTCTGTGTAGGCAACTTCATAGGCAGTAAGTCTTGCTTTTGTAACAACTGATAGGTTTCCAAAAATCTCTGATTCCCTCTCAAAAAATCCATAATCGAAAGCATCCTCAAAAATCTGTAAGTAATGGCTACCCAAAAATATAATTCTGCTGTAGTAGGCCATTAAGCAGATCCTGTCTGGTGTCTCACTCAAATCAAACAAAAGAGCATCGGTTGGTGAATTAAAACCTATGTAGTTCAAAATTCTGATATCTGTATCAGTGTAGGTCTCTATACAAGCTAGAATCAATCTCATTATTCTGACAAGTAGTATACAGGCTGGATCATTAACATCTTTATATGTCGTTAAAATTGACTCAGCAGCATTCACCATGTAATTTTTTGTAGGCCAAGTACCTGCCTTTGGACCTGCTATTTTTGGAAAATTCAGCCACTTTGCTGGAATCTGTCCTGTTTTCCTCCTTTCCCAAAAAACAGTCCATTCTCTTCTTCTGGCAACTGGACAATAGGCTGGATTTATCTTTAAATTCAAAGGTGCCTCTTTCCAGATTTTCCTGCATTCCTTATTGGCATCCAACCACTTATTCCTCCATTTAGGATTTGCTCTTTCAAATAACTCCTTCGTGACATTAATATCTTCTTCATATTCAAGGTATTTGTTCGGAGATAACCCTACTCTGGCTAATTGATAATTCTTTATACTCTCCAAAATCATGCAGAAAGGTATTCCCAATCCATCTGCAGCCCAATGATGCTGATCTGGATTAATGCCTTTATTTAGAGCAAACTTAACTATTTGATCTTCATACTCATTATGCATTTGTCTAATAAAACCCATTCTTGCTTCTCTACTGGTCAATAACTTCTGTACAAAATCTTCAGAAGATTCTTCCTCTGTTTCTTTGGCTGCTGACTCCTTGTTCTCTTGTTCCTTGTCAAAATCCCCTGTTTCATATTCCCTGTTGTCTGTATCTTCTGCCTGTACTTGATCTTGAATTTCTTTTGGAACTTTTGATTTCTCCAACTGTTTCTGTAGTTCCTCTATAGTCATCATTGAACTTTTGTGCTGAGCTGCCCATAACTCCTTTTCCTTCCTCCACTCATTTCTTTCTTCCTCCATCTTTGCTTGCCATTCACTTCTTTCCTTCTCTACCTCCAAATGTAATTGATGATATCCTCTCATTGATGTGGCAGCATGAGTGTTTGCCTGTTTCTCCATTTCTTTGGCCTCTTTTAATTCTGTTTGAAGTCTTTGAATCTCTTTATGCAGCTCTTCCTTTTCTTCCTCTGTCAATTGGACAGATTTGCTTCCACCTTGTAGTTGACCTTCTTCTAACAATACTTTATTAATTTCTTCATGTGCTCTAGTCAGAATTTGATAAGATGTTTGTAAAGTTCTGTATCTTCCTCCAATGGTTTTTAATTCCATATCCATTTTGGCATTCTGCTCTGATAACTTTACACTCTTTTCTTCCAAATATTGTATCCTATTCTGCTTCTGAACCTCAGCTTCTTCCAAAGCAATGATTCTATTGAGATATTCCTCATTCCTTTCCTTTATCAACCTTAATTGCTCTGTCATCTGCTCTTTTTCTTTCTTATGTTCTTTGATAATTAAACTGCCTTTTTCAAATTCTGATTCAGCCACCATTCCTGATATGATCATATTTCTGCTAGATGGTCTGAATTGTTCAATGTTGCTCATAATCATTTGACAAGCTGATCTTATATTTTTGGGTATTCTCTCCAACCCTACTTCTATTTCTGTCTGTCTTACTTCAATTTGCTTATCTTCTTTCTCCACATCATCTTCTTCTGCTGCTGTTTCATCTTCTATGTCCTGCATATCTTGTTCTTCATCACTGTGATCATATTTCTCTGCATCCTGATTGTTATCATCCTCTTCATAAACTAGTGCTCTGTCATTTGCACTCTTTTGCTCTGAGAAATCTGAAACTTTCTTCTCTTCTAATGGCTTCTTTTCTGCCACTACTTGTTGCTTCTCTGTGAAGAGCTGGTCTCCCTTAATTAGTATCTCCTTCTCTTGTGTTAGGGTTTCCTGACTTTTATTTGAGTCCTTTTCAACAAGAATTTGTTGAACTTTCCTGAGTTGATCTTCCTGTTCCTGCTTTTCCTGAACTTCAACTGATTCACTTTCTTTTATACCCGCAACCTGGTCATTACTTTTCTCTTTTATGCATTCCTGATCTTGCTCCTCAATATCCATAAAATCTGCTTCCACTTCCTGTTCTTGATCATTCTTAGATGTAAATTCCTCACTGCTTTTTATATCCTGCAGCACATCCTTTATACTTTGAACAATGCCTTCCTCTATTACTTGTCCCAAAACCTCTTGAGCATTCTTTTCTGATTCTAACTCCTTGCTTTCCTGTTCTTTGGATTCATCCTTCTGCTGATTATTTGAGCTAAGTACACTGCCGAATACTTTCTTTGCTAGTTCCTCCAAACTTGCAGTCAATCTTGCATTTAATTTGAACTGTGTCTGTGATGGGTTGGTCCATATTGAATTTTCGTCAACATTCATTATTCCAGAATTATCTTCATTTCTCTTATGGTCTTCCTCTTCTGTCATCCTTGCCTTTCCTTTTAACTGCCTCCTTTTTTCTTCAGCACTCACCTGTGGAACTATTTCCTCCTGTGTCTGCTTCTCTTGAGGTTTCTTACTTGAATCCTCAGGTGTCTTCACTTTTTCCACAGCCTGTACAGCTATATTGGGAGTGTTGGGTATTGACAAGTTTAAACTTTTTAGCAAAAAACTCTCAATGTCGCTGTCTGAATCAGATGAGAATCTTGAAGATCCTCCCACTTCTTGTTCCATAGGCTTTGACACTTCCATCTCTAAGGTTAGCTTTTGTGTTTCTTTGGTAGTTACCTGTCTCATTTCTTTTATCACAGGTTCATCTGCCATCTTTCCTTTCCCTTTCTTTATCATCTTCTTCTTTTGAACAGGTTTCCTTGGCATCTTCTTTTTTACTATCACTGTAGTTCTGGCCTCTGGAGGTCCTTGCAACTCCTTGAAGTATGCCAGCAATTCTACCTCCTTCTTTACAAATATCTCCTCAGTTTCTGCTGCCATCATTTCTTCATGCAATGCTTCATAATGTTCCACCTCTTCTTGAATCCAATCGGTAGCTTTACATGAAAAATCTTCCAGCATTTTTTGATATTGTGCCTCGTATATGGCTCTTTTGCTGTTTCCTTGTGTGAGATAAGTGTAAAGTTGTTCTTTGCTTGTCTGCGGAGGATGAGGTTCACTGGAGGATTGCACCTTTTTCTGTGCTGCCACCTGTTCCTCTCTTGTCTCTTCCGTCTGTTCTAACTCTACTTTTCTGGGGTCCAACCTTCTTTTCTTTACTGGAATCACTTCCTCAGATATTACTTTTCTCTTCATTCCTGTTCCCCTCATGCGAGTTTGTCCTTCTGATTCTCTTCCAAGTGCTTTCTTTGGGGGACTTTTGATTCCTGACATCAAATTTCTGAAGTACTGGGCTTCTGGAGCTAATTTCAATTGTTCTTCCATATCCAAGATATGATAAATAATTCTTGTCAAAAACTGTGCTCCATTCATGAATTTCTTCTGCTCCCAGTGCTTTGCTGCTTCCTTCAGCTGTTCATGGATGTAAGGTGAGACATCCATCACCCCAAATGGCTTGGTTTTATCTTTGTTATTGAACATTAATAGAGTTACTGATTTGTGAGGCATGGTGTATCTAGGCAGTTTGGGAAAACAAAAATATTGCAAGAACATTCTGATTGCATATTCTTCATTCTCTTTTCCTTTAAAATCCGTGAACTTCCCATATCCTGTATAAGTATCCTTATTCTTTTTTACAAAGCTTTGATCCAGTTTGGTGCCCATTGGAAAAAATTGTAAAGCAGCTCTAATATGTTCTGCCTTAATGGTAATACGCACCTCCTGATCATCTTTGTTCTTCACTTTGCACCTGAAATAAGCATCATTCTTTGTTCCAACTTCTTCCAAACTGTTCATTACCTGTGCTACCCTTTCAAAGTCAATGAAGAAGATTGGTTCCTCCAATAGTTTATGCAATCCCACAGCTTTCCATCTTTTCAAGATGACAGTAGTTCTTTGGAACCTATAAAACTCCTGGCTCAACATGGTGTATTTATAACCTCCCAGTGCTACTGTGAAGATGTGCTGACTTATTACTCCCAGCATTTCCTTCAGTTCTTTTACTACTTTTCCTGCTTCTGGAATTTCTGTATCTTCATCTGATTCCAGGTCCACCTGCTCCACTGTGCTCTCACTGTCCAAGAACCAATGTCCTCTTGACAAAGTCACTGAATCAGCTTTGAAGTCGTGAATTGCCAACTCCTTTGTATTCACCATCCTGTATTTATATATGACAGAAAAGAAAATACTCCACCCACATGAGTCACAAGATTTCATAAGAAAATACTATATTATTCTGGAATGTTCTGACATATAAAAAATAAGAAAAACAAGTTCCCAGCAATTTTTGCTTTTTTTTTTCAAGACTCAATTTTAAGTGAGCAACACAGGTGTAGCAAGACATCTATTGTGCTCTCTCCAATTGTCACTTCTTTACTCAAAAAAAAAAAACAATTCCTGAATTAAAAGGATGATGCTAGAAAAGATGATTAATGAAGAAACTTGAAAAAGTAATGGTAAAAAAGAAAAACGATCACAAAAAATTAAAAATCACTAAAACAAAACAACTTTTTTCCATAATAAATTACTCTTTCCCTCCCTATATCTTGCTTTGTGTTCTTTTATTTTTAGAAAGAAAATCAAGAAAATAAAATATATTTTTCTGGGTTTTTTTTTTTTTTTTTTTTTTTTTTTACCTTCTTTCCTTCCCCTCCTAATTTTCTTCTAAGGGGAAAGAAGGAAATATTTTTTTGTCCTTTCCAAAATTCCAAGAATAGGTCCATTGTGTATTATCTCTCTTCCATTGACCTAATTCTGATTTTTTTACCCAGTAATGTTTTATTCCATCTGTCCTTCTGTTATGGAAATAACCATGCTCTGTGGATGAACATTTTTTGACATTTTTTGGCTTCCATATCCATTTTGTTTTTATTTCCTGTTTTGGTAAGCCATAATTGTGCATGACCTGTTTCCATATTCTTTTTGTTCTGTTTTGTTGATATTGCAACTTTGGCAATAATAGTTTTCTCTGTTTTGTCTCCTCCTCAACCTTCACCTCTTCAGTCTTTTGCTGATCTTGAGTGTATGAAGCTTGATCACTCTGTATTGTCATAATGTTCCTGTCCTTCATTGAGAAAGCAAATCCTTCGAGATGTGGGTCATGAACATCCATATGATCTACCTGCTCTTCATTACTCAGAAAGAACATTAAAAACTTTTTGTCCTTGATGGTCAAATTAAGCTTCATTTTTTCAAAATTTAAGATGACTTTACCTTGTTTGAGCCATGGTTGTCCTAAAATCAGCTTTTCAGTCATTAAATGGTCTGGCCATTCTTCACAATCTATCTCCATGTATTCATTATTAAATTTAATTTTAACAGAAAGTGAAGATATGCTTTGAATGCTTTTCCCTCCCAGGGTTTTGATCAGAATTCTGCTTTCAGCTCTCTTAAGATTAAACTTATTGATCAAGGCTGAGCTAATTAGATTCACTTGAGCTCCCGAGTCTATCAAAACCCTTATGTTTTCATTCTGGTAATTCATCATAATCACAGGCAAATGTTCTTTTTGTTTTAGAGTGTTTTCGCATACGCATACTTGTTTCAATTTTCTAATTCTTTCCTTGGCTTCTAGTTGAGCCTCCTGTCTAATACTTTCTTCTTCTTTTTTCCTATTTTGAGCCTTTTGCAATCTTCTCCATTCCTCAGTAGTTAACGGGCACTCATACCTCTTCACTCTACATCCACTTATGAAATTTGGCATGATTTCCCCATCAATATTGGCTAACTGAATAGCTCCACTTTTGCTTATCTGATGTATGATATATGGCCCATGACCTTTTTTCTGAAACTTTTTCTGATGTTCTTTGATTGTGTAAGCTAAGACCAGGTCTCCTTCTTGTAGATCTTTGTCTTTTATGTGAACATCATGATAAGCTTTTTGTCTTTTCTTGTTTGTGTATATACTCATCACTGCTTGGAGTCTCGATGCTCCCAGTTTTTCTAAGTCTATGACTCTCTCAGATAATTCATGTCCTGTCCAATTGTATTGGCTACCCACCTTCAGTGTTGGAATAAGAAATTCCATGGGTAAAACTGCATTCTGGCCATACACCAAATTGAATGGTGTAGTCCCTAAAGCTGTTTTGTATGCCACTCTATAAGCCCAAAGAACATGATTCAATTGATAATCCCAGTCATTTCTGTTTGTGTTGACTAATTTGGACAATACATTGCAAAGTACTTTATTAGTGCTTTCTGCTAACCCATTGGCTTGTGGGTGATATGGGGCTGACTTATTGTGACTAATCATGAAATAATTAGTCATGTTTTCTATGATCTGATTCAAAAAATGAGTCCCCCTATCACTTACCACTTCAATTGGTAGTCCAAACCTAGTGATAATGTTTTCATACAAAAATCTAGCAGTGGTGTGAGCATCATTTCTTTTAGTAGCTTTGGCCTCAGCCCATTTTGTCAAATAATCTGTAGCTACTAGTATGTATTCTGCATGAGATTGTCTGGCTGGAGGATGTATTGGTCCAATAAAGTCCAATCCCCATTTTCTAAAAGCTCTGGCTGAAATTAAAGGAATTAATGGCATGTTATCTCTTTTGTTTGGTTGGCTTACCCTTTGACAGACATCACATTTTTTCACATAAGTTCTAGCATCAGGAAATAGGGTTGGCCACCAAAAGCCAGAATATAAGATGAGTTTGGCTGTTCTATCACTTGAGAAATGTCCTCCAGCTACTCCTGAGTGTGCCATTTCCAACATCTCTAAATACCTTTCTTCTGGAACACAGATTCTCAGATATCCATCCATTCCTCTCTTGTATAATTGCTCTCCTATGAGTTGATATTCCTCTGAGATTACTTGTAGATTTCTTGAATCAGCACCAGCTATTACTTGTTCCCCTTTCTCCTTTCTCTTCAACTTCTCAACAATATTTTCACTCCATTCAGGGTTTTTCTGAAACCAATATAGAGTTATTAATTCTGCTTTCTGCCATGTTTGACATTTTTGACAATTATCAATATATCTCTCCACATCTTGAATCTTATTTGGCCAATGTACTCCCATCCTATTAAGGTTACTAAGAGTAACAATTGTAGAAGCATGAGTACATGGATTCCAGCAATGAGCTTTTCTTACATATTCATGTTGCTCTTCTTCTGGAGTACAATATTCCAGTATACCTGACTGATTGAGGTGATACAAATGTCCAGCTAATAACATGAAATTCCTGCTTTGTAACACCAGATGTGTATTATTTGCTAATGACCTACAAGGTCCCATGGTTAGCAAAGGGATTAATGACATCGACCATTCAGGAACACTTTCCACCTTGAATAAGTATGTATCTGGCAAATCATCATCTATAGGTGAACTAGGTTCTTTTGACTGAATTCTTGATAAATGATCTGCTCTCAAGTGTGTTTTTCCTTGTCTAACCACCACCTCAAACTCAAATTCCATTAGTAAAAGAAACCATCTTACTATTCTTCCTGTATGACATGGTTTATTTACTAAATAGAGTAGAGCTTGGTGATCCACAAAGAATTTAAACTTGTTGGCCAATAGATAATGTCTGTATTTTTTGACAGCAAAGATCATTCCCAATCCTTCTCTCTCAGTAGTTGTGTAGTTTTTTTCTGCAATGTTTAATTGTCTACTTGCATATGCTACTGGGAAATCTAATTTGCTTCCTTCTATAGGTTGTGCTAACACACATCCCAGAGCATAATTTGAAGCATCAACATGTACATGAAAGATTTTATCCCACTGAGGTGTTTTCAAGATTGGTGCTGTCACCAAACAAGTTTTTAATGTTTCAAATGCTTGGTCACATTCTTCAGTCCATTCAAACTTTGTGATGAGGGCATATAAGGGTTTGGCTATATCAGCAAATTTGTATACAAATTTTCTGTAGTACCCACAATGTCCCATAAAAGTTTGGAGTTCCTTCACATTTGTTGGTCTAGGAAGCTCTATTATGGCTTTTATTTTCTTCTCATCAGTAGAGATTCCGTTTTTTGACACTATGTGACCCAACATTCTTCCTTGTCTGACATAGAATACACACTTTTCTGGATTTAGGCATATTCTATATGTCCTGCATTTCCTGAATATTCTTTCTAAATCTTGTAAATGATCTTGTCTTTTTAAAGAAAAAGTGCATAAGTCATCTACATAGATTTCCATCACATTTCTCAGGAATTCTTTGAAAATATGACACATCAACCTTTGAAAAGTTGCTGGGGCATTGGTCAATCCAAAGGGCATAACCCTAAAAGCATAAACCCCCCATTCTGTAGAAAAGGCAGTCTTATGTTGGTCCTCTAGAGCTATTGGTACTTGATTGTATCCAGAGAAGCCATCTAGAAAACTATAGACTTCCTTTCCTGCAACTCTCTCAAGAAGATGATCTGTTATTGGCAGTGGATAACTATCCCTTATAGTTGCTGCATTTACTTTCTTCAAGTTAATGCATACCCTAAGTTTCCCATTCTTTTTTGGCACCACAACTATAGGTGATATCCATTCAGTGTATTCTATTTCATAAATGAAATTAGCAGCCAACAGCTTGTCAATTTCTTCCTTTATTTTGGCAGAGTATTTGTCATTAAATGTATAATGTCTCTGTTTGCTTGGTTTTGCATCAGGTGTCATAGGAATCTTATGCTCACAAATTTTTGGATCAATTCCTTTCAAATCTTTATAACTGTAAGCAAATACATCCCTATAGTTCTTTGCTAGGTTCCTTAATGCTTCTTCTTCTTGTGATGTCATGTCATCAGCTATTACTATTTGTCTCTCTTCTCCTTCTTCCTGTGTAATTACAATTTTCTTTGTTTGTTCTTCATTATCATATGCTTCCCCTTTTTTCTTCTCTCTTTTTGGTTTCATTCTCAGAAGTAGTCTGTCTTCTACTTCATAAGTTTTAAAGTTTGCTGGTACATCAAAGTATTGATCTCTGTTTTTCTCTTTCTCTTTCTTTTCCTTTTCCTGGTCTCTTTCTATTTCTTTGTGTTTATGTTCCTTGTATTTGCCTGAGATTTTGTCTTTGATTGCATCCTCAGCTTTTACTGTTTCCAAATATTGTGATTTTCCTTCTGTTAAGATCATTTCTTGATTTTGATCCTCTTCTCTTTGTGATACTCCTATCATGTGTATGCCAATGTGGAAGATATCAAATCCTTCCTCATTTTGGAATTCCATTCCCACATATTCCTCACTGGCCAAATCCATTGTAGCTAAGATTTGATTCCATCCATAAGGCTCAAACTCTTCATCTTTGAACTGTTGAGGCACATAATTTTCATCTCGTATTTCTCTTTCTTCCACACAATCTTCTCTTCTTAACTTCCTTTTCCTATTTGTGATATTTCTTAATATGTTACACTTCCAAACTGCTGATTCACCTTCTTCCTGATCCTCCCTCTCTGATTCTTCACTTTCTTGTTGATTTTGATGTATTTTATACCATTCTCTAGGAGATATGTCACAATAGTGGCCATTTCTTAAGTTTACTCTTGTTATTCTCCCCTGGTTCTGAAGATATAAACAATCATTACCCCAATCTTGTACAATTTGCATTTGTCTCATGAAGGGTCTTCCTAGGATAATTTCATAAGATGTGGATTGTGGAAATTCTACTATAGCAAAAGTATGCTCTATTTCTATGCCACATATGTCCACAATCACTTTTTCCCAAATTCCTAGGGGCTTTTCTATATGTCCATCTGCAAGTTGTAATCTCATTTTAGTAGGTAGTAATTCCTTTCTTCCCCATTTCTCCCAGGTTTGTTTAGTCATTATAGCCACTCCTGATCCACTATCCAAAATGGCTTTTGCTGAATGTTTTTCATATTGTAATTTTAAGGTTGAATTCCCTTCTTCTCCTTCACAATATCCTCCTATTTTGTCAATAGGAATATACCATAGTTCCTCTAATTCTTGTGTTGGTGAATGAAGGTTTCCAGATATTGTTTCTTCCTTGTTCATCTTGTTTTGTAG
This sequence comes from Ceratopteris richardii, assembly GCA_020310875.1. Classification (NCBI taxonomy): domain Eukaryota; kingdom Viridiplantae; phylum Streptophyta; class Polypodiopsida; order Polypodiales; family Pteridaceae; genus Ceratopteris; species Ceratopteris richardii. Next base: position 4,960,522 of record CM035444.1, read on the forward strand.
ATGAGGATTCTGTTTCAGCAGATTTTCCCATGTTGTCTGACATGTAATACTACAATGTTCACCTAAACTCATTTGGATGTTATGTGTGGATTGCCTTCTTTATCATTTTCCTTGGTTTTTGTTTTCTCATGCTGATCAAATGTTCTCCGAGAGCTGTCTTCTTCCCCTAACCTGAGTTGTGTTTCCTGGATAATTTGTTTGCATTTTAGCATCCTTTCATGCTCTAAATCTGGTATGGGATAAGCCATTGCATGATCTGCAGGGCTTGGTCCCTCTTGAATCCTTCCTTTGTAGGCTTTGATTAGGGTATCTAGGCTCTGAGAATTTCCTAATTCAGATGGATTCTGGGTATTTTGATGAGAAGTATGTTTTGAATTTGTTTGTTCCTGACTGTCTTCTTCCAGACTTTTGCCCACTTTCCTTTTCTTTTCCCATTTCCCTCTTTGTCTATTTTTCTTCCCTTTTGATGTGGAACCCTCATTTTGTTCTTTAATTATTCCTTGTTGTTTGGCTTGTGCCCTTGTTATAACATTAAGTTCAATTTGATCATTGTCACTCAATTCCTCTTGTTCCATAATTTTGACTATTTTTAAAGGTATGTTATTAGGTGTGTTCTGTTGTTTTTGGGGATTTTTTGGACAGTCCTTGATCAGATGTTCTCTACCACAATCCTTACAATATGCTCCCTCTATCCTGAATGTTGGAGGTTGTGGACAATCTCTAATGAAATGTTCTCCCCCACACCTATAACATGTTATCTTTGGTCCCCCTTTGAATTGAGGTTTTTGATTGGACATGTAGTTGTTAGTAATGTACATGAATGTTGCTGTGTCCATTTCAATTTTTCCATTTCCCAGATCTAGGGCTTTAAGCTCAGGTTCCCTTATTTCATAATCTTCCCATTCTTCTTGATGTCCCTCACTCCATTGATACTCTTCCTTATAAGGTGATCTGAATCTTGAATTTCCTTCATCAATGGGTGTATATTTGACTGGTACCACATTGGTTGGAATGGGAGGTTGTTGTCCCAATACTGGTCTTGGTTGCTCAGTATAACCTGATTCCCTTTGAGCCATATAGTCTCTTTCCTTGACAGGTTGTTTGTTATAGAAGCAATCCTCCCTGGTATGGTTTGTCCATTTTCTCTCTAGTGTACAATACTTGAGTGTCTTTCTATCTTGTAAGTGTTGTGGTTTCTGATAAGGGCATTGTTGTGCCAGATGATTTTCTCCACAATTATAACATTTCTTGTTTGTGTTTATCCTAGAGTTTATCAGATTAGTTTTAGTGCTTACCTCTAGGGCTTTAGCAATAGCCTGAGCCAACTCTTCTGCTGGAGGAATTTTGTCTTCATAAGATCTGGGTTGATCAAATGCTAACAAATCTTGACCTCTGTTGTCCTCCAAATCTATTGCTTCCTTAACACAGGCTGCTAAATCAGGACATCTCCTATAGTACACTAGGGTCCTTAATTGAGCACTTCTCAATCCCTCAATGAATAAGGATACTTGTTTTGCCATGGAAGGTACTTCTTCTCTTGGGCATCTATCAATGTACTGCTTAAACCTTCTGGCTGCTTCCCTAACATTTTCCTCCTTTTGTTGTTTGAAGCTGTGTATCAATGTGGCTGTACTATGTTTGATTCCAGTCTTAGAGAATTCACCAATGAAAGCTTCTAAGAAAGATTCAATGTCTAGGTACATTTCTTTTCTCAAAGGAATGAACCATGATAAGGCTGGCCCTGTTAGGGTTAGACCAAATGCTTCAAATTGTACCTTGTAATCTTCTACTTCCTCTGCTCTAATCAGTTGTCTAAACTCTGCAGCATGAGCATGAGGATCTGAATACCCTTCATATTGGTTTTTCATGCATTTGGCTACTTGATATGGTCTAAGCATCCTACCCTGAGGTTGCCAATGAGGTCTTCTTCTGAGTGGGAAGTCATTGTTTCCTTCTGGTTCTCTGTCAAAGGGATTTGGTGAAGCATGTGTCCTTCTCCCATAATTTTGCTCATTATTAGTGTAGTTTTCATTTGGTCTAGGTATGTCTGGTTGTCCCATGTTATGTTCCCAAGGTCCTTTGTCAGCACATTGCCCTAGATCATTTGAATTTTCTGGGTCTTGAGAGAAGATGTATACACATCCTTGCCTGTCTTCATATCTTCCATCTTTGAATTGGGCTACTAGAGTTATATTCAGGGGAATTTCTAAATTTCTCAGTCTAATGAGGAATTTATGCATTCCATCCTGGTATACATAGGTTCAAACCTATTTGTATACATGTACTTAAGGATGTTTCTAAAATCCCCAGTTTCTATTGACTCATTTGTTTCATTTAGGTTTTCCATGTTATTTTCTTGGCTTAAACTTCTTCCTGAACTTTTATCACTTCCTGGCTCTTTTTCCTTTCTTGTTAGGTCTTGCTTAGAAAGTGAATTTATTTTATTTCCAGACCTTAGTATCATTCAACTATTTTTGACAAATTTCCAATGCTCAAAGGAGTGTTTGTCACAGTTTCCTAACCAATGTATTGGTTTTCCACAATTTTCTGTTCAAAATTGTGTGTGTTTAAATTTTCTTTCTATGTTTTGTGCTTTTCACCACTTTTTAATGAAATTAGGGTTTTTCACGATTTTCTACTGCCAGTAGTGTTTTTTCACGATTTTCAGATGAAAATCGTGTTTTTCACGATTTTATGATGCATTTGGACTTTTTCACGATTTTCTGTTGGATTTAGGTTTTTTCACGATTTTGTGCCTACCTGTGAGTTTTTTACAATTTTCTGTTGAAAATCGTGTTTTTCACGATTTTCTACTTACTTGTGAGTTTTTCACGATTTTCTGTTGAAAATCGTGTTTTTCACGATTTTCTGTTGAAAATCGAGTTTTTCACGATTTTCTACCTACTTGTGAGTTTTTTACAATTTTCTGTTGAAAATCGTGTTTTTCACGATTTTCTACTTACTTGTGAGTTTTTCACGATTTTCTGTTGAAAATCGTGTTTTTCACGATTTTCTGTTGAAAATCGAGTTTTTCACGATTTTCTACCTACTTGTGAGTTTTTTACAATTTTCTGTTGAAAATCGTGTTTTTCACGATTTTCTACTTACTTGTGAGTTTTTCACGATTTTCTGTTGAAAATCGTGTTTTTCACGATTTTGTGTTCAAAATCGAGTTTTCCACGATTTTGAGTGAAAATCGCGTTTTTCACGATTTTGTTCACGGAATCGTGTTTTTTGCGATTTTGTGTCAAAATCGTGTTTTTCCACGATTTTCTGTTGAAAATCGTGTTTTTCACGATTTTCTACCTACTTGTGAGTTTTTCACGATTTTCTGTTGAAAATCGTGTTTTTCACGATTTTGTGTTCAAAATCGAGTTTTCCACGATTTTGAGTGAAAATCGCGTTTTTCACGATTTTGTTCACAGAATCGTGTTTTTTGCGATTTTGTGTCAAAATCGTGTTTTTCCACGATTTTCTGTTGAAAATCGTGTTTTTCACGATTTTGTGTTCAAAATCGAGTTTTCCACGATTTTGAGTGAAAATCGCGTTTTTCACGATTTTGTTCACAGAATCGTGTTTTTTGCGATTTTGTTCACAGAATCGTGTTTTTCACGATTTTGTGTCAAAATCGTGTTTTTTCACGATTTTGTTCACAGTATCATATTTTTCACGATTTTGTGTCAAAATCGTGTTTTTTCACGATCTTGTTCACAGAATCGTATTTTTCACGATTTTGTGTCAAAATCGTGTTTTTTCACGATCTTGTTCACAGAATCGTGTTTTTCACGATTTTGTGTCAAAATCGTGTTTTTTCACGATTTTGTGTCAAAATCGTGTTTTTCACGATTTTGTTCCCAGACAATCGTGATTGCTCACAGATTGTTAAAAACACGATTTTCTTATGAAAATCGCGTTCTGGGAATCGCGATGTTGTTGGCACTTTTTCACAGAATCGCGATTTTGAGTAAAACTCAGAATCGCGATTTTGTCCAATTTTTGGCAGAATTTCAACTTATGATTTTTTTCAATATTTTTTCACTTAGAGAATCGCTTTATCAAAATTTTAACATGCAATGAAGAGATTTTTTGAAAAACATTTTTTTCTTACTGAAAAACAATAAAAAACAGGAAATCGCGATTTCGTGATTTTACTATTTTCCTATTTTCTTGTGTTATTTTCTCACTTTTATGCTAAAAATATGTACTAGACTTTTTACCTTGCTTGCCAAGTTGAAAAAAATCCAAAAACTTGCTTGTAGCTGAAAGTCGCGATTTTGTTGCTTCTGCACACTCTCTCTCTCCCTCACTCTCACTCTCAAATGAATTTTTCCTTCAATTATCTGTTTATATAGTGCTCAAAAAATCACGATTTTGTACTCAGAAAGTCGCGATTTTGATCAAATTTCAGTTTTTCACACTCTTTCACTTATTTGACTTCACTTTACTCAATCTTTATGACTCCCTCTACACTTTCTTGTGTCAAGTACCCAAATATACCATATTTTCCAAAAAAAATTTCTTTACAGAAAATCGCGATTTTGTATAGAGAATCGTGTTTTTTCTGTAGATCTTTTCTTGTGCAAATTTTGAGTATTCTTTGTCCTTGCCTTCTCTCAATATTCTTCACACTTCAATTCATGAGTCACCTGAAAAGTTATTTCAAAACAACACTTTTTACAGAAAATCGCGATTCTGTTCAGAGAATCGTGTTTTCTAATTTTCTGGTTTTTTTTGATAATTTTTTTATTTTTTAAGCTTTCTTTCTCTTTGTTTGGCTTCAATTTCTTCTTCTCTTTAGAATTGACTTTACTCCTGAATTTTTTGCACCAAAATCACAATCTCCCTCAGAAAATCGCGACTTTGTGCAGAAAATCGTGTTTTTCTCTATTTTTGATTTTATGCCACTTTGAGTAGCCTTTTCTTCTTGATTACCTTCAAAACCCTCAAAACCCTTCAACAACTTCAATTAAACCTTCTCTCACAATGATATTTCAAAATCAATTATTTTTTTCAGAAAGTCGCGATTCTGTGCAGAGAATCGTGTTTTTCAGTTTTCTGGTTTTTTGATCATTTTTTGCTTTCTTTTCCAGTTTTTCACAATCACTCCTATCCACAACACCTCACTTCAACTTCTTATCAAGAAAAGAAATTTGTTTGATTGTTTTTGATGAGTTTTGTGAATTTGTTTGGTATTTTTGCCCTAAAAATAAAGGTGAACACTTTACTTAGGGTTTCTGGTTTTGGAAATCAACTGATCCTATGGTTCTTGATTGGTTATGAGTTTCTATGTCCTTAGCTATCACTAAAGTACCAAAGAAAGGTTCTCCAATGAAAAAGTGTTATGAAAGGCAATCAATTTTTGTAAAGATAAACTCAATCATATGATTTTTTTTTCAAAATGCAGCACAACTCAAGATTTAATGCTCAGACTTGGTCAACAACTGAATCCCTCATTCCCACATCTAGCTACTTTAACTGTCCTTTCCTTAGTATCACCATGTTATCTTCCCAAGATCACCCATGGTGTCCAGTACTTGGGCAAAAAGAAATCTAGAAATGCAAAAATAGATTCAAGTTACCTCCATCTTCAGCTTCTTGGCTCAAATCCTCCACACACCTGCACTTTTACTTCACCAAAATGATGAGCAACTATCAATCTACAAAAATTTCAGCACTTCCACTTCTACAAGACATCCATTGCTTTCTTCTTCCCTAAAGACAAACAATGATATCTACCTATTCATGTGCACTTTTCCTTATTGATGAGCTTTACCTTGTTTACCATCATCAACTGAAGATCCAGCAAAGGTCCAACTTCAAAGAAGTTCTTGGAATGTTCCCCGGCAACGGCGCCAAAAAATGTTTTGTTTTGGACTCCAAGTTGTCCTCTCCAATCATGAAGTAACAAAGAATCAACAAATCATCTTTATTTTGTCAATCCTAGGAATATCCACAAGACCACAGCCCCTTCAAGATAACAGATTCAAGGAAATAAGAGATTGATGGCTGGATTGCTGAGAGAAATTGAAGATGAAGAGAAAATCTTGAGATTACCATAACTAAGGCAAATCTCCATCATTTTCTATGTTCTTTATGTCAAAACCATGCCATTTCATTAGCAGAATACAAATATGAACTCAAAACTGAAAAATATCACCTGTATCACCAAGACGAGACAATCGCGATTCTGTACCAACAGACGATTTTCACAATTTTGAAACTTCCTGCAGCCCTTTCCACTCATTTACAGCAATAGGTCTCTCCCTTCATACAACTTACTCAGTAATACACAATTAAGACTCACAAATCTCCATGCTTAGACAAGAGACAAGCTCACACATCAAAAGAAATACACACAACAAGAGAAAACACGATTTTGCAGAAACTCTTTCTTCTCTATTGATAGCTTGAGCAAATGGCTAACCAACCTCTCCAAAATAGAGAAAATTGACTTATATACATTTTCAAGTGTCCCTTTTCACACTTGAAATTAGGTCTTTTTCTCTAATTTTCTAAAAAATGCTATCTAAGAGTTTCTAAAAATTCTACAAAAATTACAGAAGGTCCTCAACCACATAAGGAAGACTCTTCCTTATTTTTACAATCATTGTATAAATATTTTACAATTTTTTTTGACTTTTTACTAATTTTTTCATCAAAAATGCTCCTTCAAAATCACTCCTTCCAACACCCCCCTAAAGTCAACCCAAAAAGTCACAATTCTTTGAGTTCTCTCTAATACCACCTTTTCCCCCTCAAGCGTTTTCTCTATTAATTTTTCAAGTATGAATTTTCATTTATGTGTTAACAACAATATCAAAAAATTGTGATTTTCTATTGAATCTTAAAACGACTTCAACTTTTTCCTTGAAAATATTGAAAATGTCTACTCTGAGCTTACCTCTTACTCTTAGAAATGGCTTTGATGTTGGCTATGGTTTGCTTGTTGTTCACTTTTACAAAATTTCGTGATTCTCTGCTCTCAAAATCTCTCACACTCACTTACTCAATGACTATTTTTTTGGTGAAATTTTCCTTTATACATTTTGATCACAAAAAGTCGTGATTTCTTCCACTTCTTGCATTTCTTTCAAAAAGAACAAGGCAAAAAGTCATGATTCTCTAACCATTTCGCAAGAAACATTTTGCGATTTTCTCAAGTCCCACGTCCAAAAATTTGTGATTTCTTAGTGATTTTATGAAGCAAAAAGTCACAATTTTGTGACTTTATTTCATCCAACTCATATCATTTTTACCATCATTTTCTTTCTCTGTTTTTGAATATCAAGATTTTTTGAGATCCAAGACTACCAAAAATTCATAATTCTGTAAATTGTCAAGAACATTTATTTTATCCTCTTGCCATTTTCACATCATTTGCTATCATTCTCTAGCTTCTCCATGATCTTTCTCTATTTTTATGTGTAATTTTTTAATCTTTTCAATTTTTTTGCTCTCTTCTTTTATTTTGTGAAAAATTTAAAGAAGATAAGTTACAAAATCAAGAAGGAGCTTGTTGCTCTAGCACAATGGTGAGAACCACGTTAAGAAGCTCCACCTCCTTAATGTCAATCCACGGAAGAGATAAGAGTGATATGAAGATCGTGAATATGAGATGAAGTGAGAGTGATGGTGAGAAGCATGAAGATGCACACACACATACACACACACAAAGAAGAGACAAGCAAGACACAATGGAAGGTAGGAAATCAACTCTATTACTCAAGAACACTCTTACAAGCTCAATATAGCTCTAAGCTCTTCTCTACTCAAACAAGCTAACCTCAAAAATGAGCTCTCTAGCTCTTAGAGAGAGAGAGAGAGAGACAGAGAGAGAGAGAGAGTGAGAGAGAGAGAGAGAGCAATGAATCATTGCTCGTGTGAATTTAGGGCCCTAACCCTCCTGCCTTTTGTAGCAATATGTGTATTCAAGCCCTCTGAGAACATCAATGACACATGCTTAGACTCATGTTCCTCCCAAAGCCTTGCTTGTTCCTTAGCATCCATTAAAGTTGCAGGTCTTGTCAGGCTGATATGCTGCTATGCCGTAGGATCTCTCAATCCCGCAATGAATCTTCTTTTCAATGTCTCATCGTTCGGGGCATTCGCGCCCATCTTTCTTACCAACGTTTCCATTCTCTGAATGTAGTTATCGATGCTCTCATTGACTCCCTGTCGCAAATAATCCATTTGTTGGGCCAATCTATCTTGGAAGCCTTGTCGTCGAAACTTTGCCAAGAAGGCTTCCTTGAGCATCTGATAAGTTCCACGCTCTTGTGGTGTCAGATTCCCATACCAATTGGCTGCCTCATCACAGAGAATAGCCGGAAAAATTCTCAACCTTTGATCCTGGTCAACTACGTCATTGGCTTCACAAGTAACCTCAAACAGCTGGATAAAACTATCTGGATCTTCGTCCCAAGTACCTGAAAACTTGGTGAAGTCCCCCAAGTGAACCGAAATCCGCTGAGCCATTTCGAACAGAGGTGTGATGTCGATATCACTTCGATCCCAGAAATTTAATGCACGTGGTCTCAGGATCCCTCCTTCAAACTTCTGCACTTGATTCGCGACTCTCCTACGGGAGTACACGTTTTTGGTTGATCTCTTTGAGCCAATCGAGGTCCACTCACCTGGCGGTTCCCACCTTCTCCTTTCTCTTTCAAGGGCTCTTCTCTGAGCGCGTTCCTCTCTTTGCGTTTGTGTTGCTCCTGAGGATGAGCTCCCCTCGCTCATATACTAGATCTGGGGTCCGCAAGCTCGACCAACATGTGGCGCTAGGCGAACCTATGGGACTCTCTTATAGAGACGTACCAAGCTATTCCCGGCAAACGCACCAAAATGTTGGGCCTCTTAGTCCAAGGGAAAGTATCCTTACACACACTTTGGGTTCACTCTTTTTCCTTGCACTATGCCGCTTTCTTTTCCTCTAAGTCATTTAATCATCTTCAAATGTAGTCATGGGAAGAGAAGAAAATGGAGACTTGAATCCAGCCACAACCTAAAACCCCAACTCCAAGGACTACTCCTCGTGATGGCCCCCGTTCTCACCCACACTTCCTTATTCCACTTACTCTATTCCTGTTCCTCTCTTTACTTCCCTCTTGCTTTTCCACTCACTTTTCCGTTACCTCGCTCTCCTCTTAGCACCCTTGTTCTCTCGTACCTTCACACCTCCTTTCATTCTTTTCTCCCATTTTTCTTCACTCTCGTGCAATTCGCTCGTGCTCCCTCGCTTACACCGACTCTTCCTCATACATATTTTGTCACACACACATTCACATACATACACTCCTTCGCTTCCTCTCACTCGCGAGTATATGCAATTTTTTTTTTTCACTTTCTTTCACTTAAACTCGATTTACATATGCACTTAAGCACACCCCTATGCACACACCCACACCCTTGCATTTGTAGACCCAAACACACATTCACCTTCACTTTTACTCACATCTTGCACTCACAGCCTCTTACTTATCCCTTCGGCCTCATGAAACACACAATCACATGCATACACGATACACTCACTTCCCCTTTTTCACTTATAAGTACACACACAACTCCCCACTTACACACACTTACTTTCACCCATGCTCCCTTCACATACTCCCTTCCTCTTACTTACTCAAATAATTACACGCTTAGATCTCATGCATCCATACAATATTGATCACTCTTGCTGATAAATAAACCCATTTGTTGTGCGTACCTGGAAAGATGAGTTAACTCATGCACCCCTATTCAAATATACACGTAAACACATGCGGGTCCATGCTCATGTACATATAGGCAGGTGTTTGTCTCATTTAGCAACCTTCTATGATTCACAATCACTCGAAGATCTCGTCTTCATTGCTAAGTAACCTAAAATCAAAACTTGGGTTCTTTCCTATAGAATGGGGCGCATAATTCTACTATTCAATCACTTACCAATTCATGTTCAATGGCATCCCCTTCCAGTCACTATGTTGACAGGTCCTACCACCATACTATCCTGACCCGCTCATGGACAAGTCTGTGACAACACATACCTGCCTCCTCTTGTTACAATAGTTGTGTGCAGCGAGGCTATACATATACAACGATGCCCATATTTAGGTATTCACGCTAAATTTGTAGCACTTCATTTTCATCAGAAAATAAATATGAGATAAACGGCTTAGCCACCCTCTATGTTACCTTATTCTCTACTCCTTGCGTTCGTCAAGATCTTGCAATAGGCAGGGGATGAGTCTCACAATATGTATACGATAAAAATAATAAACCTTAATGCCAAGTGGTTGTCCCGAACGTTCTCCCCAATTCCTTGCTACGATCAAGGCCCCATAAGCATAGGGTATCCTCCAGGGTGTGCACAATAGACAAGATCGAGAATCTATGATAAGGCTATTTTGCATGGGAGCTCAACTTCTAATTCACTACTCTTTAAGCACTTTAATAGCTCTTTGTAGAATGCGAATAAGCAGCCCAAGAAAACAGCTTGAAACGATGATTAGCAACAGATGTGACCACTAAGTTATATGTGGAAAGCACTTATTACCCAGTGCGGATAGGTGAAAAGGTCATTGTTCAAGATGAAAATATCGCAGGTGCCTTTTCGATTCTAACTGTGGTTATGCAATACGCAAACACAAGATTTACAAAAAATGGACAGAGTTCCAGTATGCATACTTATCGCATAGCAGACCATGAGTTCGTACTAACTAGAGTTGATGTGCACATTCAGCTTTTGCCTTGGTCACCATTGGATCCTTCATATTGGCAGCACCTCTCCTCTCTCTCTATGCTCGAACGCCTTGAGCTCCGACAAGATCACATTTGACAGCATAGCTTTTCCCCCAGCAGTATTTCTCCATTGGTAGGACTTCAGCTCCTCCCTTCTCTTCCTGTGCACCTTCACTTTTACATGATCCGAGCCCTTTCCATCCAAACATATCTCCAGAAGCAGAACGCAGAAGGCTGCCCTCGACGCTCATAGCCTTTCCAAATCATATGAAGCCCCCAGAAATCTTCTCCTGCCCAGAACGAAAACAGGTGCCTCCTCTCATGCAGAAAAAACGGGGCCTCCCTCTCTCTGTCGCGAGATCTTTTTTGTCCCTGTCTCTATCCTTATCTCCATCCCTGTCTCTCGCTTATATCTATCTCTATCCTTTTCCTTGAGTTTCTCTTTCTCTCTCGAACGTTCCTTCTTACAATTACACATTTAATAGGATATGTTCAAACCATGCATAAGAGCATGCTCATATGCGCATGCAAACTCATACTGCAGCTCACATATGTTGATGCACATGTTTATCACATACGTTAATGCGTGTGCACACATCAATACACATGGAAGCACTCACATCCACACTTACACATCTATGCTCACACACATGTACATCCAAGGATTTCAAATCACACATACATCACATTCTTTATATACACACACTGATACTTCTTGTATGTTCTAATGCTTACCAACTGAAGCGCACGTATGAGCAATAAAAACACATCCCTGCATGGGTAAACAGCCAAATCAAGCTTACATTCAAGGATAGATTTCACCTCGTTTAATAATTTTCCACATGACATAACCATCTAATAGCATCCATATGAATGCATATGATAGTTCTTCACTCTTTCACCTGATCAACCTCGAAAAAAACAAACATACGCTCTTTCCACCCAAGTTAACTTACCTTATAATGTCCTTGCCTGGTGGTTTTGCTTGACTTCATTTCATGACCACAACACCCTTTGCGGACAACTCGTGACACATGTAAATAATGTATTGGATCACTATGTTGTTTACTTTGACTCGAGGACCGAAAGTCATCTAATCATCCTTCAAATACCTGAAATAAAAATATTTTCCTGCCAAATAGATTCACATTAGTGCATGAAAACCAAGCCTTTTCTGAGCTAACATACTCCCCTCTCCTTATTTGCAAAGTCGTCCTCGACGAGCCACTCTCACTGCAATATGCATTCAGCCATGAACATGTCAGTTTACAACTTGTATTACCTTTTCATTGAGCCATCATTCCAACTGGACCTGCACTCATTGAAGCCATTAGTACTAAAAAAATTACCCATGAATACATACAAATCAGTAACTTCCGAAATGATCCAAGAACATGCACATATATGCAACTCTATTTCCACATACATCAGATTGTCCATGCATTCCATTATGAACATAGTCAACCAAAGTAACACATGCATACCTTTCCATGTTTTACACATTCAACTGTCATTGCAAAAAAACAAAAATGAAAATACCGAAATGAACAACAACAACTGAAATGAATCCAACAGGAGATGCAACATACCCAAAATGCATACCCCATTATTGCATCTACCATTCGCTATGTACAATTATTCCATGACTAGACGTTCCCGAAGGATCTCCATCGTCGTCCCACAAAAGCCATCGAGACTCGAGTACAAGTCAAGACCTACATAAAAACCCTGGAGTGTCCCACACACTGGAAAACCCTCAGATAGAGCACACAAGTTATGAAGCAAGACCGTTGCATTACCTCGCTAAAGGTCTCATCTATAAGTACACATACAGTATCCATGCCTTTGAGAATGTTGATTCAGAGTGAGCTGATCTGTCGCAAGCTGCCATATACCAATCACACAAGCAAATAACGTTCCCTTCTAGGCGATCGTCGCCCTCTCCTCTCTCTCTCTCCCCCTCAGGAGTGGGGGATAATTTCATAGGTAAATTTTATTTTAATCACACGTTGGCCTACGTTGACATTGGATGCGATTCGTGGACCTGACCGCCCGATCAGGTTGATTCCACCCATCTACCAATGCAATGCAGCGCACAACACACAAACACACAATGATAACACATAACATATATCAGCTAGCCCATAACGAAGTTGGATACGGCTCGTGGTCGTGACTACCCAGCCACGATGGCTCCACCTACCTACCAACCCGTTATGGCGCGTAGCTAAGACATAAACATATACATCCCAAGCCTATGGCGAAACTAGCTGCGGCTCGTGGTCCTAACCACCCGGCTAAGATAAATCCACCCACCTACTAGCCCACCATAGCGCATTGGTACGATCACAACAACACACATTCTTTTTCTTTTCTTTCTCTTCGTTTTTTTTTTCCTAGTTAATTAATTCACCCAAGTCCTGGGAATTAGGGAGAGGAAGAAAGGGACTTTCCCCACTTTTCCCACACATGCATGCAAACATATACACTCTAGCCTTTGACAGATCAACCACCTCTTCACTCCATTCTCTCAATTACAGACACTACATATGCGTTCATCGATTTGACTTTTCACTAGGTAACTACAACCAGCTATGCCTTAGTCCCTCCTGTACCTATCCTTAGATGATCTAGAATGTGGGTCTCCGGGATGTCTCATGTAGCCTCTCATCGTACTCGCATCCCAATGACTTCCCTAGGGCGAGTCAGGCTCAACTTCAGGAGCTCCGTCATCACTTCCTATCGTTAGCACATCTGCCCAAGCCCACGTGATATCATTTTCCTCGTTAGGCATTTCCCTAGAAGGATCAAAATAGTAATATCGATCTCCCGCCCATCCTACATGTCGGGTCAGGTATTCCTCAAAACACTCAATATGAAACGCAACATCCAAACCTTGGTTTATAAAGCATACCAGCCAATGCGCTTCCTCAACATCATATTCCGTCTCAAAGTCGTCGACATCTATGTCCATGCGGGCAAATGTTTGGTCCGAGAAATATATCCTTAGCTCGTACAAGTAGAGTTGCGTTATTTGATCTGCCATTTTGTTACTTAGCTCCTAACAGTCTCTGCGCAACACAAGAAAAATAATTAGAAGTCCAAAATTCTTGAGCTAGCAAGGAAGAATATTTATGACACACAAATCATAGCTTACACATGCGCATATATATATATATATATATAACTATACATGTATGTACAAGGAGTCTACTACGTCCTTCTGCTTGGATCTCGTCTGGCTTCTCCCGTCCTAATGCTACTTGAAATATGTTTTAACTCTAAGCGCGTTAACCTTCACGGGAGCACATTCTTCTCCTAAATCTTGAATTTGCATGGAACCATTGGAGTTGAGTTCCACCACCTTAAACTATCCTGCCCATCTTGTCTGTAACTTCCTCGGGAATTTATAATATTTACTATCATAGACTAGTACCAAATCCCCTTCTTGAATCGCATAGGTCTTGAGATTCTTATCATGCCTCTCTTTACGTCTCTTCTGAATAGCTTCCAAACTTTGTTGTGCAATGAGTCTCTTTTCTTCTAGCTTGACCAATTGTATGTACCTTTCCTTCAATGACTCTTCCTCTCCCAGCCTGGCCTCGATGGCCACTCTTAATGTCGGAACTTCTTTTTCGATGGGAAAGATGGCTTCCTCGCCATATACTAGGGAGAACGGGGTGCTCTTAGTCGTCACTCGGTAGGATGTTCTATACGCCCACAAAGCTTCCAAAAGTCTCTCATCCCAGTCTCTCCTATGCACAGCTACTGTCTTTGTTAGAATCTGTTCAAGAACTTTGTTGGTGACCTCCACTTGTCCGTTCGCTCTCGGGTAATATGGAGTGCTTTTCCTATGTTTGATTTTATATAATTCCATTAATTCTTTGATCAGTTCGTTGACAAAGTGCGTTCCTCTATCACTTACTATTTCCAACGGGCATCCAAATCGAGTGATAATTTGTTCATACAAAAATTTAGCTACATCAACAGCTCGGTCAGTCTTCAGAGCTTTGGCTTCTACCCACTTGGTAACATAGTCTGTGTAGACCAAAATATACCTATTAGACCGACGTCTTGAGGGAGGATCAATAGGTCCCACAAAATCAATTCCCCATTTCTCAAACGGCTTAAGAGCCAACACCGGTGTAAGAGGAGCAGCATGTGCTATTGTGGGTTTGCCCATTCGTTGGCATTTGTCGCATTTCTTACAGTATGTGTGCGAGTCTTTGAACAGCGTTGGCCACCAATACCCAGCCATTAAAACCTTTCTTGCCGTTAGTTCACCAGCAAAATGCCCACCGCAGGGTTCATCATGTAATGCTCTCAACACTAGGGTTGCTTCTTCTTCCCCGAGACACCTCCGATAAACGCTTTCATGTACAAAATATCGATAGAGTTGCCCACCAATGATGCTATGGTGCTTCGCCAATGCTAATAGTTTTTGCTTCTCTCTCTTGCTTGCTCCTGTCGGATATTTAGTGGTGCACAAGAAGTTCACCAAGTTGGCATACCAAGGTACTTTAGCATCAACCTGGAATAGATGTCCATCAGGAGCATCATCGGGCACACCAGAGATTGGCTCCTCATTAACAATTCGAGATAAATGGTCAGCCAATATGTGCGCTTTGCCTGGTCTGGTTACCACTGAGAACTGAAATTCTTGGAGAAGTAGCATCCACCTCATCAGTCGCCCTGACAGCTCAGGTTTATTAATGATGTACTTAAGGGCTTCATGATCCACATAAAATGTGAAATGCTTTCCCATCAAGTAATGCCGATACTTGTTTACCGCAAAGATCATCGAGAGGCATTCCTTCTCTGTAGTCGTGTAGTTCCTCTCAGTGCTATTCAAGTTGCGACTTGCGTAATAAATAGGGTGGTCCAACTTCTTTTCATCGGCTTGGCATAGTACTGCTCCAACCGCAGTATGAGAAGCGTCGGTATGCACATGGAATTCTTTCGTCCAGTCGGGTGCTACCAAAATCGGTGCATTTATCAATCTCTCTTTGATCGAGTCGAATGCAACTTGACACTCTCCAGTCCATTGGTATTGTTGGTCCTTCCTCAAAAGATTCGTCAGTGGTGCCACTAAGGATGCAAAATTTAATATAAATCGTCGATAATAATTAGCATACCCCAAGGATCCTCTGAGTTGCCGCAAGTTTTGTGGAGGTGGAAGTTGTCCAATTTTTTCCACTTTATCCTTCTCAACCGCGATTCCTTTTTCAGAAATAACATGTCCCAAAAGCAATCCTCTTCGTACTCCAAATGTACACTTTTCAGGGTTTAATGCGATGCCTTTTTCGATGCTTCTTCTTAAAATAGCTTCGATCCTCTCCATCATGTTTTCATCATTGCCCCTGATTGCAAAATCATCGAGGAATATCTCCATCCAATCCTGCAAATAGTCTTGATATGCAGCTATCATTGCTCTCTGGAATGTGGCCGGTGCATTGCATAATCCAAATGGCATCACCCGATATGCATACGTACCCCATTCTGTGGTGAAAGTAGTTTTTGATTGATCCTCCTCATGGATTTGGATCTGGTTGTATCCGCTGAAACCATCCAAAAATGAGTACAATTTATGGCCAGCCACTCTGTCCAAGATTTGATCAGTGAATGGCAAAGGGAAGTGGTCCTTTTTTGTGCGCTCGTTCAACTTACGATAATCTATGCAAATACGGATTTTCTTATTTTTCTTCAGAACAACTACAATTGGTGATACCCATTCGCTGGATGCGATGGGATATATGAATCCTGCTTCCAATAACTTAGTCAATTCCAGCTTGATCAATTCTGAGTAGACTGGATTCGTCTGCCTGAGTCGTTGACATATTGGTCGGGTGCCTTCTTCCAAATCTATATAATATTGGCAGATTCGGGGATCAATTCCTCTCAGATCATTGTATGACCATGCAAAGGCCTTGCTGAAATTTTTGAGTGCCAACTTAATACAATCTCGTACTCCATCTGGTAGCTCTGACCCCACACTCAAGAACTTTTCTGGAAAGACTTCCCATTTTTCCACCTGAGCTTCTCGCGAATATTCCTTATTCCTTGATGACACTGTGATTGGAACGTGCTCTCCAATCACGCGTGCATGGTTGGCCAGTAAATCATTGTTTTGTCCTTTTTCAACCGTACCCAATTTCTTTAGTTCAGATTTTGCAATGGCTTCCAACACTTTAGTTTTACTTTCTGCTTCTCTGTCTGATTGTCGACTTCTCCTTAGAATCTCTTCTTCTAGCATTCTGACCCTTTCTCTCAACTGTTGCACTTCCATTGTCGGAGCTAACTCCAGTTTCAACTCTTCTCTTGAAGTTCCCTTCTCTAGGGATTGAGTAGCTTTATTTTCCTTTGCGTCTATACTCAACATGTAGCACTCAAATTCACTTGTATGTGTCAACCATCCCAGCAACTCCTGGTCTGAATCATCCTTGTAACATAGAGGGTCTATGTACTCGCCCACTTTCGCATGTTGGAGGTTGGCCAATTGCAGATTAAATCCATCCTGTAAAAGGTCCTTGGAAGTCTCCGTGCGCAGGGCAAATCTTACGCGCGCCATTTCTTGTCTAACCTTTTCCTTTGCTTTTTGCTCCCTTTCCTCAGCTGTTGTCGATTTCTTGCCGGTCAAGTTTGGAGACACTTGAAGTTGTATTCGATCAGCCTTCGGTCCAATTGTGATAAATCCTGTGCGCTAATCGTGCACACATTCGGCTTGCACCAGCCATGGCCGTCCAAGTAAGATCGAGAAGGTCGCCTCTGAGGTCCTTGGTCTTACTATCAGATAATCAACTTTAAACTCTAGACCGCCCACAACTGTACTTACATTCTTCAAAAGGCCCGTAGGCTTCACTTGTGTTTGATCTGCCATTCTCAAGGACATCGGAGTTTCTTCCATGTGGTTGAGGCCCAAAGCTTTCATCATGAACTCAGTCATCAGGTTGACTGCGGCTCCACTATCTAACTGAGCACCAGGGACTGCATATCCTTTAATCTCGACCATCACAACTGGAGCATTTGAATCAATTTGCGTCGTAATACTTTGAATGATCCCTTGGACATCTTTACCTAGTCTCTTTTTGTCTCGAACTTTCCTCGGCTTCTTGATATATTCATTGTAGAATTGTTTCCTATAAACAGGTGAACATTTCAGCAATGTGCCAATGTCCAGCGTGACTTCCGTGTCAGCGAGCAGCTTTACAATGTCCACTTCCTCCAAACTCTGTTTTTCCTTCCTACACTTCGGAGCTCTTAATCTTTCAAGGAATGGTGCTATGCCTGGCACAAACTCCTTGGTCACTGGTGGAAGGATCTCAATCTCTTCCCCATCCTCAAACTCTTGCTGCTCATCAAATCCTCCAACTTGGTTCTCTACCTCGCCCTGTTCGGTTATCTTCTCCTGCCTAGCTTTTTCGCATTCGCCTTCCAGATGCTTCTTTGAATACTCTTGAGTCCTTGTGACTACTGCCACAGTTGGCTCTTTATGTGGTTTCTTGGCCTCGTAAGCATCCACAAAGTGCATTGACGAGCTAGAGCCTTCTTGAGGGTTCGGTGTCTTGAACACTACTCCGATCGTAGGAACTGGCTCTTGAGCTCTCGTTGTGGAATGCATCTGAGTATCAACATAATTTGAGGACCCTACTGGTCCTTTTTCCTTGCCGGCGGCAGCTCTTCGTTTAGGACAATCCTCATCAAAGTGGCCCTCTCCACTACAGTACCTACATAGTGGGGTATAATCAATTGGCTTCTTTTCGTTTGGACATCTAGATTGAGTATGGCCAAAGCCATGGCATCTCCAGCACTGGATTGGACCATCTCTCCTTTGATCACGTGAGACTCCTCTTGGATAGTCTCCTCCTTGACCTTGAGCACCATATCCATATGTCGGTCTGTTTTCCCAACGAGATGTAGGTGGGACACTTTGAGCGGGCAATCCCATATAAGGTCTCTCTCTTGTATCTCCCGATTTCATGGTCCTCTCTTCATAGGCTCTCTTGTTGTAACATCGGTCCTCTGTGTGATTTGTTCTTCCGCAAAAAGTGCAACGCATTCTAGGCGGTGACCTATCTGTGAATACCCTCGAGACTGTAGGGCATTCTGAAGCCAAATGGCCGTAACCATGGCACTTTCCACACCATGTATTTGATCGAAACACTTGATTCGGGTTTGTTGTGACCTCTGGTTTTACTGTGTATGTCTCCTGAGTCATTGTGGCTGCTTTTATAGCTTGTGTGACCAACTCGAATATTCGTTCTTCAGTTAGCGTAGGGTTTGTCTCGCCTGGCGTACTAGTGGCAGCTACAAAAGCTGGGGTCATCAACGCGGAACTTCCTTGGCCCGGATCTTTCATTGATATGGTTCCTGGGCCTCCCATAGGCTCGTATAAGAGCTCCATCTTCCTTTGTTGGCATAATTGTACTTCCTCCCAAAGCCTTGCTTGTTCCTTAGCATCCATTAAAGTTGCAAGTCTTGTCAGGCTGATATGCTGCTATGCCGTAGGATCTCTCAATCCCGCGATGAATCTTCTTTTCAATGTCTCATCGTTCGGGGCATTCGCGCCCATCTTTCTTACCAACGTTTCCATTCTCTGAATGTAGTTATCGATGCTCTCATTGACTCCCTGTCGCAAATAATCCATTTGTTGGGCCAATCTATCTTGGAAGCCTTGTCGTCGAAACTTTGCCAAGAAGGCTTCCTTGAGCATCTGATAAGTTCCACGCTCTTGTGGTGTCAGATTCCCATACCAATTGGCTGCCTCATCACGGAGAATAGCCGGAAAAATTCTCAACCTTTGATCCTGGTCAACTACGTCATTGGCTTCACAAGTAACCTCAAACAGCTAGATAAAACTATCCGGATCTTCGTCCCAAGTACCTGAAAACTTGGTGAAGTCCCCCAAGTGAACCGAAATCCGCTGAGCCATTTCGAACAGAGGTGTGATGTCGATATCACTTCGATCCCAGAAATTTAATGCACGTGGTCTCAGGATCCCTCCTTCAAACTTCCGCACTTGATTCGCGACTCTCCTACGGGAGTACACGTTTTTGGCTGATCTCTTCGAGCCAATCAAGGTCCACTCACCTGGCGGTTCCCACCTTCTCCTTTCTCTTTCAAGGGCTCTTCTCTGAGCGCGTTCCTCTCTTTGCGTTTGTGTTGCTCCTGAGGATGAGCTCCCCTCGCTCATGTACTAGATCTGGGGTCCGCAAGCTCGGCCAACATGTGGCGCTAGGCGAACCTATGGCACTCTCTTATAGAGACGTACCAAGCTATTCCCGGCAAACGCACCAAAATGTTGGGCCTCTTAGTCCAAGGGAAAGTATCCTTACACACACTTTGGGTTCACTCTTTTTCCTTGCACTATGCCGCTTTCTTTTCCTCTAAGTCATTTAATCATCTTCAAATGTAGTCATGGGAAGAGAAGAAAATGGAGACTTGAATCCAGCCACAACCTAAAACCCCAACTCCAAGGACTACTCCTCGTGATGGCCCCCGTTCTCACCCACACTTCCTTATTCCACTTACTCTATTCCTGTTCCTCTCTTTACTTCCCTCTTGCTTTTCCACTCACTTTTCCGTTACCTCGCTCTCCTCTTAGCACCCTTGTTCTCTCGTACCTTCACACCTCCTTTCATTCTTTTCTCCCATTTTTCTTCACTCTCGTGCAATTCGCTCGTGCTCCCTCGCTTACACCGACTCTTCCTCATACATATTTTGTCACACACACATTCACATACATACACTCCTTCGCTTCCTCTCACTCGCGAGTATATGCAATTTTTTTTTTCACTTTCTTTCACTTAAACTCGATTTACATATGCACTTAAGCACACCCCTATGCACACACCCACACCCTTGCATTTGTAGACCCAAACACACATTCACCTTCACTTTTACTCACGTCTTGCACTCACAGCCTCTTACTTATCCCTTCGGCCTCATGAAACACACAATCACATGCATACACGATACACTCACTTCCCCTTTTTCACTTATAAGTACACACACAACTCCCCACTTACACACACTTACTTTCACCCATGCTCCCTTCACATACTCCCTTCCTCTTACTTACTCAAATAATTACACGCTTAGATCTCATGCATCCATACAATATTGATCACTCTTGCTGATAAATAAACCCATTTGTTGTGCGTACCTGGAAAGATGAGTTAACTCATGCACCCCTATTCAAATATACACGTAAACACATGCGGGTCCATGCTCATGTACATATAGGCAGGTGTTTGTCTCATTTAGCAACCTTCTATGATTCACAATCACTCGAAGATCTCGTCTTCATTGCTAAGTAACCTAAAATCAAAACTTGGGTTCTTTCCTATAGAATGGGGCGCATAATTCTACTAATTCAATCACTTACCAATTCATGTTCAATGGCATCCCCTTCCAGTCACTATGTTGACAGGTCCTACCACCATACTATCCTGACCCGCTCATGGACAAGTCTGTGACAACACATACCTGCCTCCTCTTGTTACAATAGTTGTGTGCAGCGAGGCTATACATATACAACGATGCCCATATTTAGGTATTCACGCTAAATTTGTAGCACTTCATTTTCATCAGAAAATAAATCTGAGATAAACGGCTTAGCCACCCTCTATGTTACCTTATTCTCTACTCCTTGCGTTCGTCAAGATCTTGCAATAGGCAGGGGATGAGTCTCACAATATGTATACGATAGAAATAATAAACCTTAATGCCAAGTGGTTGTCCCGAACGTTCTCCCCAATGCCTTGCTACGATCAAGGCCCCATAAGCATAGGGTATCCTCCAGGGTGTGCACAATAGACAAGATCGAGAATCTGTGATAAGGCTATTTTGCATGGGAGTTCAACTTCTAATTCACTACTCTTTAAGCACTTTAATAGCTCTTTGTAGAATGCAAAGAAGCAGCCCAAGAAAACATCTTGAAACGATGATTAGCAACAGATGTGACCACTAAGTTATATGTGGAAAGCACTTATTACCCAGTGCGGATAGGTGAAAAGGTCATTGTTCAAGATGAAAATATCGCAGGTGCCTTTTCGATTCTAACTGTGGTTATGCAATACGCAAACACAAGATTTACAAAAAATGGACAGAGTTCCAGTATGCATACTTATCGCATAGGAGACCATGAGTTCGTACTAACTAGAGTTGATGTGCACATTCAGCTTTTGCCTTGGTCACCATTGGATCCTTCATATTGGCAGCACCTCTCCTCTCTCTCTATGCTCAAACGCCTTGAGCTCCGACAAGATCACATTTGACAGCATAGCTTTTCCCCCAGCAGTATTTCTCCATTGGTAGGACTTCAGCTCCTCCCTTCTCTTCCCATGCGCCTTCACTTTTACATGATCCGAGCCCTTTCCATCCAAACAGATCTCCAGAAGCAGAACACAGAAGGCTCCCATTATGCAAAGATTCATTGCCAATGTGGTTGTAATCATATGTGAATCTATACATTTATTATCATCTACTTCTCTGTTTTGTTCTCTGTTATACTCACTCAGAGCAGTAACTTGAGAAGGTCATATCTCGAGTTCTACTGAACCTTTTTCAGTGATTTAACTTGCGTTGGATAGCTTGTACTGTCTAAGTTGTGCATATAAATTTTCAAGGTCATTGCAATAATACGTTTGGAGATATCTTCATTTTACTACTTACTGGTCTATCTCTGCAGAGCCCCGAGAATTGTCGGAATGTTCCAGAAATTGATGAAACTTGTTCTCAGTGCTCAGTCCATGATTTGAAGTGTTTTAACTTGGATTGGGAAGCTTGCTAAGTCTATTTGCTATGCCCAAAAGGAATTTTTCTAATTCCTACCAGGTTGAGAGCACTGTTCATTTTTTTCCAACAGGTGTATGTCGAAAAATAGCAAGTTTTGGGAGCTAGTCATTTCGCAACTAGTCTGTCTTGACTTAAACTTTTGGGATACATGTTCCAAAGTACTTGGCTGATATTTTGGTGGATTTAAGAAGCTCAAAGGGTCTACTAATCAACTCTGAAGTCTCAGTTGGCTGGTGTGAAGCTGGTTGTAGCAGCACCTACTCATCTTTGGATTGCATCCACCATCTCTCTTCACAGTGGTATCAGAGCATAGTCAAGCAACATGGGAGATGGATTTCCATCAACAATTGACAAATTGGATCGAAACAACTACCCGGCATGGTCTCTAAGGATGGAGGCTTACCTTCAAGGGAGGAATCTATATGGATTCATATCCGGAGATGAAGCAATGCCAACCATGAGGAACAAAGGGCAACCATCATATGAAGAAGTGGAAGGACTTTCGAATTGGTGTTCGAAGGATGCAGTCGCAAGGTCCTATATTCTAAACTCAATCTCTGATTTTCTTTTACCTCATGTCAAGGGATGCAAGACATCAAGAGAAACCTGGAATGCACTTGCTTCTTTCTTCTCTTGCAACACTCGAGCAAGGAAGAACCAATTGTGGATGGAGTTCACAACAATGAAGAAAAGCCCAAAGCAAAATGTGACTGATTATGTCACAAAGATGAAGGAGATTTCCGACCAACTTGGAAGCATTGGAGAGGTAATTGAAGAGGAGAAAATCATAAGACAAATCATGAATGGAATCAAAGCAGACGACAAGTGGGAGTCATTCACAACAACCATGGATTTATACATGGATATGCATGTACCCGACCTCAACACACTCATGGGCCAACTCTTCACTCATGAAGCAAAGATTAGCAAAGGTGGTGAGTCCTCAAGAGGTAATCAAACTTCTGCCTTATATTCTGATAAAGCTAAGGTCAAGGACAAGTCAAAGAATAGGAAGAATGAAGATGAAGGTAGCTCTTTCCAAGCAAACTTTGCAGGTAGAGGAAGAGCTAGAGGAAGAGGTAGAGGTGGAAAGCAAGGCAGGGGGAGATTCCAATCATCTCAACCTTGCAACATATGTGGCTTATCTAACCATACCACTGAAGAATGTTTCAGGAACCCGAGGAACTCAAGAGGAAGAGGATTCAACAGAGGTGGCTATGGATCAAATAGAGGTAGATACAATGGAGGCTACAACAACAACAACTACTACAACAACAATTATAACGACAACAACAACTATCAAAGTGGCCATAGAGGAAGAAGAGATTACAATAACTATGCAGAGGACCAAAGTCAAGAAGATTCATTATTGATTATGAATCTATCAACGAAGAAGGGTAAGGATGATGATCACATATTTTACATTGATTCGGGATGCTCGAACCATGTAGCAAGAAATGTGGCTTTACTTTCTGATTTGGAAGATCCTCATAACAAGCATGAAGTGCAGACAGGAGATGACACAAAGCACTCAGTGGAGAAGATAGGTAATGTGAAGACATCAGATGGGAATATGAACCTCTTAAGCAAAGTCTTGTATGTCCCTACAATTACCAAAAATTTAATAAGTGTTGGATAGATTGTTGAAAAAGGATTGCAGGTTAGATTCAACCGATTTGGAGCATATGTTGAAGACCCAAGGCAAGGCTTTCCAAGGATTGCCAAAGGAGAAAAGACAGGAAGGCTTTTCACTTTTGAAGTGGAAGATACAAAGAACATAGCTTTGTTTAGCTATGGATCTCAAACTCTTACAGAGTTGGAGATATGGCACAAAAGGCTTGCTCACATTGGTGAGAGGACACTCAAACAGATTTGCAGGGACCAAAGTGTACTTGGTTTGCCTAATATCACAAGGCAACACATGATTTATAAGTGTGAAGCTTGTCAACTCGGCAAGGCTCATAGACAACCTTTCAATAAGAAAGGATATATGTATCAAAATCCTTTGGATCTAGTGCACACGGATGTGTGGGGTCCAAGTAAGGAGCCATCTATATCAGGCTCAAGATATTATGTGTCTTTCATAGATGATTGTAGCAGGTGGACCATTCTGTTTTTCATGAAGCACAAGGATGAAGTGTTTAATTGCTTTAAGAAGTATATTGCTCTTGTTGAAAACCAAACAGGTAGGACTTTGAAACGACTCAGATCAGATGGTGGAGGAGAATACTTCTCTTCTGAATTTGATGCCTTCTTGCATGAAAGAGGCATTAAAAGGGAAGTCACTACAAGGTATACACCTGAACTCAATGGTGTAGCAGAGAGGAGGAACAGAGCTATTGTCGAAGCTGCAAGGTCCATGCTCAACGAAAAGGGATTGCCAAACTACCTATGGGCAGAGGCTGTGTCTACAGCCACATATCTCATAAATAGAATTCCATCTAAGTCACTAGATGGCACCACTCCATATGAAGTGTGGAATGGAAGAAGACCTAGTCTAGAGCATTGCAAAATCTTTGGATGCTTAGCCTATGCTCACATTCCTTCTCAAGTAAGAGGGAAATTGGATCCCAAGGCAGAGAAGTGCGTATTTATTGGTTATGACCAAAACCAAAAAGGATACAGATTGTACAATCCAACCAATAAAGGATTTTTTGTGAGTAGAGATGTAATTTTTGATGAAAACAAATCATGGTTTGATGATGACAGGAAAGTGAAGCTGCCATATGACTTGGATGAAGATTTTCCATCACTTCAACCAAAGGAGCCAAAGCAGATTGAAGAAAGTGATTCGGAGATTGACCTAGAAGACTTGGAAAGACTAAAGCTATGGAAGAACAAAGGTAAAGCAAAGATGCAGGATGCTACATATGGACCCGGGAGCTCACATCAACCACTTAGAAGGTCTTCGAGGGAGAAGAAGAAACCAGAGAGGTTTGGTTATGATACTTCTTTGGTCGCCAAGCACTCAATCTACATTGCAAAGGATTCAACCAATGAAGAACCTACCACATTTGAAGAAGCACAAAGCAAGAAAGCTTGGAGAGATGCAATGGATGAAGAAATGGAAGCCTTGAAGGAGAATGACACTTGGGAGCTTGTACCTAACAAGCCATCTATAAAGATAATCGGATCTCGATGGATATACAAAATCAAGAGGAATCCAGATGGAAGTATAAATAGACACAAAGCAAGGTTAGTTGCTAAAGGGTTTGCTCAAACCCATGGTATTGATTATGAGGAGACTTTCTCTCCTGTTGCAAAAATGCCTACAATTAGGGTTCTCATTAGTCTTGCTGCATCTAGAAATTGGAATCTTTATCAACTTGATGTAAAGAATGCTTTCTTGAATGGATGGATTTCTGAGGAAGTGTATATAGCACAACCTCCTGGATATGAGGATGCACATCATCCTAACTATGTATGCAAACTAAAGAAAGCTTTGTATGGATTGAAGCAAGCTCCAAGAGCTTGGAATTTCAGATTGGTGACTTATTTACAAGACCAAGGATTCAAAGCTAGCAAGGCGGATACCTCTTTGTTCATAAAGAGGAATGGATCTAAAGTGATCTATTTATGTGTGTATGTTGATGATATTATTATCACAGGCAATGATCTTGAAGGAATCAAATAAGTAAAGGCTCAAATGAAGGAGGAGTTCAAAATAAGTGACCTTGGACCACTCACGTATTTTCTTGGATTGGAGTTGATCTACACAGATTCAGGTATATACATCACACAAAGGAAGTATGTGCATGACATGCTCGTCAAGTTCAAGATGGAAAATACCAAGTGTGCAGGTACACCTATGGAGAAAAATCATAAGCTTAGTGCTTATGAAGGAGAGCCAATTGAAGACATCACAAGCTATCAAAGCTTGGTTGGAAGTTTGAACTATGCAACACTCACAAGGGTGGATATATGCTATAGTGTTAGCATATTGAGTCAGTTTATGCATAAGCCGAGAAGACCACATATGGAAGCGGCCAAGAGAGTCCTCAAGTACCTAAAGGGGAGTATGAACAAAGGTTTGTTTTATTTATTTACTTCAGATATTGAGCTAAAAGTCTACTCAGATGTAGATTGGGCCGGATCTAGAGATGATAGAAGAAGCACATCCGGGTATATAACATTTGCAGGTTCAAAAATCATTTCTTGGTCATCAAAGAAGCAACCAATCGTGGCATTATCTTCTACCGAAGCCGAATATAGAGGTTTGGCTAACGCAACTCAAGAAATCATGTGGTTAAAGTCTTTGTACACAGATCTTGGACTTCATTCTTCAACACCTCATATTTTTGGTGACAACACAAGCTCACTACATCTAGCAGCTAATCCGGTATACCATGCTAGAACCAAGCATATTGAAGTCCACTACCATTATGTAAGGGAGAAGCTAATGAGCAAGGATATTCAACTATCCTATGTCTCTACAGATATGCAATGTGCCGACATGTTGACTAAAGCTCTTGATGGTATGAAGTTAAGTAGATTCAAGTTGATGATTGGCTTGCAGGAAATCAAGGACAATTGAAGACTTATTTGGAGGCCAAGCATTTTAGGCTTGAGGGGGAGCTGTTGGTGCATTTTACCCAAGCCTACATGCTTGATATATTTGATATTATCCTCATTTGTAAGTCACATGAGTAGTCCTGTGAACACCTCTTGTAAAAGAGTACATTTTATCTCTTGTAAATGGAGAAAGAAAAAAGGAAAAGGATGGCTTACCTCATCCACGATGTAAAAGCAAATTCGTGGCTCCAACTACCAAAATCATGAATTTTTGAGCTGAGGGAATCTCTCCTAACTTTGGGGATCACTTTTAGGTGGAGCCATTCGAATTCGAATTCAAAACTCCCTCCAAGAACAGCTATAAAAGGAGCAAGAAGGAAGAGGCGATTAGCAAACCTTGTACGTGACCACTTCATGTCATTTTGTAGAGATTGAAGAGCATACTCCATAGCTCTATCATTCTACTCCCATTGTGCAAAGATTCATTGCCAATGTGGTTGTAATCATATGTGAATCTATACATTTATTATCATCTACTTCTCTGTTTTGTTCTCTGCTATACTCACTCAGAGCAGTAACTTCAAAAGGTCATATCTCGAGTTCTACTGAACCTTTTTCAGTTATTTAACTTGCGTTGTATAGCTTATACTGTCTACTGTGTGCATATAAATTTTCAAGGTCATTGAATTAATACTTTTGAAGATATCTTCATTTTACTACTTACTCGTCTATCTCTGCAGAGCCCCGAGAATTGTGGGAATGTTCCAGAAATTGATGAAACTTGTTCTCAGTGCTCAGTCCATGATTTGAAGTGTTTTAACTTGGATTGGGAAGCTTGCTAAATCTATTTGCTATGCCCAAAAGGAAGTTTTCTAATTCCTACCAGGTTGAGAGCACTGTTCATTTTTTCCAACAGGTGTATGTCCAAAAATAGCAAGTTTTGGGAGCTAGTCATTTCGCAACTAGTCTGTGTTGACTTAGACTTTTGGGATACATGTTCCAAAGTACTTGGCTGATATTTTGGTGGATTTAGGAAGCTCAAAGGGTCTACTAATCAACTCTGAAGTCTCAGTTGTCTGGTGTGAAGCTGGTTGTAGCAGCACCTACTCATCTTTGGATTGCATCCACCATCTCTCTTCACAGCAACCACCTCCTTGTGGAAGCGATGGGGCAAGCCCACATTAAGACCAACTAGAATGACGCTTCAAATGGCCAACGGTCACTTTGAAAGACCTCTATGATTGCTCGAAGGGATAACTCTAACCACTTGTGGTGTAGAGTTTGAACACACATTTGCTATATGTGACTTTGAGAAAAATAATGTCTACGAGATGATTCTAGGAAGGCCCTTCCTATGACAACTGCAAATCGTACAGGATTGGGGTACCAACTCCTTGTACTTGCAGCGCTTAGGGGTCACAACCAAGGTCAATTTGAAGGACTACTCCTTCAGAGATGTACCACCCCTACAGTGGAATCCTCTCCACAAGGAGCAAGAAGATTCGATCTTTGTGCATTCTAAAAGTTCATCTGAGACATCTTGGATGCATGAAGATACTCATTTGTGGATGTGCAAGGTCGTGAAGGAAGAGGAAAAACGCTTAAAGGCAAGAAAAAAAGGAACTTCTCAAGGAGATAGACTAGTTCGAGACCCAGCCTATACACCGATGATATTTCCAGATGAGGAATTTGAGCCTCATGGCTGGGCAGAAATCCTAGCCACCATGGACATTGCTGTCAATGAAGAACAATGGACACCTCATTGTGATGAAGAGGGTTATGATATCTCAGTGTTCATGTGTCAGCCCTTGCTAGAAGAATGTGACTCTAATGACTTCATTAAAGAAGAAGAGAACAATGATGATCCAGAGTCCATTGTGATGGATAGTTGCTTTATTTCAGAGGAGCACTATCTAAAAGACATAGGAGTATTTACACAAAAAGAAGAAGAACCTCTCACAAGCATCAAAACGGTAAATTCAAAGGATGGGAGTGAAGGTAGTAAAAAGAAAAAGAAAAGAAAAGTAGTGAAACAAGACGAGGAGGAACCATTGTTTGAAGTACTAGAAAATTTCAAAAAATACGAAGTTGAGGACCGAAAAATTTTGGTACGAATGCCTAAGAGAGAGGCCACAATAGGAGAAGCATATGATAACAAAGAAAAGACCAAAAAAATCGTAGTCACCATTGAAGAGAACGAAGAGAGATGTACATACATAGGAGATGATCTAAGTAAAGAAGAGGAAGTAGAGTTGGTAGAGTTATTAAGGGAATACAGGGACGTGTTTGCATGGCACTATAGAGACTTGAAGGGAGTAGATCCAAAAATTTGTTCTCATACGATCCCCATGATAGCAGATGCCAAGCCCACCAAACATAAGCCCTACACATATAATGACACTTATGCAGCCAAAATAAAAGAAGAAATTGATCGATTGATTGAAGCCGGATTCATCTATGAGATTGAGCATACTGAATGGGTGTCCCCCATTATAGTGGTGCCCAAAAAGAACAAAAAGTTGTGTGGATGTATTAACCTTAAAAAGTTAATGCTGCCACAATAAGAGATAGTTATCTGCTCCCATCACTGATCATTTATTGGAGCATGTTGTAGGCAAGGAAGTTTAAAGCGTCCTTGATGGATTTTCAGGTTACAATCAAGTAGCCATTGCCCCAGAAGATCAACATAAAACAACTTTTGCCACAGAGTGGGGGATCTTTGCATTTCGGGTGATTGCATTTGGCCTCACCAATGCACCTGCAACCTTTCAATGGCTCATGTGCCATGTCTTCAAAGAGTTCTTGCGAAAGATCTTAGAAGTATATGTGGATGATTTATGTGCTCATTTCCAAGAGCGAAGACACCACATCCCTGAGCTCAGACAGATCTTCAACAAGTGTAGAGAATATCGAGTGTGTCTGAACCCAGAG
Source organism: Ceratopteris richardii (assembly GCA_020310875.1). Taxonomy (NCBI): domain Eukaryota; kingdom Viridiplantae; phylum Streptophyta; class Polypodiopsida; order Polypodiales; family Pteridaceae; genus Ceratopteris; species Ceratopteris richardii. Next base: position 4,990,486 of record CM035444.1, read on the forward strand.
AAGTGTGTGTTCATGGTACGTCAAGGTAAAATCTTAGGTCACATTGTCTCTAAGAACGGAATATCAACAGATGAGGACAAGGTAAAAGCCATAGCGGAGTTGCCGAGGCCAAGGAATGTTTAAGAGGTACAAGCCTTCATGGGCCATTGTGGATATTACCGTAGGTTTATTCACATGTATGCAATTATAGCTAAGCCTCTTCATGCCTTGTTGACAAATTTTGAGTGGAACAATGAATGCGAGAAGTCCTTCAATGAGCTGAAGAGACGCTTGTGCACAACACCAATACTGAACACTCCTGATTGGAATAATCCATTCCATGTACACGTGGATGCATCCAATTATGCAATAGGCTGTGTGCTATCACAACCAACTGGTGAAGGGAATTTAGATTTTCCTATATCATATGATAGCAGGCAATTGAATGATGCTGAACGAAACTACACCACAACCGAAAGAGAAGGTTTAGGCATGGTATTTACTGTGAAGAAGTTTAGACACTATCTATTGGCCAACAAGTTCAAATTTTTCACTGATCATCAAGCTTTATTATACTTGGTCAATAAACCTTGCAATACAGGACGCTTAGTAAGATGGTTCCTCTTACTAATGGAATATGACTTTGAAGTGGTTGTTAGGCAAGGTAAGACCCACCTCAGAGCGGATCACCTTTCTCGCATAACTTCAGGAGAGCCACCGCAAGGAGTGACTGATGAATTGCCCGATGCTTATCTGTTCAATCTAGAAGTTGTTCCTAAATGGGAAAATAAGTTGGTACCAGCCCTAACCTTTGGACCCGCAAATAAGAAGGTGAAGACGGACAAGGATGAAATTGTACGATCACAAAACTATCAAATATTGGTAGGAAGCATGTACAAACAAGATATGGAGGGTGTATTAGCTTGTTGTGTCGAGGACGATGAACATACTAGTTGGTTGCAACAAGCCCATGAAGGATTTCTAGGGAATCACTATTCTAAACTACGAACACTACAAAATCTGAAACGTTTAGGAGTGTATTGGCCTAGTATGGACAAAGAAATTCATGGGTGGATCAAGAATTGTCCAGTGTGCCAAAAGAGACCCCCGGTGGAGCATGCGAATCTTTATCACATATCATTAATTCCAGATTGGAGTGCTCCATTGGTAGAATTTATGAGATCAAGAACATTATCTAGCGAGGCTAGTCTAGCAAGAAGACGAAGCATGGAGCAAGAGGCTAAAGACTATGCCTTAGTAGGCGAAAACCTATATCGGAGAGGCAAAGATGGTTACTTAAGGCTGTGCGTTCACGAATCAGATTATTTGAAAGTCTTAGAAACTGCCCATAGCAGTGTTGCAGGCGGACATTTTGGTCCTGATCGAGTAATTAAGACTATTCTATTCTCAGGACTTTGGTGGCCCACTCTTCATATGGATGCACATACCTATGTGAAGAAATGTGACACATGCCAACATGCCCAGTACCCAATTAGAAAAGATGAGATGCCTTTGAGGCCAATGATGGGAGAACGTGCATTCTCAAAGTAGGGCATAGACTTTGTAGGTCCTATTAACCCCCCAGCTAGAAACTCCCATGCAGAATACATCATTGTAGCCACAGATTACCTCACAAAGTGGGTAGAGGTCAAAGCCACAACAAAGAACGATGCTCAAACAACGGCAAAGTTCTTATTTGAGAATGTGTTCACGAGATATGGATTATCAATAGAGCTAGTAAGTGATAGAGGCACACACTTCTTGAACGAAGTAATCGAAAATCTTCTCCAAGAATTCTTGGTGATACATAAGAAGTCTTCCCCCTATCATCCACAAGCTAATGGACAAGCGGAGAGCACAAACAAGATCCTATGTAATGTATTGACAAAACTAGTAAATAACAAACGCTCTGATTGGGACAAAAAACTTCATCATGCTATTTGGGCCTACCGAGTTGCCTACAAAATGGTACTCAATGCCACCCCATTTCAGATGGTCTTCGGACAAAATGCTGTGCTACCATTGGACTTCCTAATCCCAACTTTAAAAGTAGCACAAGATCATGAGTGGAATGGACACGAGTTATCCTCTAGAATCTTTGATCTAGAATGTCACGAGGAAGGAGATAAGGAAGAGAGCTCACACACACACTCTCACGCTCAAGGAGAAGCACACACAGAAATTGAGGCAAGGAAGAATAATCTTCTTCTTCTTCTATTACATAAAAGGAATGTACAAGAATGACCTAAAAACAAGAATACAACAAGTGAAATATATAAGGATCAGTACATAAGGAAAAACCTAATATCCACGAATGAGTGAGCTGGCAAGAAACAAATGTGCCATCACTCTCGGTAGATAAATCTAATAAAGCTCAATGAAGTATCCCTGACATATATCGGTATGACCACTATACATGTCAGAGAAACGAAAAACTGGTACGTGTCATCCTGGATCATCACATGTTGAGCTTGATATCTCAACACTCCCCCTCAAGCTCAACGCCATATCCTGTAATCCAAGCATCTCTCGAAACTTCTTTAACTTCTCAACTCCAAGTGCTTTGGTGAAAATATCAGCAACCTGCTCATCTGTTCTCACATAAACAAGATCAATATCACCTGATAATATCTTCTCTCTGATGAAGTGATAATGTACCTCGATATGCTTTGTTCTAGCATGGAAAATAGGGTTCTGTGCTAACTGTATGCTGTTAAGATTATCACAATAGATAGTGATAGGCTTTTGCACTTCCACACCTAAATCTGCAAGTAACATCTCCAGCCATGATGCCTCACATGCTGCCATTGCAGCACCTCTATACTCAGCCTCTGTACTCGACAAAGCAACAGTGGGTTGCTTCTTGCTACTCCATGTAATAGCTGCGCCTCCAAGTGAGAAAAGAAAGCCACTAGTAGATCTTCTATCTGGAGTACTACCAGCCCAATCTGCATCGGTGTATCCATGAACCTGCAAATCTACACCAGCTTCATAAAACAATGCATAATCCAAAGTAGCACTCACATAACGTAGAGTGCGCCTCAGAGCATCCAAATGTGGCTTCCTGGGAACCTGCATAAGCTGACTTTCAAGTCCAACAGTGTAGCTTAAATCAGGCCTTGTAATTGTAAGATATATAAGACTTCCCATAATTTTCTTGTACATAGTAGCATTTTCCAATGCTTCACCTGATGTAGTATCCAATTTCAAATTCTGATCTAAAGGCATAGAAATTGGCTTACAATCAACCATACCATACTTTTGCAACATATTCAAGGCATATTGCCTTTGCGACATCCATATACCTGTTTTTGTATGTATAAACTCAATGCCCAAGAAATAGCGCAACACACCAAGATCTTTCATGTCGAATTCCTGCATAAGAAGTTTCTTTACCTCTTTGATGCTTTCTTCATTATCACCACCTACAATCAGGTCATCAACATAAATAGCCACAATAGTGATGCCATCATCAGCCTTCCTTGCATATAGTGAGTGATCTGCATCGCACATGGAAAACCCAATGCTGGTTAAGTAATCAACAATCCTTGCATGCCATGCACGCGGAGCCTGCTTCAGCCCATACAAAGCCTTTTGCAACCTGCAAACATATTCTAGATGCTTTGAATCTTCATATCCTTGTGGCTGGTCCATATATACTTCTTCCTGTAGCTCACCATGTAGGAAAGCATTCTTCACATCCATCTGATGCAAAGTTCATCCTTTTGCTGTAGCTAATGCAACAAGTGTCCTAACAGTAGACATTTTAGCTACAGGGTTGAATGTTTCCTCATAATCAATGCCATATGTCTGTGCATATCCTTTAGCTACCAATCGTGCTTTATACCTGCTTATGCTACCATCAGCATTATGCTTTACCTTGTAAACCCATTTACAACGTATGGGTTTCTTTCCTTGCGGCAATGGAACCAGCTTCCATGTATCGTTTCCATAAAGTGCAACCATCTCCTCATCCATAGCTTTTTCCCAATTTGCATTACCAATTGCATCTTCAAAACAAGAAGGTTCAACATCTTGTATTACCTTTGTCATGTAGGCACAATGGCAAGCCATGTAACTATTGTATGTCAATCGTTGCACTGAATTACGCATCCTCCCAGATCTTCTTGGTCCTGGGTCACTTCTCCTTGTATCATCTGCATGTGCCCTTCTTACTCCTGGAGTCTTCACAGAGGGCAATCCAAGTTCCTCATCAAGACTCTTTTTTGAACCGCTTGAATCTCCATCAACGTCTTCAAAACCTGCACATGTTTTATGACCAGCAGAAAGCTTTTCTTTACCTTTCTTGGATGTATTTGATGAATTTGCTGGACTGAAATTCCCACGTAATCTTCCACTCCATGGATTTGAGTTGGAACTATTGCTTGGTGATGCATCTGGTCCACTCAAAACTTGAGATTTTGCACTTGATTTTTCAGCATTTTCTTTGTCATTTGGTTCAAGACTCGGTCCTGGCATCTGCATAGAAGCTTGACATCTCATCAAATACCACATCTCTGCTCACCTTTACCTGTCGTGTGAGTGGATTATAACATTTATATCCCTTTTGCTGAAGGGAGTATCCAATGAAGACACACTTTTCTGCTTTTGGATCAAGCTTCGTCCTCAATTCATCTGGGACATGTACATATGCAATACAGCCAAAAACTTTCAGATGTGATAAGTTTGGCTTTTTACCTGTAAACTTCTCTTCAGGTGTAACTTGATGTACAGCAGCAGTCGAAGTTCTGTTCATGATGTATACAACAGTATGCACAGCTTCTGCCCAATAACAATGAGGCATATTCTTCTCGGCCATTAAGGCTCTTGCTATTTCTGCAATATGTCTGTTTTTGCGTTTAGCAACACCATTTTGTTGTGGTGTGTACCTGCATGAAAAATGACGCCGAATTCCATGATTTTTTAGAAAACTGCTGAACTCATTTGACATGTATTCACCTCCTCCATCAGATCTTAATGTCTGAATGTACTTCCCTGTCTGCTTTTCCACCATAACTTTAAAATTCTGGAAGTGAGTAAACACCTCGCTCTTCTCGTTCATGAAATATACCCATACTTTGCGTGTCTGGTCATCAATGAAAGTAACATAAAACCTGCAACCACCCATAGATGTGGTCTTTGCTGGACCCCAAACATGTGTATGTACTACTTCTAGTACATTCTCACTAACATGCTTGTCATGTGGAAATGATGCTCTTGACTGTTTACCAAATTGACATGCTACACATACCTTTTGCATTTCTGCAACTTTGAAATTTGGTAGTCCATGGACAATCTCCTTTGACTGCATCAGTTTCAGCCTTTGCAAGTTTGCATGTCCAATCCGTTTGTGCCATATCTCTATATCTGCAATAACTCTTGCACCTTTTGCAAACATGGCTGCATTCATTTTAGGAATCTTCACATTTAAGGTGAACATCCTTCCCACTTTGTTTCCTTTGGCAACCAATCGCCCATCCTGCTTGTACTCTTCTACATATAATCCATCAACATTGAACCTGACTTGTAATCCCTGGTCAACCATTTGTCCAACAGAAACCAGATTCTTTGTTATATTTGGAACATGCAGCACATCAGCGAGATGTTTTACCTTTCCATCCTCCATAGACAATGCTATGTTTCTTGTATGCTCAATAGGATGTGATGTATCATCACCTGTTTCAACATATCCAGGAACTGGCATTTTCTGCAAACTACTAAACCATTCTGCATGACTGGTCATGTGATTTGAAGCACCTGAATCAACATACCAGACATTATCATTCGATTTTGAAACACCAGCAGACATTGTATTCATCATGTGATGTTGAACCATAAACAACTTATCAGAATCATCTACACTTGTGGATGCATAGTTGTTTTGCTGCCTTTTGTTATTTTGATTCTTCATTCTGCAATCACGTTCAAAGTGTCCAGGTTTTACCACAATTCTAGCATCCTTTACTATCATTACCTGAATCATTTCTTTGGAAATTTTTGCGACCTCTTTGTCTCCCCTTGCCTCGAAACTGTCCTCTTCCTCCTGCATGATTGTGTTGTTGACCTTGGTCTTGGTTATTGTTTCCTCTTCCACTTCCAAAACCTCTACCTCTGCCTCTTCCTCTGCCAGAGTAGAATACCTGCTCAGAACTGGGCTTTCCTTGGGAGTTTGAATCCTCACCAAGATTCTTTTCTTCAATAATCAGCATAGATACCAAATCAGCAAAATTTGGAATATTTTCCCTGGTCTGTATAGAAGTTCTGAACTGCTTATATGCAGCTCCTAAACCACGAAGGCACACTTCCACCTTATCATCATCATCTACATTCACGCCAATAGATGCAAGTGACTCACATATGCTTTTGATTTTTAGAGTGTAGTCACTTACCGACATGCTCTTTTTCTCCAATGTATGCAGCTCGTTCTTGAGTTGCAATTTCCGTGCCTTTGTATTAGTCTCGTACAAAGTGACCAAACTGTTCCAAGCCTCTTTTGGAGTCTTGGCATCTTGTATGTGTCCAATCATGCTATCCTGTATGCTAACAGATAGCCAATACATTACCTTTCGTGCTCCTTGATTCCATTCCTCATATGCTCTTAATTGTTCTGCAATCCGATTCCTTTCTGGTAACTGCGGAGCATTTTCATTCTCTCCTTCGATGTACTTCCAATAGCCTTTTCCCATCAAGAAATTCGTCATTCGGAATCTCCAAGCATGGAAGTTGTTCTTGTCCAGCTTATCGCTCATAAGCTGACTCATTCCATCTGCGTTTGCCATTTCTGCAACAATTCACAACACCGCAACACACTACAAGCAGCACTTCTGCTTGAACACTGTCGCACTATGACGTGACAGTTCGATCTCAGAAAAACACAGTTTCCGTATATCAATAGTACACGAAATCGCTTGAAATTCTGGATCTGGAATATATGAGTGTTGCCGAACACAACGCAAGTTAGAGTTTCTGAAACTGACTTGGTTTTTCTGTGGGCCCCACCTTGCGGGCTCGAAACGGAGGTCGAGATGGCTCCGAAACTTCGATCTGACAAAACAGAGGCCAATTTGTGAAATCGCGTTTTCTCCACGCCTTCCCGCGTAGTCTTCACCGTCGCCTTCTCCACGAGCTCTCTAAGTCACGCTAGCTCTGATACCATGTCACGAGGAAGGAGATAAGGAAGAGATCTCACACACACACTCTCACGCTCAAGGAGAAGCACACACACAAATTGAGGCAAGGAAGAATAATCTTCTTCTTCTTCTTCTATTACATAAAAGGAATGTACAAGAATGACCTAAAAACAAGAATACAACAAGTGCAATATATAAGGATCAGTACATAAGGAAAAACCTAATATCCGCGAATGAGTGAGCTGGCAAGAAACAAATGTGCCATCACTCTCGGTAGATAAATCTAATAAAGCTCAATGAAGTATCCCTGACATATATCGGTATGACCGCTATACATGTCAGAGAAACAAAAAACTGGTACGTGTCATCTTGGATCATCACATATTGAGCTTGATATCTCAACATAGAACGCTTAGGTGAGACAAGGTTACGAGCGGCTGCAGGAATCTATGCTGCAAAGAAAAGACAAAAGGCATACTTTGATGCACATATCAAAGATAAAGGCTTGAAAGAGGGAGACCTAGTGTTGGTTTACACACTAAAACAACATGCTCATAAATTGGAAAAAAGAGGATATGGACCCATGATCATCAATAGAATTTCCACTAGCGGTGCAGTTCAATTGGCTACACTAGAAGGTGATATCTTGCCCAACTATATTAGTGGTTGTCGAGTCAAGCTATATCAAGAACCTCTTACAGAGGATATGCTACAGAGACTCAACACTGCTAAGAAGCGAAAAGAAGAAGAGTTAAGGGTTAGAGAAGAAGCGCAGGCAGAGGCTAGAGAACGCATTAGGAGAAATAAGTTAAGACGCCTAGGCCTAGATATCAATCATGACCCCAAGATACCACATGGCCATGTGTCAAACATCAAGTGCACTTGCTTCTCAAATAATTGATCGACGTCCATTTGTGAACATAGCAGTAGGACAAGGGAAGGATGTAAGGACTGTGAGAGCATTGATTGACTCAGGTGCAGCAACTAATGCAGTTAGACTTTCATACTGCCAAGATCTACAAGTGAAAATCAAGCCCATAGAAGCCTATCTCATAGGTTTGGGAGGTGTGGAAACCCCTTGTTTGGGCGAGGTGGAACTTCCCATCTACCTTCAAGATATGCCGATGAAAGTCAAAATGCTAGTATGTCACGATGAGGACCTTATAGAGCCACTTGTCTTGGGTCAAGATTGGATTTACGACCATGCAATCAACTTGAATCTAAGAAGTCAAATCCTTCAAGTTTGGGTACACGAACAATGTATTAAATTAGAATTAGACAATTGCATGCTCACAAGTCCAGAGGTCCCACATTCTCTTAGTTCTCCCAAAACTATGCTTTGCAAAGAAAATGTTGTGATTAATAACCGTACAAAGTCAAAGGACTCACTCATGGAAGCACAAGCTCAAAGGACAGCAAACCTCTCTTCTCTTTCACATACTAATGCGAGTGTAACTCGACCAAAGAGGCAAGCAAAAAAGACATATGCTATATCAACTAGACAGATAGAATTCAAGAAGAAAGAAGCTCAGAGCATGAAGCAGATTTGGGTATGAAAAGGAGAAGAAGTTAGCTACAGCTCAACAAGGGCGATCACAAATGTGGGTACCCAAGAACCTCCTACAGACACAACGACCTATGCTCCCCACCATGCAAAAGGTCTCAACAAAGAAGCCAAGGAGAGAAAAGGGTAAGAATAGAGCACAAAAACCAAAAGAGGATAAACTCAGCCCTTTGGCACAAATAAGCAGACAATCATCAAGGATATGGGTATGGAAGCCAAAAGTACCAGTCGCATCCACAGAACCAAAGAAAGAACCACTCCGGATACAAAATTTGAGCAACCAACCAAAGATGAAGAAGTCAACAAGGACTTGTACTCAACCCAACATTGTTCTGAAATGGGTCCCTAAAATTAAGTGTCCTTTTGACATCCAATGGATACCTCCAACAAAGGCTGCATCAACATCTACAAGAACATTGAAAGCCTCGACATGCAACAACCATGTGTCTTTGGCATAACCTTGTCTTTTGCACTATTCAGGTCATGCATTTCCAAAGTATGCATTAATATAGGGCCACATTACATGGTGGTGCATAGACACAACTGAGAAGTCCCAGGCACATGCTACGCACTTGATATATGTCTAATATTTTATTGTTTTGTGACATTGTAAAAAAAGAGAGAGAGAAAAAGAAGCAAAAGAACAGAATGAAGAGAACTAGGTGCTTGAAGACACTCATCCGCGAACCATCGGCAAGGACATCCATCAACAAAAAGACAAGCCAATGGTCAAACACTGTGATGGAAGTACGATACAAAAAGATGGAGATCAATGGACCTTTCACCATGGTAAGACGTGTATGCTTCAACAACACTATAACCATGATAGACTAGGAAACCTCTTCGTCAGCATACCCTTGAGCACTTAGCTCAAGACCCAATCTCTTGCACCATAATTCTTGCCATGCATTTTCCAAGTATGCGTACGTAGGGCCACATTACAAGGCCATGCACAAGGCACATATTTTGTTCAACCCATGCACTAATGCACTTACCCATTATACATTATGGGTTACAAGTACTTGGCATGAAAACTATGGAAGTCATCTTTGGAAGAACCAGAGGACATCAAGGTGACCACAACAAGAGTAAGGAAGTCATCCACCACCACGAGTTGCTCATAATCAACATAAACCACCTCCTTTGAGTAGCTAGCAGTTTTGGAAAGCTCACAAATGCACCATCAAGATGGCATACAAGGAAGAAGTGCTCACAAAGGGACTACAACCTACAAGCGCTAGCAGTGGCAAAGTGAAGCACCAGACCAAAGACAAGGCTACATGGGAAAGATGGACACTACCTCTCAAACAACCACTACAACAAGGGTCTGTTAGGGACGACAGACTCAAGAGGGGGGGGAGTGTTGAAGCTCAAGGTCAAGGACAAAGCATGGAAGCGCATCAAGGAAGTGGACACACAAGAAGAAAGAGCATGTAGGGAGCTCGAAGAAGCACATGTCAAATTTTTAGAGGAAATCCCTATAAAAATAGTGATTTTTATCACTAAAAACCATTGTAAATACCATTTTCCATTTTTACAACTCCATTTTGTTCAAGCCGAGGAGTCCTCGAGCTTGAGGAGTATTAGAAGTAGCATACTACCAGTTTTCATAATTTTTAGACTTTGTTTGAGCCCCCAAATGAGCCCTGGAACCTAAGTTTTAACTAGGCCAGACACTAGGTCTGGACAGGGCCAAAATTACTCAAAAAACTATAAAAAGGACTGGAAAGCTCATTTTTAGGGTGAGCTTGTCGTAGATTTCAGCTTTGTAAGAGAGTTCATTTGTAATTCAAGTCCTTCCATTGTTCCACTCTTCGCTCTTATCTTGTGCGCGTGGGTGTGTATGTGTGTGCATGTTTGTATGCTTTCACTCACGCACGTGTGCACTTCACTTGCTCTTGGTCTTCATACCAGTCCTCACGTCTCCACGGATTGACATTTATGAGGTGTATCTCCTCACGTTGGTACTCACCATTGTGCTAGAGTGACAGAGGGCTTAGAGTAGCCCTACACTTGAGATAGACACCATGGAGAGGGGGGGCTTAGAATAGCTCTACACTTGATAACATGAGAGAGATGCCTTGGAGAGGGGGGGCTTAGAGTAGCCCATTGCATAGAGAGAAAGTCACACTTGGGGGCTTTAGATTAGCCTCCCAGGCACACACACAATACTCCTCTTTCTTATGTTTTTGATTTACAAAGAAGGGGGAACTTAGTGCCAAATGGTGTGCCAGTCTTGGGGTGTGGTACGCTAAAAAATGCACCTCTCAAAAAATACAAGGTGACCTTACAAGGGGATACTTGAGTACTTAGAGTGCCAAAAGATGTGCCTCTTGAATGTTAAAAAGGGAATAGCACTTAGTGCCAAATGGAGTATCAAGAAGAGGGTTGAAACCCTTGGAGAATACAAAAATGACCCCTTTAATGAGGAAGTTAAGTAATATCAAAGTAGGTGCCTAGAGTAGAACAGCTTTGAGGATAAAACCTTTAAATTCAAGACTAAGCATCGTGTTTGAAGGGTTGCATTATAAAACTCGTAGTGCCAAAGTGTGGGAGAAAAGAATTCTGAAAGTTACAACGGAACTCTATGTGATAGTCCACAACTTTATATGTGAAAACATAAAGTTAAAACTTGAACTTGGCATGCATAGAATAAATTGGAAACATCTCTAGGTGAAAGCGCAAGTGGTATGATAGGAGAGTTGCACACGTTGGTTGACAGTTATTATGCACACCAATTATACATGATGCACAGAGATGTAATGACTAAAGGACATAGAAACTCATCAATTACATAATCAATGAGGTCATGATGAATGGTAACTGGGCAAATGATGCATTGAAATTTGGCTATCTTTCTTGGTGTGTTTCTTTCTGTAGCTCTTTGCAAAACTAGGCGACCAAAACTTTTTTTTTCTGAATGGAGGTTCGGCTGAGGCCAACTCCTCTAGGCATTAACTTTGAAATTGCAATTGTACAAGAAAGGGCATAGTACCCATGGGACCCCCCTTATCCCACAAGAACAGGGGTTAACATAGCTGGGTTAGACTGCGGTCACAACTACCGCGGAGGCGATCAAAACTTGCTCTCTTCGTAAGAAGCTCATAGGTGAAAGTCCGTTGGCATTTTCTCTCTAGCTCCCAGTTACACTTTGCAGCAATGGCATGCACTATGTGTCAATCTCGAGGGGAATGAATCCAAAGGCACCAGCTTGCAAACTATTTAGTTTGGATGCTATCACCTGGATGCAAGGCTTCATTCAAGTTCCTCCGTAGCAACCTGCTTGTGCTAGTATGCTCCTATGCTTGACACCCATTAGAGAGCTTGCTGAGGAATTAGTGTGTAATAAAGTGATAGGTAGGAGATGGTTGAACCACAACTTTGAAAGATAGGAGATGGTTGAACTACACCCTAAGAGAGAAGATTAGGAAGTAATCCTCAACCATGGCTTTTGGGGCAAGTGGTTAGCCCATCGCACTCCTAACTAAGAGGTTGTGAGTTCAATTCCTTACATACTGTCTCATGCTCTCTCTGAGAAGAGAGCCATGAGGATCTTCGTGAACCCAGCTATAGATAGAGCTCTCTCTCTCTCAGAGAAGCAATGTAGATGATGTTGTTTCTTTCATAGAGGCCACGAGAAGTGTTGCTCCTTCTCTATTGCATAAGATAGCACTGGATGTAGGTGTCTTACAAGAAGCCGCCCACTCCGATGTAGCCCACAAAAAAGGATTGAGTCGAGATAGTGAGAGGCGTCAACTCTAAGGAGATCTATGCTTATCTCTTCGGCTCATGCATAGAACTGCCCCATGCAAACCTGAGACACAGAGAATACACACTGTTAGAATTCTTCACCTCATGAACACGTGCAATCCACCTTGTGAATGTGATGCATAGTAATGCTTGTTGCAAATGCCTTTGGATGATGGCAGAACACCATAAATGTGCATAACTTATATGTCCATTGCAGAATGAGATTTCAATGCTATCCGATTGTCAATATTTCAAAACGATGGCCTATTCATTAAGCCTTTTATGTGTAGTCAATCTCCACACATTAATCCAGATAGATGGATAATATTCATGTGAGGGTAGAGATTTATGCAGGCATGCTCAATGGAAACACTATGAACACAATAAAGCTGGTTATAAAAACCACAAAACCATGAAATGCATCATCACTTAATCACCAAAGAGATGCCAAGGAACCTCAATAGAGTGTTTATAAGCACTTCAAAAATGGTGAGATGCACCACCAACTCCACACAAAGATTACAATAATGAACCACTAGATGCCATCATAGAGAGGGTGGAAGGGTGGGAAAATGGGGTTAAAGTGTGGAAGAATGATGAAGAAGAGGGGTGGGAGGGGGGCAAGTGGGCAAAATGAGTCTCAAAGAGCACAAATGGATGCAAATAGCTTCTCTCGATGAGGAGAAAGCAAACCACCAACATTCAAGCACCATCACCACCAACACTTCCAAAATCATCACCACAAGAACCACAAAGACCTCCACCTAGTGCTTTGATACCATGTAGAGAGTACACATGCGAAACCAAAATGAAAAGAAGAGCGTACTCAAAAAATGAAAGAGTGTGAGAGACTCAAAATGAATAGACCAAGAAATGGGTAAACTCACATGGATTAGAAATGGGCTTGCCAAAAGCATGGAGTAGGCTCATCAAGCTTCTAACCAAGTACAAATGGGGCCCTCCTTATATAGATTTGGGAGGCATCTCATGTGGGATAGTTCCCCTCAAAGGAGAATGAATACAATGGTAGAAGCAAATGGCAAGGTACCCAATACAAAAGAGATACAATATAAAATGAAAATAAATTGTAAATGGAGTGCCTCCTCGATACAAAATGGAGATGCACTCATGCAGATACAAATGTAGATGATGTAGGAGCAATCATGTCGTCAACATTTTGCACCAACCATTTGCGCATAGTTTTTGCCTCCTTTATATCAAACCTCTCATCAACATGTGCGTCATGTAAATCTTCATTAGAAATGGAATGATCTGCATCATCATGTGAACCTATAAAGCTTGAGAAATTGACTCATTTGGACCAGCACTTGACTATCCACCTGTAAAAAGAGGAAGCAAAGCGTCATTCATATCTCTGGAACTAATTGATGTCTCCTTAGTACATAAAAGTAATGATTGAATTGCATCTTCAAAAAACACAATATCACTGCTAACCAAAATTCTTTTAGTTCGTGGATGACATAGATGATAGCCTCTACTTTCAGTACTATACCCAACAAAAATACATTTTATTTCTTTATCATTCACTTTCTATGTTGTTGTTTTGGCACTAATGCATATGCCACTTTTTACCATACACCTCGCCATCCCCATGAGAGACATGTTCTTTCTTTTGGAAACACCATTTTTTTGAGGTGTATATGGCATTGTACATTGATGTTTTATCCCACGCTCAACGAGAAATGCATTAAAATTAGAAGACATGTACGCCCCCTTGATTAGAATGAAGGATGTCCATTTCACGTGACAGATCTTCAGCTAGAACTAGAAACTTTTTGAAGCAAAAATACACTTTGAACTTTGCTTTCAATGGATACACCCATGCATGCCATGAGAAATCATCAATAAAAGTCAAGAAGTAAAGGTCGTCCTCAAAAGAAGGTGTCTACATAGGACCACAAACATGACTATGAACAAGCCATAATTTTTTAGTAGCTCATGTTGGACCATCTTTTAGGAAGGAGGAACACTACATTTTGCCTAGAATACAACCTTCACAGACATGTTTAGAAAGTGTCTCAAGTTTGGGTAGAGAGGACACTATTTTAGATTTCTCCAGGCATAGCAGATTAGCAAAATTTAGATGACCAAACCACGCATGCCAAAGCTTTGCATCTGAGATAGCCTGAGAATCTTGAACTGCACATGCTAAATCATTGACAAATTTTGCATAGTCTATGAACTTATATAGCCCATGACATAAAATTCTAGAAGCAATAATAACATCGACATTTGGCAAATCATGAATTGTACATCTATCATCAGCAAATTTGACAACCAAGCCGGACGTGGATAATGTTGAAACTGACAATAGATTTTTATTGATCCCTGGCACAAACAAAGCATTTGACAATGTAAAAGAGCTACCATCAGTAGTAGTCAGAATGATCTTACAACCTCCCATGACAAGATAAGAAGAGTTGTTGGTGCAATATTCTTTGTAGGGGTAGGCTCAAGTGAATTGAAGAAACTATGTTGTGAGGTAATACGTTTGGTTGCTCCACTATTAAAGTATCAAACATCTGAGTCTACTACAGATATACACTGTTAATGAGAAGATGGGTCATAATTGCAAACAGTAGTAAATGCCCGTTCTTCATTCTACACAAGATTAGAAGACTCTATTTTGGACGTAGAGGCCTCTCCAACAACCATTCCAACCTCTTTTTTCTTTGCCTCTTTTGCATCCAATTTTGGACAACTCTTTATGACATGATCATTTCCTTTACAATATTTACAAAACAATTCTTTCTTTTTTTATTTCTTCTCATCTTTGTCTTCCTTTTTTCGATTGTGCAGAATTAATAGATTTTTTTTTACTAGTAAATGAGCTCCATTTACCTTTGGCCTTTTGACTAACTAAGAATGTTTGATCAGCTACATGCATAATGGACTTGTTCTTCCTAGACTCATCTTCTTACAACAAAATAGAGACTAACTCCTCAAATATTAAGGCATTTGGATTGCATTTCATCATCAACCAAGGAGTAGAAGCAAAACTATGATATGAATCTAGAAGACCATTCAGAACACTCAGCACAAGTGAACTGTGTGGCAAGACTTCATCAGCAAAAATCAATTGCTCCTTCAAATCTTTGATCTTTTATAAAAACTATCCATAGAATCTCCTTCGTTCATACTCTCACTCTCCAAGTATTTTCAAAGGTAAGCAACATGAGCCTCATTTCTTACCTGGTAGAAAGTGTTAAGTGTATCCCAAGCATCCTTTGCTATTTTACTAGAGTGAATATGAGGAATAATGGTAGGTTTGATAGACAAAGCTATCAATGCATGTGCATGAGAATCTTTGCCATCCCATCAATGTTGCTCTATAATAGGTGCAGCACGAACTGTAGCATGAACAAGAATTTCAAGATCACAATTTCAATGCATCTACATCACCTTCAATAATTATATTTGGAGGTGTAGTAGGTCGTTTTTCAGCACTGCACAGTATTCCATAGTCCTTTCACGACCAATACATGATGCATCATATTATGGTCTGACCATAATGGATAATTGGTACCATCCAACTTGTCCTCAACAACAACATATAGAATAGTTCATTGCTTTCAACCATGGCCACTAACTAAAATAACCTAATGCAAGAAAATGATTGTATCTCAAAAAGTTGAATTGAACTGCCCTATCGAGCTCTACAACCTATAGTAGACTTTGAAGTGCCTATATTGGCGAACCAAAACCTGTATATATGTTTAGCACAGAAGGATGAAATTGCATGTACATGCACTACAATAGTGTGTTTGAAGTCCAAAATGAGCTCAAATCCAAATTTTAACACCATAAAGTAAAGCGATTTTGAACTCGTAATCACCTTGAGTATGCTCACCAATTTTTCTGTGATTCTAATATTGGGACCAGAGGGGTGTTGATGACTCTCTAGATGAAGCGATGACCTACTTTGATACCAATTGTTGGAGTTTGAGGTGTATAGAACCACACGAAGAGCATAAGGAAGAAGAAGAAGCTTGGATCACAACACACAATATTGAATCTATTACCAAGTGAGTGCACAAAGATAAGTAACCCATTAGGGTTATAGGTGTGTATAGAAGCCGGGAAAAAAAACCTCCTAAAGAGGGAAAAAGTACCCCGATGGTCCTAAGTGTGTTCACACACATCGCTAACAAAAAGTATATCAACAAAGGCATCACAATGAAGAAGGAGATGATGGCCAAAGGAGGACCTCTATATTCTCAAGGAAGAACGTATACAAATGACATTGTGTCCCTCGATTCTTTTTAACATTGACTTATATAATTCTTTCCAAATGAACTACCTTCTCAACTTCTAAACTCCTAAACTACTATCTCTTATTATTTGATGGCTTCCTAACTTTGTACATAGCCCTATGATAACTCAAGGAAGAATGTTCTTGAGTTTTACAAAATTTAGAGGTCTCTAACTCTACTTTTTGGGTTATTTACAAAGAAAAAGTATCAATATATAAGTTAAAAAAAAGTATCAATATATAAGTGTTGGTTGTTTGTATTCATTCAATAATTGCTCATGTGAAGATGAGTCATAGATCCAAAACAATCATAGATGCCCATTCTTCATTCTGAACAAGATTAAAAAACTCTGTTTTAGGTGTAGAGGCCTATACAACAAACATTCTAGCCTCTCTTTTTCTTTGCCTCTTTTGTAGCCAATTTAGGACAATTGTTTATGACATGATCATTTGCTTTATAGTATTTGCAAAATTGTTTCTGCTTTTGTGTTTTCTTCTCATCTTTGTCTTCTTTCTTTGATTATGAAGCATTCGTAGATTTTCTTATTAGTAGATGAGCTCCATTTATCTTTGCCCTTCTGATTAACTCACATTAAGGCATTTAGATTGCCTTTCATCATCAACAAAGGAGTAGAAGAGAAACTCTTGATATCAATATGGAAGATTATTAAAAATAGTATACAGAAGTGCACTACTTGATAAGACTTCATCAGCACAAATCAATTACTCCTTCAATTCTTTGATCTTTGTCAAAAAAGTTCCCATAGAATCTCTTTCATTCATACACTCACTCTCCAACTATTTTCAAAGGTAAGCAGCACGAGCCTCATTTCTTGCCTAGAATAAAGTTGTAAGTGTATCCCAAGCATCCTTTGTTGTTTTACATAAGTGAATGTGAGGTAATGGAACATTTGACAAACAAAGCTACCAATGCATTTGTGGGGCATCTATGGCATCCCAACAAATTTGCTCGATAGTGGGTGCAACAAGAATCACAACACAAATAAGAATTTGAAGATCATCATCTTCATTGCCATCTGCATTGCCTTCAATAATTGAATTTTTCGGTGTAGTAGGATGTTTTTCAACACCCTGTACAATGTTGCACATTCCTTTTGCTACCAATACATGACACATCATATATGCCCACAATGGGAAGTTAGTACCATCCAAGTTATCCTAAACAACTAGCATACAATATACATAATGTCTTTCAACCATGGAGAGTGACTAAATAACCTAATGCAAAAAGATGAATGTATCTCCAAAACTTGAACAAAACATTGTGTCAAGCTATGCTAAATATGTAGTAGACTTTGAGCCGCTTGTACTAACGAACCAAAACCTATATCTATATTTGGCACAAAAGGATGAAACTACATGCAAAAACATTGTAATAGTATGTTCAGAGGCCAAAACAAGCTAAAATTTTGATGACATACAATGAAGCTATTATGAACCCCTGATTGCTCAAAGTATTCTCACCAATTTTCATGTGATTATGAGACTGTGAGGTGTTCACAATCCCCTAGATGAAGTGGCAATCTTCTTTGATACTAATTGTTGGAGTCTGAGGTATGTGGAAGAACACCAATAACAAAGGAAGAAAAAAGAAGTTTGGAGCAAAACACTACACATAATGTATTACCAAGTGAATGTACAAAGATAAGTGATCCATTAGGGTTATAGGCATATATACAAGTTGAGGAAAAAAAACCTTCTAAAGAGGGAAAACGTGCCTCGATGGTCCTAAGTGAGATCACACACATCACTACCAAAATATATCAAGAGTTCTTAGAAGTTAATTACTTAATGATCTTCTAACGTATGTGTTCTTAAAGAGTTATGCTATCCACCCTGAACTTCACCTTTGAAGTTTCAACTCCCTTGGGAATCCATTCTCACTTGAGGAGTCATTCCAAGACTAAAAGATACCTACCATCCCAAAGTCCAATGTCCCATACGATCTTTCTTATATCAATGTGAATATAAAATATGGCATTCCATACCAACCTACTTTATATTCACATTGACATGTGGGCGATATTTATCCAAAAGTTCAAAAGTTCTCTACAGAGTACCTTCCTATTCAAAACTTCGAAAAGAATTTGAAGTGAAGGCATTACCACTATCTCGACCTTTACTAGGTTTCAAGTGCTTCCACGAGAAGATCGCTCCAAGATCTCATACTTGTCCTATACTTTGTCTTGAAAGCTTAGAAAACCTTTTGATGGAAGTAACCATACACCCATCTTTGTAAGGTCTCTCTCTCTCTCTCTCTCTCTCTCTCTCTATATATATATATATATATATATATATATATATATATATATATATATATATATATATATATATATATAGTCCCAAGTTACTTGAATAAAAAAATAAAAAAATAGAACGGAAAACAGAAAACAAACAAAAAACGAAAGTCAACTCTTGTTTTATTAGCAAAAAAACTAACGTAATCGGAGATTGTGATTTTACGAAGATCAAAACCCAAGCGATCGGTTGTTTTTAGGGAAAACTCATGGCGGTGAAGTCGTTAATTATAGTGGAAGCATGGCTATAAAAGAAAGACATCGAAACATTATTAACCTTGGCGCTTCAATCTGAATGACTTAGTGGTTCTTTATGCATACTTTGGAAGATAAGGAAGTCTATTATACATACTAGAAGTTATCTTGGTTGTGGTCAGTAGGTTTTTGCCAACACTCACTCATATTTGTCTATACCCCATCACCTCTTCACACATGTACCTTGGCAAGATGCACCATATCTACTACAAGTAAATCCAACATTTTTACCTTTGACAATAAGATGAAAATGGTCAGGGTTATGGAAAGGTCAATGTAAAAGTAGCATCAATAAAAGGCGGCTCAATTTTCCATTATTATCGAGCCCACCTCGTGTTTATTTTTTGATTGAGAATTATATGGTACACACTATAGAATTTTGGCTAGATAAACATGCAACTATACTAGACATAGCCACAAAGAGTAAACATTTTTTAATTTCATCAGCATTAATCAGGGAATTGAACACTTACTTTTTGATATGTTAGTAACTCCTAGCATAGCCACTATTATGGCCTATTTCTCTCGATTGAAGCTCCTTCGAAGATCTTATAAGAACCATTTCTTTCTTTTAGCAAGTCCATTCTGTTGAGGTGTACACGGCATTGTACACTGATATTTATCCCACAATCAGACAGAAATGCATTAAAATCAGAAGATAAGCATTCCCCCCGCGATGAGAATGGAGGGTGCCCATTTTACATGCTTACAAATTTTGAGTCAAAACCAAAAACTGTTTGAAGCACATAGACACCTTAGACTATGCTTTTAGTGGATACACCAATGCATGCCTAGAAAAATCATCAATAAAAGTCACGAAGTAAAGGTAGTTCCCAAAAGAGGGTGTCTGCAAACAGATATCACTATGAACAAGCTTCAATTTTGAGTAGCTCGAACTGAACCATCTTTTGGGAAGGAGGAATGTTGCATTTTTGCCCAAGATACATCCTTCACAAACATGTTTACAAGGTGCCTCACGTTTGGGTAGAGAGGAGACCATTTCATATTTTTGCAGGCATGGCAAACTAGCATAATTCACATGAACAAAAGTGTGCATGCCAAAGCTTAGCATTTGACATAGCCTGAGAATCTTGAACTACACATGCTAAATCATTCATAGATTTTGCATAATTTATGAGCTTATACAGCCCAAGACATAAAATGATAGAAGCAATAATAACATCGCAATTTGACATACCATGAATTGTACGTCTATCATCAACAAATTTCACAACCAAGCCAATCTTGGTTAATATCGAATCTGATAATAGATTTTTCTTGATCCCCAACACAAGAAAAGCATTTGACAATATGAAAGAGCTACCATCAGCACTAGTCAGAATGATCTTACCAACTCCCATTATGAGGTAAGAGGAGTTTCTAGTGCATGTGACAATATTCCTTATAGGGGCAGGCTTAAGTGAACTGAAGAATCTATGTTACGAGGTAATATGTTTGGTTGCTCCATTATCAAACTACAAAACATATGAGTCTACTATAGACATACACTATTCATGAGAAGATGGTTCATAATTGCAAACAATAGTAAATTTTCTTCATTCTACATAGGATTAGTAGACTATGCTTTAGGTGCAGAGGCCTCTGCAACAACCATTCCAACCTCTTTTTTCTTTGCCTCTTCTACAGCCAGTTTTGGGCAACTCTTTATGACATGATCATTTCCTTTACATTATTTGCAAAATAATTATAGCTTTTCTAATATCTTCCCATCTTTCTCTTCCTTTTTTGACTGTGTAGAATTAGCAGATTTCTACTTACTAGTAGATGAGCCCCATTTACCTTTGCCCTTTTGACTAGCTAAGAAAGCTTGCTCTACAACATGCATAATGGACATATTCTACTTGGGCTGATTTTCCTGTAATAAAATAGAGACTAACTCTTGAAATTTTAAGGCATTTGGATTTCCTTTCATCATCAATCGAAGAGTAGAAGTAAAACTTTGATATGAATCTAGAAGACCATTAAGAACTGTCTGCACAAGTGAACTGTCTGGTAAGACTTCATCAAGAGAAATCAACTAGTTCTTCAAATCTTTGATCTTTGTCAAAAACTTTTCCATAGAATATCCTTCATTCATACACTCACTCTCCAATTGTTTTCATAGGTAAGCAACACGAGCCTCATTTTTTATCTGGTACAAAGTGATAAGTGTATCCCAAGCATCCTTTGTTATTTTGCAAGAATAAAGGTGAGGAATATTGGCATGTTTGATAGACAAAGTTTTCAATGCATGTGCCAAAATCTCTTCTATCCCAACAAAGCTTCTCTATAGTAGGTGCAACAAGAACTAAGATAGGAATTTGAATATCATCATCTTCAACGCCATCTGCATCACCTCCAATAGATGTATTTGTAGGTGTAGTAGGTTGTTTTTCAATACCTCGCATAATATTCCACAATCCTTTTGCAACCAATACATGACGCATCATATATGTCCATACATTTGTCCTTAGTAGCCAACATACAAAATACATCATTGCCTTTAGCCATGGGCAGCACTCACTAAAATACCTTGATGTAGAAAAATGATTGTTTCTTGAAAAGATGGATAGAACTACCCTGTCGAGCTCTGCTAGATTTGTCGCAGACTTGGAGGTGCTTGTATTGGAAAACCAAAACGTGTATATATGTTTGGCACAAAAGAGCAAAATTGCTTACATAGGCACTGTGATAGATTTTCAGCCAAAACTAGAAATTGTTTGAAGCACATAAACACTTCGGACTTTGCTTTTAGTGGATACATCCATAAATGCCTAGAAAAATCATAAATGAAAGTCATGAAGGAAAGGTAGTTCCCAAGAGAAGTTGTTTGCATAGGATCGCAGACATCACTATGAACAAGCTTCAATTTTTTAGTAGCTCAAGCCGAACCATCTTTTGGGAATGAGGAATGCTGCATTTTTCCCAAGATACAACCTTCACAAACATGTTTACCAAGTGCCTCAAGTTTGAGCAAAGAGGGCACCATTTCATATTTTTGTAGGGATAACAAACTAATAAAATTTAGATGACCAAACCATGCATGCCAAAGCTTTGCATATGAGATCGCCTGAGAATCATGTACTACACATGTTGAATCATTCATAGATTTTTCATAGTCTATGAGCTTATACAACCCACAACATAAAATGCCAAAATCAATAATAACATCACCATTTGAGAGATCGTGGACTGTACATCTATCATCAACAAATTTGACAACCAAGCCAATCTTGGCTAATGCCGAAACTAACAACAAATTTTTCTTGATCCCTGGTACAAACAAAACATCTCACATTGTAAAAGAACTACCATCAACAATAGTCAGAATGATCTTACCAATTCCCATTACAAGATAAGAGGAATTGTTGGTGCATGTGATAGTATTCCCCATAGGGGCAGGCTCAAGTGAAAACTAAAGAAACTGCGTTGCGAGGTAAAATGTTTGGTTGCCCCACTATCAAAGTACCAAACATCTGAATCTATTGCAAACATACACTGCTCATGAGAAGATGGGTCAAAACTCCAAATAGTAGTAAATGCACATTCTTTTAGGTGTAGAGGCCTTTGTAACCACCATTCATGCCTCTTTCTTCTTTGCCTCTTTTGCAACTAGTTCTGGACAACTCTTTATGCCAAGATCATTTGCTTTACAATACTTTGTTAGACTCAAGAAATGACAGGAAGGAGATGGTTGAACCACACCCTAAGAGGGAGGATTATGAAGTAATCCTCAACTATGGATTTTGGGCAAGTGGTTAGCCCAACATACTCCTAGCTAGTATGTCATGAGTTCAATTCCCACAATTGTAAGGAATTGAACTCACAACCTCTTGGTTAGGAATGTGATGGGCTAACCACTTGCCCCAAAAGCCATGGTTGAGGATTACTTCCTAATCCTCTCTCTTAAGGTGTGGTTCAACCATCTCCTACCAGGATTATGTTACATTCTTCCCCCCTTGAACTCCTAGGGAATGTACCCTGACCAGCTATGGGACTGGTAGGATGTACCCTGGATGTACCCTGGCAGGATGTACCCTGACCAGCTATGGGACTGGCAAGATGTACTCAATCAAGTTCCATCCAAGGATTCCCAAGGAATTCACACATTGCAAGCTAGCTCATTGGAAAGTTCGTTCCGAGAGCTTTCCAACGGTATATTACACGCCTCAATCCGACCTACGGATTGGGAGATACACCCCAATCATTGTAAGGTCCATCATTGAAATCGACGCGCGCCTTCCACAATTCCTACCCTTTCACATGGAGGATGCCCAAGCGCCTTTTTTAGAGGCCATTGGATCATTCCACTTTGCCCAAGCCTACTTCCTAGGCTCTGATACCAATGTAAGGAATTGAACTCACAACCTCTTGGTTAGGAATGTGATGGGCTAACCACTTGCCCCAAAAGCCATGGTTGAGGATTACTTCCTAATCCTCTCTCTTAAGGTGTGGTTCAACCATCTCCTACCAGGATTATGTTACAACAATCGTTATCAGATATTAGGAATTAGGCTTGGGCGAATTGGATCGAAGGAATGCACGTCGCTTTCAAAGATGAGCCCAACATCTCCCAATCCGTAGGTCAATTTTATATGTCTAAGATATCCTTGGAAAGCTCTTAGAATAGAATTTCCAATGGAAGCAACTAGAATGGGGATACAAGATACCTAGCATGGGTGAGAAACAGGTTCAAGATACTGAGGTTGAGAACAAGGAGCTCAAGAGAACAAGGTTGCAAACAAGGCAAGTCCGTAGGCAAGTGGCCAAGAAGTGGAAAGGCAAGGTTCTAGAGACCAAGGTTGAGAGCAAGGGTTCAAGAGACCAAGGTTGAGAACAAGATGGTTCAAGAGACTATGCAAGGTTGAGGACATCAATTCAAGGGGAGATCAAGGATTGATCATTGAGGATAATGATCTCTAGAAGGGCAAGAGAGTGTTAGACTCAAGAAATGACGAGTAGGAGATGGTTGAACCACACCCTAAGAGGGAGGATTAGGAAATAATCCTCAACCATGGCTTTTGGGGCAAGTGGTTAGCCCATCATACTCTTAGCTAGTAAGTCATGAGTTCAATTCCCACATACTTGCAAAACAATTTTTGTTTTTTTTTATTTCTTCTCATCTTTGTCTTCCTTCTTTGATTGTGCAGTGTTAGCAAATAGTTGCTTGCTAAAAGATGAGCTCCACTTTTGCTCACCCTTTTGACTAGCTAAGAAAGCTTGATCTGCAACATGCATGATAGACATGTTTTGTCTAGACTGATCTTCCTGTAACAAAATAGAGACTAACTCCTCGAATGTCGAGGCATTTGGATTGCCTTTCATCATTAACCAAAGAGTAGAAGCAAAACTATGATATGAATCTAGAAGACCATTAAGAACAATTTACACATTTTTCAACACCCTGCATAATATTCCATAGTCCTTTTGCAATTAATACATGACACATCATATATGCCCATAATGGGTAATTAGTACCATCCAATCTATACTCAACAGCCAATATATGATATACATCATTGCTTTCAACCATGACCACTAAGTAAAATACCTTGATGCAAAAAAATAATTGTATCTTGAAAAGTTGAACAGAACTATCTTGTTGAGTTTTGCTAGATCTATAGCAGACTTTGAGCTGCTTGTACTGGTGAATTGAAACTTGCATATATGTTTGACACAAAAGGATGAAACTACCTTCACAGGCACTACGATAGTGCATTTGGAGGCCAAAACAAGCTCAGATCACAATCTCAACACCACATAGCGAAGCTGCATTGAAGTCTAATCGTCTTGAGTAGGATCACCAATTTTCATGCGATTTTGTGACTGTGATTGAAGGGGTGTTGACGATGCCCTAGAGGAAGTGGCGACCTGCTCTAATACCAATTGTTCGAGTTTACGATCTACAAAAATCACAAGGAAGAAGAATAAGCTTGGAGCACAACACACAATACTGAATGTATTACCAAGAGAATGTACAAAGATAAGTGACATGTTAGGGTTATAGGTGTATATACAAGCTAGGGAAAAAACATCCTAAAGAGGGAAAAAAAGTGCCCCCACAGTCCTAGTGTGTTCACACACATCATTACTGAAATATATCAACACTACATGCTTAAAGAGCAAGCAGCTGTATACCACAAGTGTCAAGGAAAGGAAGTGGTGCTTGGGAGAGACATCCTATAATGATTAGCACATCCAAAGTACTTGCATTAAGGTTGGAAATTCATTAAAACCCCTATACCAATTCTAGCTTAGGCCAAGACATAGTGCTAGAGAAGAAGCAATTCTTTGTGCATTTGTTCCATCGTAGTAGCTTCAGCATGTCTGTTCTATTCATTTTTTTCCATATGTAATGAGCATAAAGTTAAGAGTCTGGCTACATGTGCCAAAGTACACTACTGAATCTAGTAATCTTTCATGAACCATGGGTAAATAATAGATGAGAATTGAGGCACTGGCAATTGAACTCCACCTAACTACATTTTCTAGGGGACTTGGCATTGTTTTATGAACGTTGGAAAGCTAATACTTTATGTGGAGTGCCCTATCTACGAGAATTGGTGTGTTTCTATCCTCTGTGAAGTTGATGGTTGCTCTTGATTTTGTTGTTCCTCTACTACTTCATTCCACTTCATCTTTAGTAACCTTCCACCATCTCTCACCTTTCTCGACTGTAGTGAGATCTTCTTGTTACTTCCTATGTATCTCTTCTTGTGTTTCCCCTTGCATACGGTGGAGCCGTTCTTCCTCTGCATGTCTTAGTGATTCACGTACAAGATTTACTTTTGACCATACACCTTGCAATCTCCATGAGAGACCTATTCTTTCTTTCTACAACTCCATTTTGTTGAGGTGTATACAACATTGGACACTCATGTTTTATCCCATGCTCAACCAAAAATTCATTAAAATTAGAAGACATGTATTCCCCCCTCGATCAGAATGGAGGGTGCCCAATTTACATGTTGATAGACTTTTAGCCATAACCAAAAACTATTTGAAGCACATAAACACATCGGACTTTGCTTTCAATGGATACACCCATGCATGACTCGAGAAATCATCAATAAAAGTTACAAAGTAAAGATAGTTCCCGAAAGAGGGTGTCTACATAGGACCATAGACATCACTATGAATGAGCTACAACTTATGATCACCTCCAATTGAACCATCTTTTGGAAAGGATGAACATTGCATTTACACAAAATATAGCCTTCACAAACATATTTACAAGGTGCATTAAGTTTGGGTAGAGAGGACACCATTTCAGATTTTTGCAGGCATAGGAAACTTGCAAAATTCAAATGACCTTTGCATATGAGATAGCCTGAAAATCTTGAAGTACACATGCTGAATCAATCATAGATTTTGCATAGTCTATGAGCTTATACAACCCATGGCATAAAATCCCAGAAGCAATAATAACATCACCGTTTGAGAGATCATGGAAAATCTTGGCCAATGTTGAAACTGACAACAACTTTTTCTTGATCCTTGGCACATACAAAGCATCTAACAATGTGAAAGGACTACCATAATTAGTAGTCAAAATGATCTTACCAACTCCCATTACAAGATAAGAGGATTTGCTAGTGCATGTGACAGTATTCCCTGTAGGGCAGGCTTGAGTGAACTAAAGAAACTACATTGCAAGGTAATATGTTTTGTTGCCCCACTATCAAGGTACCAAACATCTGAGTGTACTGCAAACATACATTGCTCATGAGAATATGGGTCATAGCTACAAACAATAGTAAATAGATATTCTTCATTCTACACAAGATTAGCAGACCTTGATGTAGGTGTAGAGGCCTCTACAACAACCATTCCAACCTCTTTCTTCCTTCCCTCTTCTGTAGCCAATTTTGGACAACTCTTTATGCCATGATCATTTCCTTTGTAGTATTTGCAAAACTATTTCTGCTTTTATGTTTTCTTCTCATCTTTTTCTTCCTTCTTTGATTGTGCACCATTAGCAAATTTATGTGTATTAGTAGATGAGCTCCATTTACCTTTGCCCTTATGACTAGCTAAGAAAGTTGGATGTGCAACACACATAATGTACATGTTCTCCCTGGACTGATCTTCTTGCAACAAAATAGAGACTAACTCCTCAAATGTTAAGGCATTTGGATTGCCTTCCATCATCAATCAAAGAGTAGAAGCAAAAGTCTAATATGAATATGGAAGGCCATTAAGAACAATATGCACAAACTTTGTGATAGCTAAGGTGCATGGCGTACATTATGCATAGTAAATTTTGAATCATCAATGAACTCCTTAACCACATCTCCAATCCCAACAATGTCACACTAGTAAGAGTCACCAAGTCTCATGGTACGAAGAGACTTTGCTACATAATTACAGAACCATTCTCTATGTGGTGTCACATGGAAAAAAGCACCAAAATCTAGTGGCCATGTGTGGGAAAGAGAATCAGCCATAAGAGCCTTAGTGGGCACAATACTGTCAAGTGTCAGCACATACGCATCATCAAAAATAGCATTAATTTTTCCAATTTTCACAGTCAAAGAAAATGGTGTAGGTAGTTGTTTAATATGCCCATCAATGTTTTGTCCTTTACTTTTGCATTCTTTAGTGCATATCAATCTTTCTTCATGTGTCCCTTCTTGTGAAAGCAATGGCATTCGATATCCTTATTCCTTGATTTACTTCTACTCTTATTCTATTGGCCATTCTTTTCCTTATTCTTTCTCCTACCACATTGTTGATTCTTTCCTTGGTAAGAATCATGAACATTTTATGCATCTCCACTGTGAGTGCCAACCATAGATTTTCTATGAATCTCCTCACTCAAGAGTCCTCCACATATGTCATCATAGACTAGTTTACCACCATTTTCACTATTGCTAATAGCTATGCAAATATATGATGATCGCAAGGCGCATAGCAACAAGATTGCTTTTGTTTCATTATCCATATCCATTTTTTGAGCTTGTGATTGGGAGAATATAGAATCAAACTCATTTAGATGAGCCACAACACTATTTGTGTCCTTTATTTGAAGGTCATATAACGTTCTCATCATATACACTTTATTTAATGTTGTTTCTTTTTCATATGTATTGCCTAACTTCTTCCAAAGCTCCTCTGCACTTTCACAGTCTAATATTGTAAAGTAAACATTATCTGCCATGTGCAATCAAATAGTAGACCTAACCATTTCATCCAACTCATCCCAATCATCATCATCCATCTCTTTGAGATTCCATTTGTTATCTTCTATTGTCTCCTCAGAATCAGCACATCTTTAATATGATTCTTCCATAGAGAGAATTTTATGCCATCAAATTTTCAAATCTCAAAATGGTCTTTGCCTCGCAAGTTATAGCTCCTCTTGGGAGCAATGGGACTAGACCTAGATCCACCAGATGTGCCTGAGATTTCTGATGCCATGATGAGAGACAACTGATTAGAATGAAAAAGTCTAGGCACCACTGAGGCTCAAGAAAGGATGAGTTGTTGATATATTTAGGTAGTGATGTGTGTGAACACGCTACGACTATCGGGGCACTTTTTTCCATCTTTAGGAGGTTTTTCCCCCAACTTGTATACACACATATAATTATAATGGATCACTTATCTTTGTACATTCTCTTGGTAACATTCAAAATTTTGTGTTGTGATTCAAGCTTCTTCTTCTTCTTCTTCCTTGTGTTGTTTGTGTCCTTTTGTAGACCTAAACTCCAACAATTGGTATCAGAGCAGGTCAACGCTTCATCTAGGGCATCGTTGACACCCCTCTGATCATAGTCTCAAAATCGCATGAAAATTGGTGAGCATACTCCCTCTGTGGTGTTGAAATCACGATCTGAGCTTGTTTCAACCTCCCAACGCACTATCGAGCTTGTGCAGGTAATTTCATCTTTTTTTGCCAAAGATATATACATGTTTTGATTTTCCAGTATAAGCACATCAAAGTCTTGCTAGAAGTTTAGCAGAACTCAATAGGGTAGTTTTGCTCAACCTTTTGAGATATTTTTTGCATCAAGGTATTTTAGTCAGTGGCCATGGCTTAAAGTAATGATGTATTTTGTATGCTGACTCTTGTAGATAACTTGGATGGTAGGAATTACCCATTATGGGCTTATATTATGCATCATGTATTGGTTTCAAAAGGACTATGGAATATTGTTTAGGGTGTTGAAAAATGTCTTATTACACATGCAAATATAGTTACTGAAGCTGATGCAGATTGCATTGAAGATGGTGATATTCTTCAGGTTCCTATTCGTGTTGCACTTCCTGCTACACCTACTATAGAGAACCTTTGTTGTGATGTTAATTTCTGCAGATGAAGTCTTAATTGAGAGTTCACTTGTGCAGACTATTCCGAATGGTCTTCTAGATTCATATCAGAGTTTTTCTTCTTCTCTTCGATTGATTACGAAAGGCAATCCAAATGCTTTAACATTTGAAGAGTTAATGTATGTTCTATTGCAAGATTGCATGTCCATTATGCATGTTGCAGATCAAGCTTTCATGACTAGTCAAAAGGGCAAAGGTAAATGGAGCTCATCTTCTTGTAAGCAAAAATATGTTGACTCTACACAATCAAAGAAAGATGACAAAGATGAGAAGAAAATAGAAAAGCAGAACTTGTTTTGCAAATAATTTAAAGGAAATGATCATGTCATAAAGAGTTGTCCAAACCTGGCTACAAAAGAGGCGAAGAAGAAAGAGGCTTGAGTGGTTGTTGCAAAGGCCTCTACAACCAAAACAGAGTCTGCTAATCTTGTGCAGAATGAAGAATGTGCATTTACTATTGTTTGCAGTGATAACCCATCTTCTCATGAACACTGTGTCTCTACAATAGACTTAAATGTTTGCTAGTTTGATAGAGGGGCCTCACAGCACAGTTTCTTCAATTCACTTGAGCCTTCCCCTACAAGGAATATTGTCACATGTGCCAACAACTCCTCTTATTATGTCATGGAACTTGGTAAGATCATTATGAATACTGGTGATGGTAGTTCTTTTACATTGTCAAATGCTTTATTTATGCTAGGGATCAAGAAAAATATGTTATCAATTTCAACATTAGCCAAGATCATCTTGGTTGTGACACTTGTTGATGACATATTACAGTTCATGATCTATCAAATGGCAATGTCATTATTGCTTCTTGCATTTTATGTCGTGGGTTGTATAATCTCATAGACTATGAAAAATCTATGAATGATTCACCATGTGCAGTACACGATTCTTAGGCTATGTTAGATGCAAAGCTTTGGCATGCACACTTTGTTCATCTGAATTTTGCTAGTTTGCTATGCCTACAAAAGTTTGAAATGGTGTCCTCTCTGACCAAACATGAGGAACCTAGTAAACATGTTTGTGAAGTCTATATTTTGGAAAAAATACAGCATTCCTCATTTCCAAAATATGGTTTAGTTTGAGCTACTAAAAAACGGTAGCTTGTTCACAATGATGTCTATGGTCCTATGCAGACACCCTCCTTTGGGAACTATCTTTACTTCATGACTTTTATTGATGATTTTTTTCGAGCATGCATGTGTGTATCCATGAAAGCAAGGTGTGAACTATTTATGTGCTTCAAACAGTTTTTGGGTTTTGCTAAAAATCTTTCAGCATGTGAAATGGGCACCCTCCATTCTGATGGGGGGATATATGTCTTTTGATTTTAATGCATTTCTGGCTAAACATGGGATAAAACATGTGTATAGTGTTGTGTATACCTCAACAGAATGGAGTTGTAGAAAGGAAGAACAGGTCACTCATGGAGATGGCGATGTGTATGGTCAAGAGTCACACTTTACCACATAGTTTTTGGCTTGAGGTTGCTATGTGTGTAGCATATGTACTTAATAGGTGTCCCACTAAAGCACTACAGTCTATAACTCCATATCAGGCTTGGCATGGTTGCAAGCCATATGTTTCTCACTTGGGTATCTTTGGTTGTCTGGCATATGCATTAGTGCCTGAACAACAATGCAGGAAATTGGATGATAAATCAGTTGAAATGTATTTTTGTTGGGCACAATTCTAAAAGCAAAGGTTATCGTTTGTATCATCAACAGACTTAATGCATCTTTGTTAGCCGTGATGTTTTTTTTGTGGAAGCTGCAATTCATCCATTACTTTCATGTACTAAGCAGACATCAATTAGCTCCAAAGATGTGTATGACACTTTGCTGCCTCTTTTCATAGGTGGATAGTCTAATGCTGGTCCAAATGAGGCAATTTCTCAGCCTTTACAGGTTTCACTTGATGATGTAGATCATTCCATTCTGATGCCGATTTACATGATGCACTTGATGAGAGAAAACATATAGAGGAGGCAAAGACTATGCCTAAATGGCTGCTGTAGACTTTGCAAGATAGCAAATTAGATGCACCTCTATTGTATTGTACTCATTCAGGCTCTTACAGTGCTTCTTTTGCATTAGATCGCTATGCTATGGTTGCCTTTAGTCTTTGTGATGAGAATGAGCCTGTTCCATTTGATGAAGCACAAAATTCACAAAAATGGGTGGTTGTTATGCAATCAAAATATGATGTTATAATGAAGAATGGTACCTGATCTTTATGTGATTTGCCTCCTAGAAAGAAGGCCATTGGCACTAAGTGGGTACACAAGCTGAAGCGTAAGCCTGATGGAATACTTGCAATGTATAAGGCTATGCTTGTTGCAAAAGGTTATGCTCAAGAAAGAGGTATTGATTTTGATGAGACCTTTGCTCCTACATGTCGAATGACTATTGTTCATAGCATTTGTGCACTTGTAGCTCATCATGTTTGGAATGTACATCATTTGGACATTAAAATTGCATTTCCAAATGGTGACTTGCATGAAGAAGTGTACGTTTTCCAACCCCATGGTTTTGTGCAGAAAGGGCATGAAAACAAAGTGTGATATTGAAAAATGCATTATATGGTTTGAAACAAGCACCACATGTTTGGTATGAAAAAATACATGCCTACTTGATTGCACATGGTTTTGAGAACAATCCAATTGAGAGCACCTTATACGTTAAGCATGCAATTGATGTGCTTTTGCTCGTTGTTGTCTATGTTGATGACATGCTGCTCATTGGTCCTAATGAGAAGCATATTGCTGATTTTAAGGCTGATTTGCATGCCTCATTTGAGATGTTAGATTTGGGGCATTTGCATCATTATTTGGGAATTCAGTTTATGCAAGTTGATGGCAGACTAGCTTTGTGGGAAACAAAATGTATTGACACATTATTGCAGCATTTTGGCCTTGAAGACTTACCACTCCTATGGAGATACGTTTAAGGTTGAGTCTTCATGATGTCGAAGATGTGTTTGATGTTGTTCTCTATTAGTAGGCTATTCGAAGCTTGATTTACTTATGCACTACTCGGCCAGACATTCAATTTTCTATCTCATAGATGAGCAAGTTTATGCATTGCCTAGGTGTCAAGCATTGGGAGGCAATTAAGCGCACCTTTAGCTACTTGATTGGTACCCAACTACTTTGATTGTTTTATCCCAAGGGGGGATCAGTGCCATGAGATTTACATGCTTTTTCTAACTCTGGCTGGGCTAGTTGGTATGACACATGTGTCCACCAATGGTTTTTGCTTCATGCTTGGTAGCTCATGCATATCTTGGCTCAGCAAGAAGCAGCCTATTGTGGCCACTTCTAGTTGTGAGGCTAAGTATAGGGCATTTTTCACAACGGTTGTTGTGTACATCTTATGGTTGAGTTGGGTGTTGGTTAGTCTTCTACAACCACCATCTTCACTGATAGTCAGAGGGCATTGGCAGTTTGAGGAACCCTTTGTTCCATGCTCACACTAAGCACATTAAGGTATACTACCATTATGTCAAGGAGTGGTTCTCTACTAGAGAGATCAGTTTGGCATATGTGCCCACACAGGAGAACATTGCATACCTTTTCACAAAGGCTCTACCTAGGGAGAAGTTTGAAGCTTTTTGCAAAGTTTGGGCTTACTTCCTTTTGTGGATTGATTTCACATAGCTTGGAACTTCCTTATACATGAGTGCTAGCTCCTTGTTCACCGTATCACTCCCCAGGAGGATTTGTTGATATATTTAGGTAGTGATGTGTGTGGACACACTAGGACTGTCGGGGCACTTTTTTCCCTCTTTAGGAGGTTTTTCCCCTCGGCTTGTATATACGCCTATAACCCTAATGGGTCACTTATCTTTGTACATTCTCTTGGTAATACATTCTGAATCGTATGTTGTGCTCCAAGCTTCTTCTTCTTCCTCATGTTGTTTTTGTGCTTCTGCAGACCTCAAACTACAACATGACCAAGTGTCTGATTTTGGGAAAAAATCAATAGTCTCCCAAGAAAAATGGATTAATGAACAAAAATGACCAACCAAAAGGATTATGTGAGAGTGAATGTGCTCACGTCAATAAGTGTATCAAGGAGTACATCGACCACTTTATAGTTGGCAAAACCAAAAAGTTTGGAAAAAAATTTCTAGAGTCTTCTCTACAAAACGAGCATATGACCAGTGTGAAAATTGCATAAAACTGCAAGTATTGACATGGAAACCTACATAGTGAATCACTGACTCTACTGCATATAATCAGCTACCCAAAAGAAGCCAGCTAGGCTTATCGAGCACCTATGAACAACTAGCATACATCTCCTATGGTGAGGAAGGGTAAGTCTTCCACCTACATCATCGAAGAGATTTTTGTTACCGTTGGTGTTCACGTGAAAGGCCAAATGGCCACCAGACACTTCTTTGTATATGTTCTTTAATAAAACATATAGTGGCCTGGTCAGCCAAAGACTGGAAGTTCGATCGCATTTGTAAAGCCTAAGAAGTCTGTGTTTGTGCTCCCTATGTACTGTGTTTTTTGCATATTCTGATAGCCTCTGTGCAGAGTATCCTGTGCTATGCTTGGAGCTCAGTTTTCTACTGCGAGGATATTGTTGTGGAGCTCTCAAGAAAAGAGAGCGTATAGTGCATCACTATGAAAGTACTTCACTGGAGCGCTTCGACGCAAAAGCCTTGTTCCTTTTGTGCGCGCAAAGCGAGCACCCAACCACCCACCCAAGGCCTTCTCCAAGGCTTACAACTAAGGTGGCGACCAAGGCATAGACCTTGGCATACCTTGTCATCCGAGTCACCAAGTCACCATTGGTGCCATTGGTTGCACGTGAGGGAGGACCTCAATGATCAAGGAAGATAGAGGTCCCCAGTACTTCTTGGAGGTCACCCATCCTAGTACTGTTCCCCTCAGAGCTTGCTTAACTGTGGCAATCTCTTGCCACTAAATTACACTCTTGTGGTGTTTGAAGAAGGGGAAAGATTAAGGTTAACATTAGCTTAAACATGTTTTGGTGCCTCAAAGCTTCATTCTTTTCTTTCAAAGCATGTTTTTGAAGCATTTTTTGGGGTGATTTTTGGAGCCATTTTGGAGTGCTTTGTGCATAGGTCTCTTCACACAAGTTCAAGAACATCAAGAAGAGTGTTCTTTGTACTTCTCCAAAAATAATTATTCACCTTCGAGGCCGTATTTTCAGCCACACTCATAAAACTATAGGTTTCTCGAAAGGTTTTAAGTTGTGGTGGGAGCAGCCTTTGCAAATCTATGCAGATTTTTTGAACCTAAACAGAAGAGTTGACAGACACTTGCAGGTGTTGTTGGCTAGTTTTTGGGTTGTGCATTCAGCCTTTTAGTGTCATTTTACTACATATATTGAGCACATATACACTATGTATGTTTCTATGGATATTGCTTATGTACATTCATGTGGTCATTGATATAGCGGTTACATTTTTTTGCATAAAGCCTTTTACATTTGATATAGAGGGTCGTGGTGAGGTTTTCTTAACTGGGAGACACCCAGATGTCAGGGTCTCTTCGGTGATACAGGTGGAAGAATTACCCACCCTTGCCATAGGAGATGTATGATAGTTGTTCATAGGTGCTTGATAAGCCTAGTTGGCTTCTTTCACGTAATTGATTCTATATAGTGGAGTCAGTGATTCACTATGCAGGTAAACATGTTAGTACTTGCAGTTTTATGAGATTTTGACACTAGTCATATGCTCATTTTGCAGAGGATACTCTGGCAAGATTTTTCTAGATTTTTTGGTTTTGTCAACTATACAGTGGTCGATTTACTCCTTGATACACTTACGTGTGAGCACATTTATTCTCACATAATCCTTCTAGTTGGTCATTACTGTTCATTAATTCATTTTTCTAAGAATATTGTTGGATTCTCTCCCAAAATCTGACACTTGATCATCCTTCTTTGAGCCTTCGTGGTGTGTGGACTGTTCTAGCTCCATTATCATTCTATTCAGTTGTCTACCATCATGGCATCAAAGCTCTCATGCATGTCTGGTGGATCAGGGTCTAGTGCTAATGTTTCGAGGAGGATCTATAATTTGCAGGGCAAAGACAATTTTGATGGCACAAACTTTGCTCTATGGAACAATCAGACTAAAGATGTGTTGATTCAAAGGAGGCAATGGAAGCCAGTAAATGGAATATCAAAGAAGCCTGCTAACATTGATGAAGATGATTGTGATGAGTTAGATGAAATGGCCATATCAACCATTTGATTGCACTTGGTAGATAGTGTTTAACTTTACAGTATTAGACTGTGAAAGTGCAAAGGAGCTTTGGAAGAAGTTATGCAACACATATGAAAAAGAGACGTTATCAAATAAAGCATATTTGATGAGAAAGATATAGGCTTGGAAAATGGATATGGATAATGAAATGAAAGCAGTCTTGTTGTTATGCACCTTTCCATCATCATGAAGCAAACTAACCCTTGAGTATAGGGCCCAAGGGTTGATTTGTTGCTGAAAAATGGTCCTATTTCAGATATTGTGCAAAATGAGAGAGGGTCTTGAGCATAAGGCCCAAGGGTCAGTTTGCTACTGAAAAATGGTGCTATTGGAGATATTCTAAAAATGCAGGGAAAAAAGAATTGTGCAAAAAGAGAGAGGGTCTTGAGCATAGGGCCCAAGGGTTAGTTTGCTAGTGAAAAACAGTGCAATTGCCTTTCTATTTTTCCTATAGATAAATAATCATACAAAGATAAGCATCAACTTCAATTAACCTCATATATTTGGATTTGATTACATTGTTAAGTGAGAAGCCTCGTTTTGGGCTAAAAAACTCCCTCAATAGACTTACAATACACTACCAAAATTACAAAACGGTAGCGTGTGGAGGAGTAAGATGTGGTGATTGTCATTGTACCCAAGAATAAGCCTATCACCAAATTAAACTATATAGAGATTGAACTAAACGTTGAAATACCGAGTATTGTAGTACTACATTGTAATAAAAACTATATTGTAGTACTACATTAAATGAGAAGAAAAAACACAAAATACTAGAGGATTTTTGTCATTAAAGACATTGTGCCAACATAGAGAAAGATTAAATCTTGGGAAAACAACATTTTTGTTTCTATTGACCATAAAAGAAACTTTCAAGGGAACTTCATACTCAAGACCTGTATTTTGCCTACAATCTTTCATTGCACCCTCTTCTAATACACTTATCTAAACCCATGCCACACTAAAAAAACTATCAAATAGTTGTGGTTTTGCAAAAAATATGTTTCAGTACCATAAAAATTGAATGTGAAAACTCAACATTTTTTATTAGAGTTTTTTTATCATGCCCTATCTCCCTTGTTGCCTTCATTCTCTTTCATCAACTTCACACTAAAAATTATGCAATTCTTCAGAACCGCGGTTCAATTTTCATTCATTGAAGTGGTTGATATTTAATTTTTTGGAGCGACTAACCCCCTTCTCCCTTGAGAACACATACAAGACCTTGTAATTTCCTTTTATAACCACATTCTCATGACCTAGATGCAAGAGATATCATAAAAAAGCAAAAAGTGCATTTAGTTCACAAAATTATTGCACTATTCAGACACTTCCCATGCTTTAATTCCTTCAACACTTGGCACAACCCACTGAAAAGGGATTTGTTTTGCAAGAAACATTTACGAGACTTGGACCTACAATACCTTGAATGAGACCGTGCAACTTAGAAGCTTTATTTCTCCTTGTAACATCATCATAAACTAAGATTCTTTTTACTCAACTCTTATTCTTGATAAACTTTGCATCTATAATTAGTACTTCTAGAATTTAATATATTGTATTTTATAGTTCATGAACTTTCTTGAATTTGATCTTATTCACAAGTAGTTTCCATCCTTTCAATATCAGAGATTTCTCTAACATAGTAAGATCATATGATTGAGGAGTCTATGAATCCTTAAAATCCAGCATTGTATTGCATCGATCTTGCAATTAGCTTGATAAAATCCATAGATATATTGTTGACACATTTCAGTAACGATGTGTATTACCGTTAGTGTCCATGTGAAAGGCCAAATGGCTATCAGAACCTTTTTTATATGTTCTTTAATAAAATATATAGTGGCCTGGTCAACCACAAACTGTAAGTTCGACCGTATTTGTATGATGTATTCTTGGTCTCTGTACTGTGTATTTTCCACGTATTCTACAACCTCTATGCAGAGTACAATGTGTGGCATCTGGAACTCCATTTTCTACTCTGAGGGTATCATCTTGGAGCTTTCAAGAAGGAGAGTCCAACATCAGGCCTTCCCAAAGGAGTACTTCACTAATATCAGAGCATTTTGATGCAAAAGCTTTGTCCCTTTTGTTTGAGCAAAGCAAGCACCCGCCAACCCACCCAAGGCTTTCTCTAAGGCTGGCACCATTGGCTGCGCACAAGGGAGGACCTCAACGATTAAGGAAGACAGAGGTTCCTAGTACTTCCCAAGAGATCACCATTCCAACATTGTTCCCCCCGAAGCTCACTTAATCAACAATCTCTTGCCACTAAGATACACAGAAGGGGAAAGACTAAGGTTAACATTACCTTGAGCATGTTTTGCTCCCACAAAGCTTCATTCTTTGCTTTCAAAGTGTGTTTTGAAGCATTTTTGGGGTGATTCTTGGAGCCATTTTGGAGTACTTTTATGCATAATTCTCTTTAGACAGGTTCAAGAACGTCAAGAAGAATACTCTTTGTACTTATTTGACAACAAATATTCACCTTTTGGTGTTGTGTTTTCAGCCACACTAGTAAATCTATAGGTTTCTTGAAAGGTTTTAGTTGTGGTGGGAGCAACCATCACAAGTCTATGAAGATTTTTTGAGCCTAAAGAATGCAGCGACTTACAGGTTTTGTTGGCTAGTGTTTGGGCTATGAATTCATCCTTTTAATGCCATTTTACTACATACATTGAGCACATACACACTATGTATGCTTTTGTGGATACCCCTTATGTACGTCCATGTGGTCATTGATATAGCAGTGACATTTTTTGCATAAATCCTTTTACGTTTGATAAAGAGTGTTGTGGTGAGGTTTTCTTAATTGGGAGACACCTAGATGTCAAAATTCTCCCACTAAAGGCCAATATGGCCAAAGCGACTATTGGAAAAAAATAAAGAATGATAAAGAATACCTGAGTGCATGTATACAAACTATACCTCCCACCTGATGGGTATGTTACACAATATACAAGTGAATGTGCAAGCTCATGAATCAAGTAACCCCCATCAAGTGACAACAGTGTCAAAAGCTATCTTGTGGTAGAGCTTTAGTCAAAGCATCTACAACATTACCTTGAGTGTGAACCTTCTCAAGAATAATGCGCTCAGTGGCTAAGCAATCTCTACTGAAGTGATACCTCACCTCAATGTGCTTGGTCTTTGCATGATAGACCATATTCTTAGCCAACACAATGGAACTCTGATTATCACGGAGCAAACGAGGTACATGTTGGGGTAAACCCATATCACAAGCAAGACAAGAAAGCCACAGTGATTTCTTACATGCCTCACTTGCTACAACATACTTTGCTTCTGTGGTGGAAACAATTGTACATTCTTGAAGACAAGATCTCCAAGAGATAGCACCCCCAGCAAAATGAAATATGTAACTTGATGTAGACTTATGATTGTCTACACAACCAGCATAGTCAGAATCTATGTAACCAATAATGGATGCTTTCCCTCTACCTAAGCATAGACACTTGTCCTTAGAGATTTATACTTTGGAGAAGTACTATCTGATGTGAATTTCAGCCTATATACCCATTTACATGGTAAAGATTTCATACCCTTTGGCAAAAGTACTAAATCACAAGTACCATCCTTGTGAATAGAATCCAACTCACTCTTCATGGCACGCTCCCACTTGACATTTTCCTCTGTCTGGATAGCCTCTTTGTAGCAAGAAGGCTCACCGACATCTGTTAGCATAACAAAATCTAAACTTGGAACATATCTATCAGATGGATGTGAGACACATGCAGAGCATCTCAATGGTTGCTGAACAGGAACATTTGCAGATTAAATCAAACTGATTTAATCATATAATAGTAGCATGCTAATTGGAGGACTAGTATCCTCAAACACCACTCTTCTCACTTCAACCTCCTTAATGGGTTGTTTATGCATCTTAGACTCATTGAAAATGACATCACTACTTTTGATCATTGACCATGTTTTATGATCCCATAAGCGATATCCAAATTTTCCTTCTCGACCATACCTAAGAAAAATGCATTTCTTTGACTTATGGTCCAACTTTTGTCTAAGTTTCTTGGGTATATGAATGTATGCTTCACACCCAAAAACTCAAAGATGATCATAATATGGTGGCTTCCCTCTCCATAACTCTTGTGCCACTTTCAGACCTTTGGCAGTACTAAGTGAAAGATTAATCACATGAACTGCAGTCAATACTGCTTCTGACCAAAAGCCTTGTGAAAGGTTTGCATGATGCAACATAGAGACTACTCTATCTTGAATAATTCTATTCATCCTTTCAACTACACTATTCTGTACTGGGATATAAGGAGCTGCAAATTCTCTACCAATTCCTCTAGACTGGCAAAAAAGTTTGAACTCATGTGAGGTATGCTCACCCCCATTATCTAAATGTAAAGCTTTGATTTTAGTTCCTTTTTAAGTCTCAACTGAAGCAAGCCATTTTTTTAAAGTAGGGAATACCTTATCCTTCGTTTTGATAGGATATAACCAAACTTTTCTAGTAGCATCATCTATGAAAGTGACAAAGTAAAGAGAACCACCTAATGACCTTGTGGGCATAGGACCACACACATCTGTATGAACGAGATCTAAAGGTTGAATTGAAAAGTCAATGTGCATTCTATGCACATTTTTTGTTTTCTTTCCATATTGAAAATGCTCACAAAATGAAAAATCAGAGAAAGATAACACAGGTAAGTAGCCAGAATGAGAAAGATTTTCCATTCCACTACGAGATATATGGCCCAAACGACCATGCCAAATACAAGCCATATGTTATTCAGTAACAGCTAACAAGTGCCCTTTCTATGATACAAATAAATGATAAAGTGAGCCAACTTTGCTTCCTTTTGCAATAACCATATTGCCCTTTGATATGTGAAAGGATTGAGCATAGAAAACCACCTTGTAACCAAGGTCATCAAGTTGACCAACTGACATCAAACTGCGTGATAACTGAGGTACATGGCATACATTATGCATAGTAAATTTTGAACCATCAATGAACTACACAACCACATCTCCAATCCCCACAACGTCACACTAGTAAGAGTTACCAGGTATCACGGTACCAAGGGACTTTGCTTCATAATTAGAGAACCATTCTCTATGTGATGTCACATGGAAAGAAGCACCAGAAACTAGCAGCCACGTGTGGAAAAGAGAATCAGCTATAAGAGCCTCCGTTGGCACAATACTATCAAGTGTCAACACATCAACATTATCCAAAATAGCATTAATTTCTTCAATCTTCATAGTCCAAGTAGATGGTGCATGTAACTGTTTAACATGCCCATAAACATTATGTCCTTTACCTTTAGCATTCTTTAATGCATAATAGTCTTTCTTCATGTTTCCTTTCTTATGACAATAATGGCATTCGATATCCCTCTTCCTTGATTTACTTCTACTCTTATTTCTTTGACCATTCTTTTCCTTGTTCTTGCTCCTGCCACATTGCTGATTCTTTCCTTGGGTAAGAATCACGAACATTATATGCATCTCTGTTACACTTATGTGTTCCTCGAGTAGCTTTGATGTGAACCTTTTCCCTATACATGGGCACTTTTTACTCTAGTGCTGGCTAGAGGTTT
Source organism: Ceratopteris richardii (assembly GCA_020310875.1). Lineage (NCBI taxonomy): Eukaryota > Viridiplantae > Streptophyta > Polypodiopsida > Polypodiales > Pteridaceae > Ceratopteris > Ceratopteris richardii. The sequence goes on from CM035444.1 coordinate 5,031,930, forward strand.
TTCCCCATGTTACCACATACTTGATACTCTCGTATGTGGTGGTACTTTGTACTTAGGGATATTATTCAGCTCTTACTTCAGTTGAGTTTATCAATCAATAGAGAGAGCTATTCCAGCCATCATCTTCTCCGTGTGTCTTGCTACTCCTGTGTAGGTGGAGAAGGAGAAACCACTGTACTCGAAGAAGAAGCTCCATCTGTGACAGTAGGCTGTGAAGTAGAAACACCTGTCGGTCTTTGATCTACATCTGCCACTATGTTCCAAAGTTGTTTTGCAACAAGAACATGCTTCATCATGTAAGACCACATCGGATAGTTGGTCCCATCCAGCTTATCTTCAGCTTGAAGCATGCCAAACAAGTCATTGTTGCTCGCCATTTCACTAAGGAACAAGAATGTGACAAAATCTTCACTTCGACGAAAGCTGAAATGAGTGCTGAAATTTCAGCTCACAAACCGTCACTCTGATGGCAATTCTGACTGCACGAATGGCTTCGAAATGGGGGTAAAACCCCAGCGCACCTGCTGGAAATGTTTTCGGGCTGCTGAAATTCACAGTTCTATGCTCCAAAGTCGATTTGCACTGTTAAAGTGCGCGCGTGCCATGACGCGAAAAACCGAAACTTGAGAAGAAGCTGAACTTGCTCTGATACCACTGTTGGGTGTGTGTAGAAGTGCGAGAGACACACGAGAAGCACACACAAAGAGCACAAACGCACCAAGATACACGGAGAAGACAATGGCTGGAATAGCTCTTGTTGGGTGTGTGTAGAAGTGCGAGAGACACACGAGAAGCACACACAAAGAGCACAAACGCAGCAAGACACACGGAGAAGACGATGGCTGGAATAGCTCTCTCTATTGATCGATAAACTCAACTGAAGTAAGAGCTGAATAATATCCCTAAGTACAAAGTACCACCACATATGAGAGTATCAAGTATGTGGTAACATGGGGAAAAAACCTCTAGCCAGCACTAGAGTAAAAAGTGCCCATGTATAGGGAAAAGGTTCACATCAAAGCTTGTTTTGACCCCTAGGTGCCTGAATGGTCATAACTTCATCATACGAACTCCGATTGATGAGATTTTGGTCTCGTTGTAAGAATCATACATGGAGTTTTAGAACATGTATTTTTAAGTTGGCCATTCGGTAGAATTAGGTGGTCATAAGATTTTGGGGGTACAGTGAGTTACTCCAAGGGAGGCCTGTAATTGTTGATGTGTGTCAATCAATCCATTGTGGTAAAGGAGCTATATTAACTTGAGAACTTTTGCAGGAACATTGTGTGCAAGCAAGGCATTCCAAGGCAATCTAGCAAGGGTGTGTACCAAGCTTGGGAGAAGGCTTCCTGGGCTTGTGCAGCAGTCTGAGCAACCAGAGGATTGAGGTTGAGTTCTCTCAACCCTCCTTTGTCAATTCCTAGCCTAGGCTAAGTACGACTTAGGTGTGGTAATTAATTAGGGCAACGTCAGGCACGAATTAAGTCCAAGAGAACTACTCAACCAAGTGCAAGCATTAAGTAGGTCTTAAGTGCCAAAACCCTAAGGGACAAAAGTAAACTTGAATCGATCACTTATCAAGTGCGAAATTCACTTAAGTATTCCTGACGACGTGATATCAGACAAGATCATAAACATAATAATCAACTAAAAAGAAAAAAGTGATTGGTGCCAATTAACCTGCAACGAGAGTGTACTTGGGACCAAGGGGGTAGAGAAACTAGGCATATGAACCTTAGGTCAGGCAGACACTTAGGCTGAGACAGACAAAGCCTCAGATCTTCTGAAGCTAGTGTCAATCACACTGCTAGGTCTTGGGCCCAGCAGTTGAGTGATTACCCATACATTCCCGAATCAGAAACAAGTGATTCTGAAATGTCCTATAACATGGAGAGACCAATAGGTAGTTCAGGGGTGGCGTACCTAGAAAAGCCAGAAGGACCTTACAAGACTCAATTGGAATACATCAGGACTAATCATCTAGGTGCTCGCATCTACAAAGACGACCTGAGAAGATCTGTGGTCCAGATTAAGAACCCCGATCAACCCCATGGATTAGAACACTCGGTAGTCAAGATCGAAAATGGAGCATACCTAGATAAAGAGGGGACTATTTATGTAGTCACCACTCTTCCTGATAGAACAGACGAGTTTGGAAATGTGATTGTAGAGACCGACCTCGGTGATATAGAGCAAGGGAACTTAGAGAGAGAGTCGAGGAATCCTCGTGGTAAATCAGTCTTGACCAGGATTATGACTCCAGAGTGGATTCCCCAAGATAATAAAAGCATAGATTTGCTTCAAAACCGTGAAACCAATGAGGCTTTTTGGAGGTATAAGCCTACCCAGCCTCATGAAATGGGATCCCTCACAATCTATGAGTTTAAAGACCCTGATAGCCAGGCAAAGTAACCTACCTAGACAATACATCAGAGAGGATCTTCGTGGTCACTGAGCATGGCAAACATGCCTACACATGGAAGGGTGAATTTGTTTTTCCCCAACCTCGGTCCAATGTGTCATACAGCCACCAAGGAGCTGGGACCTCCCAAGCTCATGGAGCTCAAAGAGATAGAAGTAGAGACAGACCTGAAGTAAGCTTTGCCAACTCCCTAGGAAGAGAAAGGATGAGAACAGGGATAGATAGAGAAGAAAGCGAGAGACCTAGAGCCCCAGGGAACCAGAGAAATGCCGATGAATTCCCTTTGCCAAGGCCTAGAGAACACACTAGGACCCTAAGGCCAACTCAACTGGTGAATTCCATGAAGAATTACTTCGATGGCAACTGGAGACCCTTACGACCATGTGGCAGAATTTAGGCAAGTCTTGAAAGCCGAACAGGTAGAGGACCTATTCACACAATATAATGCTTTTGGTCTAACCCTTAGGAACACTGCCCTTACATGGTTTCAACCACTGAATGAGAGGCAGTTCAAAAACATAGACCAACTCCTAGAGGCATTTATCATTGAGTTTTCTAAGAGTGGCATAAGGCACAACACTTCCTCACTAATTCATAGCTTCAAGCAAACACCTCAAGAGACAGTCAGACTAGCAGGAAGACGGTTTAGGCAATACCTAGAGAGGTGCCCAATGCCTGAGTTACCCACACCAGCCAAGCAAGTGGCTTTGTTCTTAGATGGATTGTTGAGCACCAAACTCAGGTCATATGTGTATCTGAAGGACCCCAGAACTATAGAAGAGTGTGTGCGCATGTGCATAGACATTGAGGATAATCTAGGCGAGGAGTTAGAACTATCAAAAATCTATACGGATTTGGATAGCTCTAGTAGCCTCACATCGGGTCAATCCACATCCATTGAGGAACTTGCAGAGAAGGTAGCTAAAAAATTAGGTGTCTCTAGCAAACAAATTCCAAGATTTGCCCCAGTCAAGAGGTGTTATACTTGTGGAGGTGACCATATGGCAAGTGTTTGTCCTATTATGGCCCAACCCCAAGTGAATCCTAGTAGTCAGTACTGCACCATAGAACGGAGATACACAAATCACACAGCTCAAGACTGCCCATATAATAAGCAAGCGGTTAGGCAAACCTACCCTCAGCCCCATCCACAACAGGGAAGATATCAGAACCAGTACCCACCACAACAGTATGCTAGGCCTCAACAAACCTATCAGCCACAATATCAGGCCCAGTAGAGACCTCAACCAGTGCTAGCACAACAACCCCCTACTCCAACCAATGTGATCCCAGTGAAATATGCATCTGCTGAAGAAAATTTGAACAGAGCCATAGTCCCAGTCACACCATTGCTATCAGACAGTGATCCAAGTGACCATAGTTTTGACTCCACACATATTGATAGCCCACAGGCTTACTACATGCAGTCACTCAAGCATAACGAGTCATACTATTATGAAGACCCAAGTGAAAATAGTGGGGAGCCTGAGTACGCTAATGTCATGTACACAAACCCCAACTCTAGACCTCAACCTAGGCAGGTACGACCCCCATTTCCTAGAGGACCTTGCTTCAGATGTCAGGGAGATCACCTCATACGTGATTGTCCACTACCTGCCCCTACACAACCCCAACTAGTGACAATTCAGGGCTTCTGTCAAGATTGTGGAAAAGAGCATCTCTTAAGAGATTGCCCGAAGAACCCCAATAACCTGCCAAAAATCACTCCTATCAACGTCATTGGACTAGTAGTAGACTCTACAAGAAGTTAACTTCCACTGCCCCAGTGCATGTGGTCACTAGAGCTCAAGACTTGCAGCAAACTCGAGGAGTAGGCTTGGGGAAGAATTCTAAGGTTAGTGAGACAGAGAGTATAGCTAAGAAAAGGACAAGAGCTTGGAGAGATAGCTGGGAAAGAATGAAAAGACAATGGTCACAGAAAATGAGCGAACTTGAAGAAAGCTTGAGAGAAACCAAAGCGAAGATAAGTGAACTCGCATCTCAAAATCACTCTCACACTACCCCACCACCACCCTTTCCATCTCCCTCCAATCCACCACCTTCCATTCCCCAACATTCTAATCCACCACACGTAACCCACCCACCACCCAGAGTAGGATCAGTCCTAGCGGATCCCACTCCTGAGGATCTAGACATGATGCTTAAAGCATATCAGGCCAGAATCCAGGAAGGGCCAAACGTGACAGATCATGACAAATGTTACCCTAGAGCCGATCTAGAAATAGAGAGAACAAAGCTTTGTGCTAAGATGGTCGAATTGGCGCAAGCCATGTTTGAAGCCAGTCGCTTATTCAATGACTCTAGCTCCACTAGAATACCATTGCATTTTGACGGTCTATTAGATAGATTGGAAAGGCTATTTGCAAAGTCTAGGAAACGAGCCTCCTCCTAGCTTGAGGGGAGTGCAAGAGATAGAATAAGCTTTCCTCCCCAGGAAGCTTATGTGCCTAACTCCACTGAACCAGACACTTCTTCTTCTATGAATAGGTATTCACTAGAGTTCCTGAGAGAGATTCAAGAAGAGAAATGGGCAAAGGAAAGTGAAGTCCCTCCTCCCATTGAACTTGTGGATGATGCACAGGATCAATTCCCACAAGACATCCCTTCTATTTATGAAGATCAGGAGAGTGCCCAATCTCATGAGAGATTAGATTTTGAGTCTAATTCCTTGCAAGAGCTACCACATTTCACAGGCCCATGGGAAACTAAGTCAACATGCATGAGAGCGCCCACGGTCATGATAAGAAATGAAGATTTGATCATACCTAGGAATACTGAGGTAGTAAAAAACACTGAAGTGTAGTGCAACCTCACTTTAGAGGAGCTACTCAAAGTTAAGCCAGAAGTGTGGAAACACGTAGCCAAAGAAGTGCCAAACTTAACCAAATCTCGTTCCCAGGTAGGATCCCACAGAACAGTACTAGAAATACCCTTGGATAAGATAGGAGACATGAGTGAAGGAGAGGAAGGGAATACATATCTACCAGTTACGCATCAGGGATACACAACCAAGGCAATTTTGGACTCAGGTGCAGGAGTTGCAATTGCTACCACTTCCTTATGGAAGTGTTGGGGCAAGCCAGCACTCAGGCCAATGAGAATGAAATTGCAGATGGCCGATGGTCACATTGAAAGGCCCTTAGGATTGCTAGAAGGAATAACTCTCACTACATGTGGTGTTGAGTTTGAGCATACTTTTGCTATATGCGACTTTAGCAAAAACCAAGCCTACGACATGATTTTGGGGAGGCCATTTATGCGGCAATTGCAAGTGGTACAGGATTGGGGAACCAATTCCTTGTATTTGCAACATCTAAGTGTTACAACCAAAGTCAATCTCAAGGATTACTCTCATAGAGGCGTACCGCCTATTCAAGGGAATCCCATCCATAGAGCCAAAGATGAGACTGAGTCTGTGCATTCCATAGGATCTGGATCCTCATGGATGCATGAAGACACTCACTTATGGATGTGTAAGGTAGCAGTAGAAGAAGAGAAGAGAGAGAAAGCCAGAGAGGTAGGTGCAAAAGAAACCCATAGATCAATTCAAGACCCAGCCTATGCACCTGTAGTTTTTCTTGACGAAGAATTTGAGCCTCACGGCTGGGCTGAAATTTTAGCAACCATGGATGTAGCCATCTGTAGCTCAGTGATGAGTAGCACCTCCTTTAATGTCAATCCGGGAAGACATGAGGATGGTATGAAGACCTCGAGCAAGTGAAGGCACAAATGTGTGAGTGAGAAGCACACTAACATGCACACACATACACACACACGCGCACACACGACAAGAACAAAGAGAGTAAGACAATGGAATCACTTCTATTGCAACAAAGTTCTCATACAAGCTCAAAACTACAAGGAGCTAGCCAAAAATGAGCTCTCTAGCTCTCTTTATAGTTTTTGTCTAGCTTTGGCCCTGTCCAGACCTAGTGACTGGCCTAGTTAAAAATTAGGTTCCAGGGTTTATTTGAGGGCTCAAACGAGATCTAAAAAATATGAAAATTGGCAGGCAACTACTTCTAAGGCTCCTCAAGCTCAAGGACTCCTTGGCTTGTACAAATGGAGCTACAAAAAGGTGAAATGATATTTACAAGGGTTTTTAGTGATGAGAATCACTTTAAAATGATGTAAGGGTTTTGAAAAAAATGAAGGGTTGCCTTAGTGCTAGATCTGCATGTGTGTCCGTACTTGCTTCTTCCCGTATACTGTCAACACTCTCCCCCCCCTAGGGTCTGTTGCCTCTGACAGACCTTTGATCTGCGGTTTGGTCAATATAGTCCTGGAGAATGTCAGCTACCACATCATGTTCTTTGATTCGCAGCCCTCGGATCAGGTCTCTTTGAAGGGTATCCCAATTGACTGCGCCCGGTATGTCCGGTTGTGGCGTTGTGTAGAGTTCTGAGTGCATCGTTTGTTCGCATGCAAAGAGGTGTAACAAATGGGTGGGCCTTGGCGCGAACACCTCTGAGTGTGCTTCCCAGAACCCTGTGGTGAACATATCATCGAAAGTTTGCTTATAGCAGGCAGGGAGATATCTGATGCGTGTGTGCCATGCATAAGCAACGCGTATGCTCGGGGTGGTGCTCATATCATATAGCAGGTCATAATTACCATTAACAAACCCGGGAATCGGAGGCTGAATATGGCATACATTGCGGAAAGTTTTGAGCACAACCTGCATCATATCGAATATCTTGAGCATCATCTGGGCAGCTACATCTGGCATGGGGTGGAGGCGTGGCATCCAATATCTGATGGTTGCTATCATGTATGATACTGTGGGGGTGCCGGTTGGGGGTGCAATGGCGGGGTAATTGAGCCATTCTCTACAGTTTACATTGTTATGAACCTTGATGGCGAAGGCTTTCCATGATCTTCTTCTTTGTACTGGCCCATAACAAGGGTTATACTTCAAATGCATGGGAGCGTGATCCCATGTTCTAAGCATTTCCGGGTATGTTTCAAGTAATCTTTGCCTCCAAGTAGGTTGGAATATCGCCCCTTTTCTGGCTGCCTCTGGTATATCTTCTGGTTCGAACTGGGTGGCAAAAGTAGGGCACTTGTTGGTGACTCTTTTGATCTCTGCGTTGTAGTCGGCCAACAATACAAAATATGGTTTATATTGTAATTCTGAGCTCGTGATGAGTCGTCTAGGAGCAAGGTGCCTGAAATACTCAGATTGAAGTATGGTTTCCTCAATGGCCTTCATTGCTAGCATCTGAGTGGAGACACGTTCCTGATGAGTTTTCCCCATTTCTTCTACTTCTTTCATCCAGGCTGATGGGGGTTCCTCATAGGTATCTTGCCCTTCCTCCGTGATTCGTCCTCCTGGAAGTGGTTGAGGCTCATAGTTCTCTTCAAATGCTTCCTCCACTGGAATAATAACTGCTTCTTCTTCTATGGGTTGCTCAGGTGGGGAAGGAGGTCGTTCATATTGTAACAACTTGATTTTCAACTCTGCAATCTGTTGTCGTAGCTCAAGTACCTCACTGTTCGTTGAAGGTTCAGGTTCTGGCGAAGTAGCAGCATCGACCGTCTCTTTAGGTGTGGGTGGGTGTGTTGTCGGTACTTTGGATCCTTGTAATTCCTTTATCTGATCTGCCAATTGATCATGGGCTTCCAAGAGGGTTGCATAACCTTCTAAAATCTCTTGAATATGCTCTGAGGGGACAGCTTGGAATTTTGCAGGGTCTATATGTGCTCCCGGGGTGTTTTCCATGGCCGCTTCTAGGTTCTCCTGGTTTTGTTGTTGTAGCCTTCTGTTCTCTTCTTGAGCCGCTGCTAGATGGCGACGTAGTAGAGCCATGTTGCGTTGAAGTCTCGCATTGCGGCCCATTTGTTCTCTGAGTTGTTCCTCCATAGCTTTGCCTGTCTCTGCATACCTTGCTTTGAGTTCTGTCTTCGATTGTTGGAGATCAGTTACCTGGTGTTGTAGTGTTGTATTACCTAGTTCCAAGGCATCGACTCGTGCCTGGAGTTGAGCCGAGAGATTGCACAGCTCTGTGTTATTTTCTTCTAATAGCTTATACTCTTGCTTAAGCTGAGTGGCCGCTTCAACCATGGTGTCTAGTGCACTACTAAATGATGTGGATGCATGGGTAGAGGTGGAACATGCAAAGGGTCGGGAAATGGGGAAGGGAAAAGTGGATGATGTGCCTATGAGTGAAGTGAGATGTGATGATGGTGGAACATACGTGGCGGTGGGTGCTCCTATGGATGGTGAAATATCCATGGGATCGGATGTGATAGTGTGTGAAGTGTTAATTGTGAATACGGGAATGGTAGGTGGTGTGTTAGTGGTGGCAGTGAATGTGGGGGAGTGGGGTCGGGAAAGGGACTTTTTATTATAGTTCTCAACCTGTTGGAGTATATTTACAAGGTTTGTCCAGAATGGCGGTTGTGTGACTTGGGTTGAGCCTGAGGCAGTTACAAGGGAAGTGGTGGATAGAGTTTGGGAGAGGGGAAATGTGTGGGTGAATGGAAAAGGATGGGATAAGATCTGGCTAGTGGCAAGTGGTTGTCCAAGGACGGGGAGATAGGAGGGGTGACCTATTATGGTTTGATCGGTGACAGGATGACCGGTGTGAGGTTCAAAAATTTGGGCGAAAGTGATGGATGTGGGTAAAGGGAAGGATGTAAAAACGGAGGTGTGTACAATGGGTTCATGTTGGATGGATATCGGTTGTTCAGAAAGACTAGTGGAGAAGGGTTCTGAGGGTTGAATGGGAGCTGACGGTGGAGATGGTACCTGTGTATTTACATCTTGTTCGTCAGTGGGATTTGGGCTAGTCATGTGAACATCCTTTGAAATTGTGGTAGGCAAGGCAGTAGACACTTCCATTTGAATCATTTTTCCCCGCCGTGGCCGTGTATCAATCCTTCGTTGATCATAGGTAGGGTTCTCCCGATAGACCATAGTCCTCAATGCTTCCCCAATCCCACATGTGTCTGCCAATAGATTCAATGATTCAACAAAATGGGAATCTACATTCTCGGCTTGAAGCATTTGGTTCACTAGAGCTCGATTCGCCTCTTCTGTCATCTTATGTCTTCTCTGTACCTGCTTGATTGTCTTGTATAGCCGCTTGAGTTGTGCCGTGTAGGCAGGGGCTTCCTCTTCACTCTCTTCTGGCTCATTTCTTTGTACTTCTTCCTGAACTTGTGTGCTTGGGCCATGAGGGTGTTGTGCCTCCTCTTCTCCATGTACTCTGCTTGTTTCGCCCTGTGGCAGTTCTCTTTGGAATGATGCTCCTGGATCGTCATTGTCAGGGAAACCTTCACTGTCCGACAAGTGGGCCGTCTGCAGGAATCTTTCAAAATCAAAGTTTGGATCTTCTGTGAAGTTGGCCATAGATGCAAACTCAACATCGGTAGGTAGTGGAGGGGCAGATGGAGTGGGTTGTACCACATCCCCTACTTGAACTCCTTGAAGATGGATCGTGACCGGTGCGACCTGGGCTTCTTCTCTGGGGGAAGCTTCGGTCGTGGCCTCGTGAGGGATCATTACCTGGGAGAGAGATCCATGCATTCGTTTCGCAGGTTGGCTCCCTGACTTCCGCCCTTTGAAAAACTCCAGCTGTGAATATTTTAGGGCTCTGGCAACCGGCACGTCATATGCAAGACATCGATAGATAATCCTTGTAAGTGCACAGCAGCCGTGTAAAGTAGGCTTCCTCACACCCCGCTTGCGTGCTTCATACACTTGGTCCAAGATCCATACAGGCATCTTAATGGGCAAGCTTCCAGTCTCTGCTAGATATAGCCCATACCATATTTTCTTGTGAGGTTGGGTGAAACGGTCCTGAGCTGGGAATGCGAAGTGTTGGAGGCACATCCGCAATGGTATGGCGATGTTGGGGGTGAGGGCGCACATTTCTTTTAGCTTCTTGATTCTGTTGCTTTTCATCGACTCAGGTATCAAGGGGTCGCAGTCAGAAGGTACATGCGTGCCATACATCTGAAGTGCTTCCCTGATTAAAGTAACATTCAATTCGAACTTCCTCATTTCCTCCAGATTTGACAAGGAGGGCACCTAGAATGTGCCTGAATGATCTTTATCACCTGTCGGCTTCAGTGTGGCAATTAGGTAGTAGCACCTGAGGAAATCGGGTTTAGGCAGAGCTGCACTAAAATAAGTTTGTAATCCTGCTTTTTGCCAGATATCTTGAAGTGGAGCTGCATTCTGTAAGGTTTCGAATTCTCTTGAAAAGAACTGGAAGGTCCACCACACTCCTCCACACTCCATCTTGGACTCCCATATATGATCTGCGTCTCCCAAGTCTCCTGGCATTTCATTGAACCAATGAGAGTGCCCTTTTACTCTTTCGGTTAGGCCATTTGGTGGATCTGGAATAGGAATTCTCCGCACATTCACTAACTCTTCAGGCCGAGCTGTTGGTGGGGCCTCCACCGGCATGGCATCCCAATTGATTTGAGCACCAGAGCCTGCCTGAGAGCTTGTGCCTGCTACTGCTGCCATGGGAATCGAATGCTTATTTGCTAGAAGAAGAAAGGCACATTAGTGTTGCATAGGAAACAGGATGTAATGGTGTTCCCTTCACAATACTAACATGACAATCCCGAAGGTTAGTGGTCAGAGATGAAGTGCTTGTGATAGGTGTGAGTGGTGATTAGAGGTCAGTATCATACTAGATGCCTACTTTGGTTATGCAGTGGACTCGGAATGCACCTATGTCAGAGTGGATGGATTTACAAAAATTGGGTCAGGGGGTTTGATACATGGTTTAGGTCTCCAAACTTTGATAGGGGATTCGTAGCTCTTAGAGCTAAAGACAGGCCACGGTTTATGAACTAGGTTGTGATGGAATTGGGACCTTTTTGGGAACCCATTTCCAGACATTCCTCGATGTGACTGAGTGTGGGTCAGAGTGGTATTTAGGTAGAGTTCCTGCATTGTTAGTCGAGAGGACTTGAGAGTGTGGAATTATGCCAGTAACTAGAGTTGGAACTATTTGGGCTCGTAAACAGGCCTTGGGCACCCATATGTGTCTAGCATTGGGGCTAGCCTTCCTTGACCGCTTAGGGACCCAAATAGATGTGGTGTGCCTAGGAGGTTTCCTAGGGTACTCCTTCACTTGTGTCCGTGATGGTGTGGCTGGTTTGTTGTCTCCTCGAGAGTCTGCTATTAGAGTTGTGGGTTTTCCATCCTTGCGTATCCAGATCTGCTTCGCGCTACGAGGTGCTCCGTGTTGCACGGGTTGGCGCTCCTGCTTCTTGATCAATGGCCTCCTTCGTGTTGTATAGTGTTTGGTCTTCATGTTTAGAATCTCCTTTGACCCTGCTGCGAACTCCTCATTGACTCCTGTACCTTTGGTAAGATTAACAAACCTCTGCACCATAGAAGTTTGGACAAGAAGAGCAACATTATCTTTATGTGGATTCCTGGAGGGACCAGGAGTTGGTGCCTGTTCTATTGGTTTGAGTGCTTGATTTTCTAATTCAATCGTCAGACGGCTTTGGCCTACCCAAGCCTGAAGAAGTCCACTTCTTAGGTTGAGGTTGACTGCGTGATCATAGATCCAGTCTAAGCCTAAGACAAGAGGTTCGGTCAGATCCTCGTCTTCACACACTAGCACTTTTGCTGGCATGAGGACCTCTTGTATGTAGAGGGGAAGATCCACCTCTCCCATGCAAGGGGTTTCAACACCTCCTAATCCTATCAGATATGCTTCTAGGGGTTTTACCTCCAATTGCAGCTGTTGGCAATAAGAAAGCCAAACTGCACTTGTGGCTGCTCCTGAATCAATTAAAGCTCTCACGCTTGTTGTGCTGTCTCTTTGTCCTATTTCTAGGGTCACAAAAGGTCGTCGATCCACTATCTTATGGGTACGTTCACATGAAGCCTCACACATGGCCATGTGATAGCCTAGAGACTCTTGAGTGTCAATCATAGGCTGATCCCTCCCTTGTCTCCTCAACTTCATTCGTCTGATGCGCTCTAAGGCCTCTGCCTGTGCCTCTTCTCGAATTCGTTTTTCCTCCTCTTTACGTTGCTTAGCAGTATTGAGTCGACTTAGCATGTCCTCCGTGAGGGGTTCCTGATACAACTTGACTCTGCATCCACTAATATAGTTTGGGAGAACATCACCCTCTAAAGTGGCTAGTTGTACTGCTCCACTCGTGGAGATCCTATTGATGATCATAGGTCCGTAGCCTCTCTTTTCTAGCTTCCTTGCGTGTTGTTTCAATGTGTAGACTAAAACTAGATCTCCTGCTTTCAAGCCCTTATCCTTCACATGGGCATCAAAGTATGCCTTCTGTCTCTTCTTAGCTGCATATATCCCTGCAGCTGCTCTCAGTCTTGTTTCTCCTAATCGTTCAAGGTCAAAAAGTCTAGAGGAGAGTTCATGACCCGTCCATTCGTGCTCTTGTGCTACTTCCGATGTAGGTATTAAGAAGTCCAATGGTAGCACTGCGTTTTGGCCAAATACCATCTGAAAGGGGGTGGCTTGGAGTACCGTTTTGTAGGTAGGCGACTCGGTATGCCCAAACAGCATGGTGTAGCTGTTTGTCCCAATCAGAGCGTTTATTGTTCACTAATTTTGTCAATACATTGCATAGGATCTTATTGGTGCTTTCAGCTTGCCCATTGGCTTGAGGGTGATAGGGGGCAGACTTCTTATGCACTACCAAGAATTCTTGGAGCAGATTTTCAATAACTTCATTCAAGAAGTGAGTGCCTCTATCACTAACTAGCTCTATAGGTAGCCCGTATCTTGTAAATACATTCTCAAACAAGAATTTAGCAGTTGTCTGAGCGTCGTTCTTCGTTGTGGCTTTTACCTCTACCCACTTGGTTAGATAGTCCGTGGCAACGATGATATACTCAGCATGGGAACCCTTAGCTGGGGGATTGATAGGACCTACAAAGTCTATTCCCCACTTAGAGAATGCACGTCCACCCATCATGGGCTTCAGTGGCATCTCATCTTTGCGTATGGGATACTGGGTTCGCTGACAAATCTCACACCTCTTCACATAGGTATGTGCGTCCATGTGAAGGGTGGGCCACCAAAATCCTGCAAATAGAATTGCCTTGATCACCCGATCTGGTCCAAAGTGTCCTCCTGCTACACCTTGGTGAGCAGTTTCCAAAATCTTTAGATATTCACTCTCATGAACACAAAGTCTCAGGTAACCATCCTTACCACGCTTGTAGAGACTATCACCAATGAGTGAGTACTCTAGGGCTTCTTGTTCTAGACTTCTTTTCCTAACCAGAGTCATGTCTGAAGGGAATGTTTTCGTCCTCAGGAAGGATACTAGTGGTTCACCCCAATCTGGCACTATGGACACTTGATAAAGAGTGCCATGTTCCACAGGTGGTTTAGTGCAACAGATTGGGCATTCCTTGCACAACTTTTGGACATCAGCTTCCATAGTTGGCCAATGCACTCCTAGTCTCCTCAGGGTCTGTAGGGTTCGTTGTTTTGAGTAGTGTTGCTCTAATGCACCTACATGTGCTAATTGCAACCATTTGGCATACTCATCCTCTTCCACACAACAAGCCAAGATCCCTTGATCCGTTTGCTTGTACATACTTCCTGCCATGATGTGATACTTTTGGGCTTTTACTACCTCTCTATCCTGTGTGGCCATTACTGAGTGGTTAGGCCCGTAGGTTAAAACTGGCACTAATGGCTTAGCCCACTACGGTACCACTTCCAAGTTAAACAAGTAAGCATCAGGTAAGTCATCTGACACTCCTTGTGGGGCTTCTCCTGATGTGAGCCTTGAGAGATGATCTGCTCTTAGGTGAGTTCGGCCCTTTCTCACTACTACCTCAAAGTCATACTCCATTAGTAAGAGAAACCATCTTACTAATCTGCCTGTATTACATGGCTTGTTTACTAGGTACAGTAGAGCTTGGTGATCAGTAAAAAATTTGAACTTATTTGCAAGCAAATAATGTCTAAATTTCTTAACTGCATATACCATGCCTAAGCCTTCTCTCTCAGTAGTGGTGTAATTCCGTTCAGCTGCATTCAATTGTCTACTGGCATAGGCAATTGGGAGATCCATATTACCTTCACCAGTAGGTTGTGCGAGTACACATCCAATAGCGTAATTGGATGCATCCACATGAACATGGAATGGCCTGTTCCAATCTGGTGTGGTCAAGATTGGTGCTGAACATAATCTTCGTTTAAGCTCCTGGAAGGAATTCTCACATTCATCAGTCCACTCAAAGTTAGTCAGAAGTCCGTACATGGGCTTTGCAATGACAGCATACATGTGAATGAACCGGCGGTAGTAACCACAATGCCCCATGAAAGCTTGTACTTCCTTGACATTCCTTGGCCTAGGTAGCTCTGCTATGGCTCTCACTTTCTCTTCATCAGTGGATATGCCATTCTTTGACACTATGTGTCCTAGAATCTTGCCTTGCCTGACCATAAAGACGCACTTTTCTAGGTTCAGGCAGACTTGATATTCTCTACATTTGTCAAAGATTTGTCTGAGTTCGGGAATATGGGTTTGCCTTATGTTGGAATGAGCACAAAGATCATCAACATAGAATTCTAAGTTCTTCCTCAGGAACTCCTTAAATACATGGCACATCAGCCTTTGGAAGGTTGCGGGAGCATTGGTCAGCCCGAATGGCATTACCCTAAAAGCGAATATACCCCACTCTGTGGCAAAAGCCGTTTTATGTTGATCTTCTGGTGCAATGGCTACTTGATTGTAGCCCGAAAACCCATCTAGGAAGCTGTACACTTCCTTGCCTGCTACCCTTTCTAATAGATGCTCAGTGATAGGAAGCGGATAGCTATCTCTAATAGTGGCTGCATTAACCTTCTTCAAGTTAATGCATACTCGTAATTTGCCGTTCTTCTTGGGCACCACTACAATGGGGGATACCCATTCAGTGTGCTCAATTTCATAGATAAATCCGGCTTCCACCAAGCGGTCTATCTCTTCTTTGATCTTAGCAGCATAGTTATCATTATATGTGTATGGCTTTTGCTTAGAGGGTTTAGCATCTGAGGTCATGGGAATTGTGTGTGAGCATATGTCTGGGTCAACACCCTTCAAATCCTTGTAGCTCCAAGCGAATACATCTCTGTATTCTCTTAGCAAGGCTATCAATTCGTGCTCTTCGTCTTCCGTCAGGTCATGTCCTATGTAAGTACATCTCTCCTCCCCCTCTTCTAGGGCTACCACTATTTTTTTGGTGGTTTCTTTGTTATCATAGGCCGCTCCTGATTGTGCCTCCCGTTTAGGCATTCTTATCATGACCCTCCTATCGTCTATCTCATATTTTTTAAAGTTTTCAGGGACCTCAAACAAGGATTCTTCTGCCTTCCGAGTGACTTCCTTCTTCTTTCTTTTCTTTCCTCCGCTTTTAGAAGCTACTTGTGTGGCTAACCTCACCTCATTTGTAAGCTCTCCGTGCCTCTGGGGTAGAAATTCTACTTGATAGAAGTATTCTTCATCTGATGCAAAAGGTGGGTCCATGATGATTGACTCTAGATCGGAGTCACTTGCATCCTCAAATGCATCAAGGATAGGTTCGCATTCTTCTAAAACTGCATCTCCCATGATTGGCTCTATTGAAAAGACTGAAATGTCATAGCCATCCTCATCACAGTGAGGTGTCCACTGCTCCTCATTGATGGCTACATCCATTGTTGCTAGGATTTCTGCCCAGCCATGGGGTTCAAATTCCTCATCAGGAAAGACTACAGGTGCATAGGCTGGGTCTTGAATGAGTCTATGTGTTTCGTTTGCACCTATTTCTCTAGACTTTTCTCTCTTCTCTTCCTCTACTGCTACTTTGCACATCCATAAGTGAGTGTCTTCATGCATCCATGAGGATCCTGATCCTATGGAATGCACTCATTCCGTATCATCTTTGGCTCTATGGATGGGGTTCCATTGGATAGGAGGGACATCTCTATGAGAGTAATCTTTAAGATTCACTTTGGTCGTAACACCTAAGTGTTGTAGGTACAAGGAGTTGGTTCCCCAATCCTGTACCACTTGCAACTGTCGCATAAAAGGTCGTCCCAAGATCATCTCATAGGCATGATTTTTGCTGAAGTCACATATAGCAAATGTATGCTCAAACTCGACACCACAGGTGGTGAGAGTTATTCCTTCTAGCAATCCTAAGGGTCTCTCAATATGACCATCGGCCATCTGCAATTTCATTCTCGTTGGCCTGAGTGCTGGCTTGCCCCAACGCTTCCATAGGGAAGTGGTGGCAATTGCAACTCCTGCACCTGAGTCCAAAATTGCCTTGGTGGTGTGCTCCTGGTAGGTAATGGGAAGATAGGTATTCCCTTCTTCACCTTCACACATATCTCCTATCTTATCCAAGGGTATCTCTGGCACCGTCCTATGTGATCCTACCTGGGAATGAGGTTTCACTATCGCTGGTACTTGTTTGGCGACATGTTCCCATAATTCAGGTCTAACCTTGAGTAGCTCTTCTAACTTGAGATTGCACTGCACTTTAGTGTTTTTCACTACCTCTGTGTTCCTAGGTAAGACTCAGTCCTCATTTCGTACCATGACCGTGGGTGCTCTCATACAAGTAGACATAGCCTCCCATGGGGCTGTGAAGTGGGGTAATTCTTGTAGAGAGTTAGACTCAAAGTCTAGTCTTTCCTGAGAGCTGGTGCTCTCCTCCTCCTCATAAATGGATGGGATGTCTTGTGGGAATTGGTCATGTGCATCATCCACAAGTTCAATGGGAGGAGGGGCTTCACTTTCCTTAGCCCATTTGTCTTCTTGAATCTCTCGTAGGAACTCTGGTGTGAACCGATTCGTAGAAGATGATGTGTCTGGCTCCGTAGAGTTAGGTGCATAGGCTTCAGGCACATAGGCTTCCCGGGTAGGAAGACCTGCTCTTTCACTAGCCTTGTCATGGTGTGGAGGGGCGGGTTCCTTTTGTGATTGTGCAATTAGATTCTCTATTCTTTCTAGGGAGGGGGGGTTGTCTGGTTCAGTGGAATTGGGCACATAAGCTTTCGGTGGGGGATGGGTCATGTTTTTGCTTGCTTTATCTCTTTCTTGATTTTTTTCTTCCTTGGCCGATCTTGCAATTATGCCCTCTAACTTCTCTAGAAGTCCATCCAAGTGTAATTGTGTCTTGGCTGAGCTAGAGATGTTAAATAGGCGACACCTGGCTTCAAACATGGTCTGAGCCAATTCCACCATCTTAGCACAAATTTTGGTTCGTTCTAGCTCTAGTTCTGCTCTAGGGTAACACTTTTCATGATCAGTTACGTTTGGCCCTTCTTGGATTCTGGCCTGATATGCTCTAAGCATCATGTTTAGGTCCTCGGGAGTGGGATCGGCTAGGACGGATCCTACTCTGGGTGGTGGGTGGGTTAAGGGTGGTGGATTGAAAGGTTGGGGAATGGAAGAAGGTGGATTGGCGGGTAAAGGGAGAGGTGGTGGAGGGTTGGTATGAGAGTGGTTTTGAGATGCGAGTTCACTTATCTTTGCTTTGGTTTCTCTCAAGCTTTCTTCAAGTTCGCTCATCTTTTTTGCCCATTGCCTTTTCATTCTTTCACGACTATCCTTCCAGGCTCTAGTCCTCTTTTTGGTTATACTCTCTGTTTCACTCACCTCAGGGCTCTTTTCTTGACCAACACCTTGGTTTTGTTGTAGTGCCTGGGCTCTTGTGATCGCTTGCACAGGTGCAGTGGAAGTCACACTCCCTGTGGAGTCTACAACTAACCCAACAACATTGATAGGAGTGATTTTAGGCATGTTATTAGGGTTCTTTGGGCAATCTCGTAGGAGATGCTCTTTCCCGCAGTCTTGATAGAAACCCTGAATGGTTACTGGTTGAGGTTGTGTAGGGGCAGGCAGTGGACAATCACGTATAAGGTGATCTCCCTGACATCTGAAGCATGGTCCTCTAGGAAATGGGGGTCGTACCTGCCTAGGTTGAGGTCTAGAGTTGGGGTTTGTGTACATGACATTGGCATACTCAGGTTCCCCACTACTTTCACTTGGGTCCTCATAATAGTATGACTCGTTATGCTCGGGTGACTGCATGTAGTAAGCCTGTGGGCTATCAATATGTGTGGAGTCAAAACTATGGTCACTGGGATCACTGTCTGATAGCAATGGGGTGACTGGGACTATGGCTCTATTCGGATTTTCTTCAGCAGATGCATATTTCACTGGGATCACATTGGTTGGAGCAGGGGGTTGCTGCACTAGGACTGGTTGAGGTCTCTGCTGCCCTTGATAAGGTGGCTGATAAGTTTGCTGTGGTCTGTTGTATTGTTGTGGTGGGTACTGATTCTGGTATCTACCCTGTTGTGGATATGGCTGAGGGTAATTTTGCCTAACAGTTTGTTTGTTATATGGGCAGTCTTGTGCAGTGTGGTTGGTGTACCTGCGCTCTATGGTGCAGTACTGGCTACTAGGATTCGCCTGGGGTTGGGCCATAATGGGACATACATTTGCCATATGGTCACCGCCACAAGTGTAACACCGCTTAACTGGGGCAAATCTCGGAATTTGTTTGCTAGAGACACCTAGTTTTTGAGCTACCTTCTCTGCAAGTTCCTCAATGGATGTGGATTGACCAGATGTGAGGCTACTAGAGCTATCAGAATCCTTATAGATTTTTGATAGTTCTAATTCCTCACCTAGATTGTCCTCAATGTCTATGCACATGCGCACGCACTCTTCCATCGTTCTGGGGTCCTTCAGATACACATATGACCTGAGCTTGGTGCTCAACAATCCATCTAAGAACAAGGCCACTTGTTTGGCTGGTGTGGGTAACTCCAGCATCGGGCATCTCTCTAGGTACTGCCTAAATCTTCTTCCAGCTAGTCTGACCGTCTCTTGAGGTGTTTGTTTGAAGCTATGAATTAGTGAGGAAGTGTTGTGTCTGATTCTACTCTTAGAAAACTCAATGATAAATGCCTCTAAGAGCTGGTCTATGTTTCAGAAATGCCTCTCGTTCAGTGGTTGAAACCACGTAAGGGCAGTGTTCCTAAGGGTTAGACCAAAAGCATTATATTGTGTGAATAGGTCCTCTACCCGTTCCGCTTTCAAGACTTGCCGAAATTCTGGCACATGGTCATAAGGGTCTCCAGTGCCATCGAAGTAATTCTTCATGGACTTCACCAGTTGAGTTGGTCGCAGGGTCCTAGTGTGTTCTCTCAGTCTTGGCAAAGGGAAATCGTCATCATTCCTTTGATTCCATGGGGTTCTATGTCCCTCAGGTTCCACTCTATTCCTTTCCGTTCCCGTTCTTTCTCTTCCCAGGGAGTTGGCAAAACTTACCTCAGGTTTGTCTCTACTTCTATCTCTTTAAGCTCCATGAGCTTGGGAGGTCCCAGCTCCTTGGTGACCAAAGGACACATTAGACCTTGGTTGGGGAAAAACAAATTCACCCTTCCATGTGTAGGCATGTCTGCCATGCTCGGTGACCATGAAGATTCTCTCTGATGCATTGTCTAGGTAGGTTACTTGGCCTGGGCTATCAAGGTCTTTAAACTCATAGATTGTGAGGGCACTCACTTCCTGAGGTTGAGCAGATTTATATCTCCAAAAAGCCTCATCGGTTTCTCGGTTTAAAAGTAGATCTATGCTTTTATTATCCTGTGGAAGCCACTCTGGAGTCATGATTCTGGTCAAGACAGATTTACCACAGGGGGTTCTTGGCTCTTTCTCTAAGTTCCCTTGCTCTATATCACCCATGTCGGTCTCAACAATCACATTTCCAAACTCATCAGTTCTATCAGGAAGAGTGGTGACTACATATATAGTCCCTTCTTTATCTAGGTATGCTCCATTCTCAAACTTCACTACTGGGTGTTCTAGTCCATGGGGTTGATCGGGGTTCTTCATCTGGACCACAGATCTTCTCAGTCCGTCTTTGTAGATGCGAGCACCTAGACGATTCGTCCTGATGTATTCCAATTGAGTCTTGTAAGGTCCCTCTGGCTTTTCTAGATAAGCCACCCCTGAACTGCCTACTAGTCTCTCCATGTGATAGGACATCTCATAATCACTTGTTTCTGATCTGGGAGTGTATGGGTAATCACTCAACTGCTGGGCCCAAGACCTGGCAGTGTGATTGACACTAGCTTCAGAAGATCTGAGGCTTTGTCTATCTCGGCCTAAGTGTCTGCCTGATCTAAGGTTCATATGCCTGATTTATCTACCCCCTTGGACCCAAGCACACTCTCGTTGCAGCTTAATTTGCACCAATCACTTTGTTCTTTTGAGTTGAATATTATGTTTATGATCTTGTCTGAAATCGCGTCGTCAGGAGTACTTAAGTGAATTTCGCACTTGATAAGTGATCGACTCCAGTTTACCCTTAGTCCCTTAGGGTTTTCGCACTCAAGACCTATTTAATTCTTGCACTTGGTTGATTAATTCTCTTGGACTTGGTTCGTGCCTAACGTTGCCCTAACTAATTACCACACCTAAGTCGTACTTAGCCTAGGCTAGGAATCGACAAAGGAAGGTTGAGAGATCTTCCAACCTCAATTAGCTGGTTGACCAGACTGCTACACAAGCCTAGGAAGCCTTCTCCCAAGCTTGGTACTCACCCCTGCTAGCTTGCTTTGGATTGCCTTGAGTGCACACAATGTTCCTGCAAAAGCTCACCAGTCAGTATAACTCTATTACCACAAGTAATTGACAGACACACATCAATATTTGTAGTCCCCCCTGGAGTAACTCACTGCACCCCCTCAATCTTAGGACCACCTAGTCTCACCTAAAGGCCAACTTGAAAATACATGTTCTAAAACTCCACGTATGATTCTACAAAAAACCAGTGGAGGTCCACGTAGGATTTTCAACAAGCTTTCCAACGAGACCAAAATCTCATTAATCGGAGTTCGTATGGTGAAGTTATGACCATTCAGGCACTTAGGGGTCCAAACAGGCTCTCAGGGTTCAGGAAATTCCTCCCTGGTTTCTAGGTCTTTTGCCCACTCCTAAGGCTCTTATATCCTCCCAATGTGTCCAAGATTAAGCCCAAAGATACCTTAATTCAGTCAATTGAATTACTCTAAATTTTCATGCGTTAAGCCCATGTATCGCGATAGGTCGGGTCGAAGTGTCGCGATAGCTCCCAAGTGTCGCGATAGCTCGTGAGTGTCGCGATAGCTCGTGAGGTGTCGCGATACTCCCAAGTGTCGCGATAGGTCGTGAGGTGTCGCGATAGGTCGTGAGGTGTCGTGATACTCCCAAGTGTCGCGATAGGTCGTGAGGTGTCGCGATAGGTCGTGAGGTGTCGCGATAGGTCGTGAGGTGTCGCGATACTCCCAAGTGTCGCGATAGGTCGTGAGGTGTCGCGATAGGTCGTGAGGTGTCGCGATAGGTCGTGAGGTGTCGCGATACTCCCAAGTATCGCGATAGCTCGTGAGGTGTCGCGATAGGTCGTGAGTGTCGCGATACCTCGAGGTGTCGCGATAGCTCGTGAGGTGTCGCGATAGGTCGTGAGTGTCACGATACCTCGAGGTGTCGCGATAGCTCGGGATATGGTGAATTTTTTGTTCTGTCTAGTGATCCTGGGAGCTCTAGGCCTGCGCAGTGTCGTGGTGCACTCAGAATCGTGATTGGGTGAAGTTTTCGGAGTGTCGCGATAGCTCAAGCTCGACGCCTCGGGGACTGTGCATACAGATTCCATACCTGCTGAGCTTGCTGGAGATGATGATGGAGCTGCAACCTGCAAGAAACATGCAAAAACACACAAAACAAGAACACACACGCTCGCTCTCTCTCAAACTCGTACACGACAAATGAGGGGAATGACAAGGAAGAGGGAATATGTAGTGGAGAAGGAGGTGGAGGTGGAGATGGAGAAGGAGGTGAAGATGGAGATGGAGATGGAGAAAAATCAGAAATTTACCGACTACTTACCATTCCAACGCGTCCTCTTTACGTCTTACCATCACACGCTCGTCCTCAAAGCTCGAATCCCCGGCAACGGTGCCAAAATTTGGTGTAGCTCAGTGATGAGTAGCACCTCCTTTAATGTCAATCCGGGAAGACATGAGGATGGTATGAAGACCTCGAGCAAGTGAAGGCACAAATGTGTGAGTGAGAAGCACACTAACATGCACACACATACACACACACACGCACACACGGCAAGAACAAAGAGAGTAAGACAATGGAATCACTTCTATTGCAACAAAGTTCTCATACAAGCTCAAAACTACAAGGAGCTAGCCAAAAATGAGCTCTCTAGCTCTATTTATAGTTTTTGTCTAGCTTTGGCCCTGTCCAGACCTAGTGTCCGGCCTAGTTAAAAATTAGGTTCCAGGGTTTATTTGAGGGCTCAAACAAGATCTAAAAAATATGAAAATTGGCAGGCAACTACTTCTAAGGCTCCTCAAGCTCGAGGACTCCTCGGCTTGTACAAAATGGAGCTACAAAAAGGTGAAATGATATTTACAAGGGTTTTTAGTGATGAGAATCACTTTAAAATGATGTAAGGGTTTTGAAAAAAATGAAGGGTTGCCGTAGTGCTAGATCTGCATGTGTGTCTGTACTTGCTTCTTCCCGTATACTGTCAACACCATCAATGAAGAACAATGGACACCCCACTGTGACGAGGATGGCTATGACATTTCGGTCTTTTCAATAGAACCAATCATGGAAGATGCAATTTTAGAAGAATGCAAACCTAACCCTGATGCATTTGAGGATGCAAGTGACTCCGACTTAGAGTCAATCATTATGGACCCACCATTTGCATCAGAGGAAGAATACTTCAATGAGGTAGAAGTTTACCCTCAGAGACATGAAGAGCTCACTAATGATGTGAGATTAACCACCCAAGTGACGACTAAAAATGAAGGCAAGAAGAGGAAGAAGAAGGAAGTCACTCTGGAGGAAGAAGAATCTTTGTTTGAGGTCCCTAAAAACTTTAAAAAATATGAGATAGATGATAGGAGAGTCGTGATAAGAATGCCTAAACGCGAGGCACAATCAAGAGAGGCCTATGATAGCAAGGAAACTACTAAGAAAAAATAGTTGTAGCCGTAGAAGAAGGAGAAGAAAGATGCACCTACATAGGACATGACCTCACGGAAGAAGAAGAGCAAGAGTTGATAGCTTTGCTAAGGGATTATCGAGATGTATTCGCTTGGAGCTACAAGGACCTGAAAGTGTAGACCCTGACATTTGCTCACATACGATCCCCATGACTTCAGAGGCTAGGCCCTCTAAGCAAAAGCCATACACATACAATGACAACTATGCGGCCAAGATCACGGAAGAGATAGATCGCTTGGTTGAAGCTGGATTTATCTATGAAATTGAGCATACTGAATGGGTATCCCCCATTGTAGTGGTGCCCAAAAAGAATGGCAAATTACGTGTATGCATTAACTTGAAGAAGGTAAATGCAGCCACTATCAGGGATAGTTATCCGCTTCCTATCACCGAGCATCTATTAGAAAGGGTAGCAGGCAAGGAAGTGTACAGCTTCCTAGATGGGTTCTCTGGCTACAATCAAGTAGCCATTGCACCAGAAGATCAACATAAGACAGCTTTTGCCACAGAGTGGGGCATATTTGCCTTTCGGGTAATGCCATTCGGGCTTACCAATGCACTTGCTACCTTTCAAAGATTGATGTGTCACGTGTTCAAAGAGTTCTTGAGGAAGAACTTGGAAGTCTATGTTGATGATCTATGCGCTCATTCCAACATTAGACAGACTCATATACCCGAACTCAGGCAAATCTTTGACAAATGTAGAGAATATCAATTCTGCTTGAACCTAGAAAAGTGTGTTTTCATGTTCAGGCAAGGCAAGATCCTAGGACATATAGTGTCAAAGAACGGCATATCCACTGACGAAGAGAAAGTGAGAGCCATTGCAGAACTACCTAGGCCAAGGAATGTCAAGGAGGTATAGGCCTTCATGGGGCATTGTGGTTACTACCGCCGGTTCATTCACATGTATGCCGTCATTGCAAAGCCTCTGTATGCCCTTCTAACTAACTTTGAGTGGACTGATGACTGTGATAACTCTCTCACGGAGCTCAAACAAAGATTGTGTTCAGCACCAATCTTGACCACACCAGATTGGAATAAGCCATTCCATGTCCATGTAGATGCATCCAATTATGCAATTGGATGCGTGCTAACACAACCTACGGGTGAAGGTAATATGGATCTTCCAATTGCCTATGCCAGTAGACAACTGAATGCAGCTGAACGAAATTATACCACCACTGAACGGGAGGGGCTAGGCATGGTATATGCAGTTAAAAAGTTTAGACACTATTTGCTTGCAAATAAGTTTAAATTTTTTACTGACCATCAAGCTCTGTTGTACTTGGTAAACAAGCCATGCAATACAGGAAGATTAGTAAGATGGTTTCTCTTACTAATGGAATACGACTTTGAGGTAGTGGTGAGAAAAGGCAAGACTCATTTGAGAGCAGATCATCTCTCAAGGCTCACATCAGGAGAGGCCCCACAAGGAGTGTCAGATGACCTACCTGATGCTTACTTGTTTAATTTTGGAAGTTGTACCGCAGTGGGCTAAGCCATTAGTGCCAGTATTGACATACGGTCCTAATCACCCGGTAACGCACACAGAAGATAGAGAGATAGTAAGAGCTCAAAAGTATCATATCTTGGCAGGAAGTATGTACAAACATACGGAGCAAGGAGTATTGGCCTGTTGTGTGGAAGAGGACGAGTACGCTAAGTGGTTGAAATTAGCACATGTAGGTGCATTAGAGCAACACTACTCAAAAGAACGAACCCTATAGACCCTGAGGAGACTAGAAGTGCATTGGCCAACCATGGAAGTTGATGTCCATAGAATGTGCAAAGAATGCCCAATGTGTTGCACTAAACCACCGATGGAACATGCCACTCTTTATCGAGTGTCTTTAGTGCCAGATTGGAGTGAACCATTAGTAGCCTTCTTGAGGACGAAAACATTCCCTCAAGATATGACTTTGGCCAGACAAAGAAGTTTGGAACAAGAAGCCTTGGATTACACAATCATTGGTGATAATTTATACAAACGTGGTAAAGATGGTTACCTAAGACTGTGTGTTCATGAGAGTGAATACCTCAAGATATTAGAGACTACTCACCAAGGTGTAGCAGGAGGACACTTTGGTCCAGATAGGGTGATCAAGGCAGTTCTATTTGCAGGATTTTGGTGGCCTACCCTTCACATGGATGCACATACCTATGTGAAGAGGTGTGAGGTTTGTCAGCGAACCTAGTATCCCATACGCAAGGATGAGATGCCATTGAAGCCTATGATGGGTGGACGTGCATTCTCTAAGTGGGGAATAGACTTTGTGGGTCCTATTAATCCCCCAGCTAAGGGTTCACATGCTGAGTATATCATCGTGGCCACAGACTATCTAACCAAGTGGGTAGAAGTGAAAGCCACTACAAAAAATGATGCTCAAACAACAGCAAAGTTCTTATTTGAAAATGTGTTCACGAGGTACGGATTGCCAATAGAGTTGGTGAGTGATAGAGGCACACACTTCTTGAATGAAGTCATAGAAAACCTTCTCCAAGAATTCTTGGTGATACATAAGAAGTTTGCTCCCTATCATCCACAAGCTAATGGTCAGGCCGAGAGCACAAATAAGATCTTATGCAATGTGCTGACTAAATTGGTGAATAACAAACACTCTGATTGGGACAAACAGCTATACCACATTGTTTGGGCATACCGAGTTGCCTATAAAACGGTACTCCAAGCCACACCCTTTCAGATGGTGTTCGGTCAAAATGCGGTGCTACCCTTGGACTTTTTGATACCTACATTGAAAGTAGCACAAGAGCATGACTGGACAGGACATGAACTCTCCTCTCGAATCTTTGATCTTGAACGTCTAGGTGAGACACGATTGAGAGCTGCAGCAAGAATCTATGCAGCGAAGAAGAGGCAAAAGGCGTATTTTGATACACATGTGAAGGATAAAGGCTTGAAAGCAGGAGACCTAGTCCTAGTCTACACATTGAAGCAACATGCATGAAAATTAGAGAAAAGAGGCTATGGACCAATGATTATCAATAGGATCTCCACAAGTGGAGTAGTACAACTAGCCACTCTAGAGGGTGACATACTACCAAGTTACATAAGAGGATGTAGAGTCAAGTTATATCAAGAACCCCTAATTGAAGAAATGCTCAATCAACTCGTTACTGCAAAGAAACGTAAGGATGAGGAAAAGAGAATTCGAGAAGAAGCACAGGCTGAAGCTTTAGAACGCATTCGACGAATGAAATTGAGAAGGCAAGGTAGAGATCAACCCATGATTGACGCTCATGAAGCTCTAGGTTATCACATGGCCATGTGCGAGGCTTCAAGTGAACTGGCCCGTAAGATAGTTGATCGACGACCTTTTGTGACCCTGGAAGTAGGACAAGGAGAGAGTGCAAGGACTGTGAGAGCTTTAATTGATTCAGGAGCGGCCACTAGTGCAGTTCGGCTTTCTTATTGCCACCAATTGCAATTGGAGGTAAAACCCCTAGAAGCATATCTGATAGGATTAGGAGGTGTTGAAACTCCTTGCATGGGAGAGGTGGAACTTCCCCTCTACATTCAAGAGGTCCTCATGCCAGCAAAAGTACTAGTATGTGAAGACGAGGATCTTACCGAACCTCTCGTCTTGGGACAAGACTGGATCTATGATCATGCAGTCAACCTCAACCTAAGAAGTGGACTTCTTCAGGCTTGGGTAGGCCAAAGCCGTCTTACGATTGAATTAGAAAATCAAGCACTCAAACCATTAGAACATGCACTAACTCCTGGTCCCTCCAAGAACCCACATGAAGATAATGTTATTCTTGTCCAAAGTTCTATGGTGCAGAGGATTGTCACTCTTGCCAAAGGTACAGAAGTCAAGGAGCAACTCCCATCTGTTCTAGAGAAGAATCTAAAGGGGAAGGCTCAGCAACACCCAACACTGAGGAGACCGATGAACAAGAAGCATGAGCACCAACTTCGGTAGTATGAAGTGCCTCGTGGCATGAAACAGATATGGATACGCAAGGGGGAAAAAATCACGGCCCCAAAGACAGGGTCTCAAAAGAGCATCAAGCAAGCCACACTATCAAGGACTAAAATGAAGGAGATCTCTAGTCAACACTCTAGGCATACCATGTCTATTTGGGTCCCTAAGCGGTCAATGAAGGCTAGCCCCAATGCTAGACAAATATGGGTGCCCAAGGCCTGTTTACGTGCCCAAATAGCTCCAACTCTAGTCACTAGAATCATTCAACACTCACAAATCCTCTTGGCAAACAACTCAGGGACTTTACTTACATCCCACACTAACACGCACTCGGTCAAACCTAGGAATGTCTGGAAATGGGTACCCAAAAGGTCCCAAAGCCAGCACAATCTACCTCATAAATCTTTACCTGTCCTTAGCTCTAAGAACTACGAATCCTCAATTAAAGTTTGGCAAACTAAACCCTGTATCAAACCCCCTGACCCAATTGTGTAAATCCATCCACTCTAATGAAGGTGCATTCTGAGTCCATTGCATAACCAAAGTATGCATCTAGGATGACACTAACCTCTAATCACCACTCACATCTATCACAAACACTTCACCTCTAACCATTAACCATCTAGATTGTCATGTTAGTATTGTGGAGGGAACACCATTACATCCTATTTCCTATGCAACACTAATGTGCCTTCTTCTTCTAGCAGATAAGCATCAGAAGTATCATGGCAACAGTAGCAGGAACAAGCTCCCAGGCGGGCACTAGTACTCAAAGCAATTGGGATACCATGCCTGTGGAAGCTCCACTGATAGCAAGGCCTGAAGAGCTTTTGAATGTGAGAAGAATTCCTATCTCAGATCCACCAAATGGCCTAACAGAAAGAGTAAAGGGGCATTCTCACTGGTTCAATGAGATGCCAGGAGACTTGGGAGATGCGGACCACATTTGGGAGTCAAAGTTGGAATTCGGAGGAGTTTGGTGGACATTTCAATTCTTCTCGAGAGAATTTGAAACATTACAGAATGCAGCCCCTCTTCAGGATATTTGGCTAAAAGCGGGATTGCAAGATTATTTCAGTGCAGCTTTGCTTAGACCTGATTTTCTTAGGTGCTACTACTTGATTGCCACACTGAAGGCGACGGGAGATAAAGATCATTCAGGCACATTCTTGGTGCCCTCTCTATCAAACCAGGAGGAAATGAAGAAGTTTCAATTGAATATTACTTTAATCAGGGAAGCCCTTCAGATGTATGGCACCCATGTACCTTCCGATCGAGACCCTTTGATACCGGAGTCTATGAAGAACAATAAAATCAAGAATTTGAATGAAATGTGTGCTCTCACCCCCAACATTTCCATACCATTATGGATGTGCCTTCAACACTTCGCATTTCCGGCGCAAAACCGGTTCACCCAGCCTCATAAGAAGATCTGGTATGGGTTATACCTAGCAGAGACCGAGAGCTTACCTATGAAAATGCCAGTATGGATCCTTGATCAGTTATATGAAGCAGGCAAGCAAGGAGTGAGGAAGCCTACTTTGAATGGCTGTTGTGCCATTACAAGAATCATCTACAGATGCCTTGCTTATGATGTGCCAATTGCACGAGCCCTCAAGTACTCACAATTGGAATTCTTTCAGGGGTGGAAATCAGGGGTTCAACCTGCTAAAAGAATGCCTGGATCACTTTCACAGGTTCTAATTCCTCTTGAAGTCACCACAAAAGCCTCCAATAGAGAAGAAGAACAAGTAGCCGCTTTCACAATCCATCTTGAAGGACCCCAATCAGGAAGCATGGTACCCCTGCCTACAAGGCCCAACTCAAATGGCTCTATGAAACGATCAAGCAGGTACAAAAGAGACATAAGCTATCAGAGGAGGCAAATAGAGCGATGGTGAATCAAATGCTTCAAGTAGAGAACACGGATCCCCATTTTGTGGAATCATTGAACCTTTTGGCGGAGACCTATGGGATTATAGAAGCTATGCGGATCATGTTGTATCGCAACCCTCCTCAATACGATCAACGAAGGATCGATACACGACCACGAAGGGGGAAGATGATCCAAATGGAAGTCTCTACCACCCTCCCTACCACCACTCAAGAAGATGTCCACATGGCCAGCCCAACCAACAGTGAGGAACCAGATGTAAATACACAGGTACCATCTCCACCATCAACTCCAATCCAGCCCTCCGAAACCCTCACCACCAGTATTCCTGAACAATCAGCATTAACCCTTAGTGAAACTATACCACGCACTACCATTTCCCCATCCGCCCCTTTACCTCCTTCCACTGGTTCCAGCCAATTTTCTGAACCCCATATAGGTCACCCTGCCACCGATCAAACAATAATAGGTCACCCTTCATATCTCCCAGCCCTCGGACAGCCACTTGCCACTAGCCAAACCTTAATACACCCAATTCCAGTCACTGATACATTTCCTCTTTCCAACCTCAGACCATTGAGCCCCTCTTCACCCCCTCAGAACCAACACAAGCCACCCTACCTCCATTGTTGGCAAACCTTGTAAATATGATGCGACAAATTGATGATTATAAGAGAAATTCCCTTTCTCAGCACACCTCACCCACATTCACACCCACCACTAACACACCACCCACCATTCCCGTATTCACGATTCACACAACACACACAATCACGTCCGATCCCATGGACATTTCACCATCCACAGGAGCACCCACCACCACAATTGTTCCCACATCCTCACATTTCACTTCACTTATAGGCACATCATCCACTTTTCCCTTCCCCATTTCCCGAACCCTTGCATTTTCCACCTCTACCCCTGCATCCACATCATTTAGTCATGCACTAGACACCATGTTCGAAGCGGCCACTCAACTTAAGCAAGAGTATAGACTACTGGAAGAAAATAACACAGAGTTGTGCAATCTCTCGGCTCAACTCCAGGCACGTGTCAATGCCTTGGAGCTAAGTAATACAACACTACAACATGAAGTGACCACCCTCCAACAATCCCAGGTGGAGCTCGAAGCCAAACATACAGAGACGACTAGGGCAGCGGAAGAACAACTCAGAGATCAGCTAGCCTGTAATGCTAGACTACAACGAAACATGGCTCTACTCCGACGCCACCTAGCGACTGCACAAGAAGAAAACAGGAGATTACAGCAACAAAATCAAGACAACCTCGAAGCCACCATAGAAAGTACTCCAGGGGCACCCATCGACCCTGCTAGCTTCCGGGCCGTCCCTTCAGAAAGCATACAAAAAATTTTGGAAACCTATGCCAACCTGCACCACAACCACCAGAAGCTAAAAAGATGGTCAATGCTGCCACTTCACCAGAGCTTGAATCAACAACGACCAATGAGGTACTTGAGCTACAATAACAAGTGGCAGAATTAAAGATCAAGTTGTTACAGTATGAAAGATCCCCCTCTCCACCTGATCAAACAATAGAAGAAGCAGTAATCATTCCAGTGGAGGAAACATTTGAAGACAACTATGAGCCTCAACCCCTTCCAAGCGGCAGAATTACGGAGGAGGGACAAGACACATATGAGGAGCTGCCGTTGGCATGGATGAAACAGGTAGAAGAAATGGGGACAACTCATGAGGAATGTATCTCCACTCAAATGCTGACAATGAGGACCATTGAAGAAACCATACTCCAATCAGAGTATTTCAGACACCTTGCCTCTAGAAGACTGATAACTAGTTCAGAATTACAATATAAACCCTATTTTGTATTATTGGCCGACTATAACGCAGAGATCAAAAGAGTTACCAACAAGTGCCCTACTTTTGCCACACAGTTTGAACTAGAGGATATTCCAGAGGCAGCCAAAAAAGGGGCCATATTCCAACCCACGTGGAGGCAAAAATTACTTGAGACCTATCCGGAAATGCTAAGAACATGGGATCATGCTCCCATGCATTTGAAATATAACCCTTGCTTTGGGCCAGTGCAGAGAAGAAGATCATGGAAAGCATTTGCTATAAAGGTTCAGAACAACGCAAATGGCAAACAATGGCTGAATTACCCCTCTATCGCACCCCCAACAGGCACTCCAACAGTAGCATACATGATGGCTACCATCCGACATTGGATGCCACGCCTCCACCCCATGCCAGATGTCGCCGCGCAGATGATGCTCAAAATCTTGGACATGATGCAAGTGGTGTTAAAGACTTTCCGAAATGTACGTAATATCCAGCCTTAAATTCTGGGCTTCATCAATGGTAACTATGATTTACTTTATGATATGAGCACGACCCCGAGTATTCGTGTTGCTTACGCGTGGCATGCACGAATAAGATATCTCCCTTCTTGTTACAAACAAACTTTTGATGACATGTTCACCACGGGGTTCTGGGAAGCACACTCAGAAGTATTCGCACCACGCCCAACTCATCTACTCCAGTTATTCGCTTGCGAACAAACAATGCATTCAGAACTCTACACCACACCACAACCTGATATGCCTGGCACAGTTAATTGGGACGCCCTACAGAGAGATTTGGTCAGGGGACTACGCGTCAAAGAACAAGAATTGGCAACTGACCTACTGCAGCAGTACATTGATCAAACCGTGGAGCAGAGGTCTGTCAGAGGCGACAGATGCTAGGGGGGGGAGAGTGTTGGCATCATATGGGAAGACGCCAAGTACGAGCATGTATGCAGATCTAGCACTGAGGCAACCCATCAATTTTTTCCAATCCTTACACATTTTAAAAGTAATTCTCATCACTAAAAGCCATTGTAAATACCATTTCCCTTTTTTGTAGCTCCATTTTGTACAAGCCGAGGAGTCCTTGAGCTTGAGGAGCCTTAGAAGTAGTTGCCTACCAATTTTCATATTTTTTAGATACCCGATAGTGAAATTTTGCGCTGACCATTTTGAGGATAAGGAAGGGATTGTCTACTTGCTCACTTCCAATCTTGAGTATACAAATGAGAAAGGAGAGATAGTAATCTTGGCCAACATGGGTGATGATGACATACCTCAAATTATACCTACACCGCTAGAAGGAATGGTAGTAGTAGGTGTGCGCATGCTCCATTTTGTAAACATTGAACCTTCATAGAAGGCAATCTAGATGGAAAGGATTACACAAAAGATATACTAGAGCAACAACATAGCTAATCCACCTACCAAGAGAGTGGTAGTCTATCTATGTGTACCATAATCAATACACTCCTAATTTGTTGCTTGAAATAAAAGACAAGGCAAGCAACTCATATTGGGAATCATAGAATTTGGACAATCCACTATAGGACCTAATCCTCAGTCATCAGGCAAAAAATTAGGACATGAAGGATCAAATAGGAAAACCATAGGGCCTAGGCCTACAATAAGTACAAACCCTTTTGAAGTTCCATAAGATAATATTGATAAGAAATTCAACTCTATATTTCTAGAGGCATCTCTAGATAGACTCCAAATGAGTGATGTGCAATAGAGTGCTAAGGTGCACACCACCACATACTAAAAACCACCTCAACATCATTACCAACAACAACAATATCAATAGAGACCATAATACCAACCTAGGCATATGGAACCTCCTAGTTATGCATACAAAAATCCTCCTAGAGATCAACAATAAACTATAGAGAGCCTTACTATGGACAACCTAGGTACAATCAAGGCAATCAAGAGCCTGCAAGGCCAATTTTGGGTCAACAACTGCCACCACCTCTTAAGGTTGTTCCACTCAAGTATGTTGAGGAAAACAAAGAAAGGGTTATTGTCTGATAGAACCTACAATTATAGAAACAAGCCCTAGATATACCAAGATTTATCTAGAAGATAGAAATCAGTATCCTGAGGATACATATGTTGAAAGACATTGGTATCAAGAAGAAGCCTAGTATCCTACAAACACTAGTAAAAACGCCATTTGGACATATCAATCTAATACAGGAATTTGCAATGTATAGAAAGGAGCTATTCAAAGACAACAACACACAAAAGCTACATCTACTCCTAAAGGTCCATGCTATAGATGTGGTGGGAACCACTTCTCAAGGATTTTCCTAAACCATCTAGGATATTTACCTAGAAAATTGAAGGATTTTATGAGGACTATGGGAAAGATCACTTAATTAAAGATTATCCTCAAAACCCTCAAGACACTGCTCACACCCACTGAAAATGGTCAAGATCATGGAAAGTGGTAGTAATTATGAAGGACAAGTGGCTCTTCAAGCAATAACACAGGGCTCAAGCAAAAGAACAAGCTAAGGAGCATGAGATCAAGAAAATGTAGAAAATTCTTCACCTTCTCAATCCTTCAATCTTAAGCCTTCTAGGGCAGAGAAGAAGAAAAGGAACTTGATTGGGAAGCAACATAAGGAGAAAAATAGTTACAAATGGGAGAAGAAAATAAGAAGCCTAGAGAAAGAACGTGAAGACACATACAGTGAGGTTTCTCAAGAAAAATCATTAGCATCCAAGGAAAATAACACTTTTGAGAAGACAAAAGTAGGTTCTCTACTAGAAGATGTACTCCCTGTGGACTTATGAATTATGTTTAAAGCCTACAAGGGTGGGGTAAAAAGTGGCCCTAATGTAGAGACGCACCACCATTGTTACCTTGATGCCTAGTTAAAGAAAGAAAGGCTTAGCATGTGCAAAAAAGTCATTAAGTAGTCGCGAAAAACTCTAGAAGAAGCTAGCCTTCTTAGGGAGAAATCTCATGTAGTTCTAGTTGAAAAGCCTATCCTTACTTTAGTGATGGATAGAGAAGTACACTTCTCTCATGTAGAAGATA
This sequence comes from Ceratopteris richardii, assembly GCA_020310875.1. NCBI lineage: Eukaryota > Viridiplantae > Streptophyta > Polypodiopsida > Polypodiales > Pteridaceae > Ceratopteris > Ceratopteris richardii. Next base: position 5,066,118 of record CM035444.1, read on the forward strand.
GCATAATAAAAGATCTTAGAGAAAACCCCATTGAGATTAGGATTGTGCGAGATTCTATTGTTGATGAGCTAGAAAATTGAAACAATGATGAGGTAGCAATTAGATTCATGATCCTCGAAGTAGAGATGAAGTGACCAAAATACTTAGGGGATCAAATGCAAGAAGTGAGATGGAAGAAAGAGAGGAAATATGGAGAAGAATCGTTGTTGAAAGAGATCCAAGATTTTGATGTCCCAATTTTTGGATTATCCTTTGAATGAGAGTTCTTCAATAATTGATCTCATTCAATGGCCAATACATGCCTATTTATAGCTAAGGAGATGAGGGCAATACATGCCTATTTATCTCATTCAATGGCCACACTATCAAAGCAATATTAGATAGTGGAGAAGAAAGAGTAATAGATACTAAATCCTTATCAGAAAAGTGGGGAAAACTTGCATTATAGCCCACTTATCTACAATTATAACTGGTTCTTGGACATATAGAGAGACCCATTGGTTTGCTAGAGAACGTGAAGTTGAACACTCTAGCAATCTAGAACGTTAGCTAAGGAAGGAACTATGAGATGATTGTAGGAATGATGTTGTATAATCATGGGGCTGTTTGCATGGGTTCTAAAGTTCAAGACCCTTGGATTTCCTATACAAACCCTTTAAAAAACCTTTCGAGAACCCTTGGGTTTTTCTCAAGAACCCTTGGGTATTTTATTTCAATTGAATCTCTTGAACCTTAGGTTCTATTCCTAAGGTGAGGAGCTTTATTATTTGAATAATTAAGCTTGATATCCCTTGAGTTGTACCTACAAGTATAGAGCTCTTCACTTAAGAAACCATGTGATTTTCAAGTGATCCCATGTGATTCCATGTGAGCCTAATGTGATCGCTTGACTTAGAAACCCATATGAAGAAGTCTACTTGGGAACCCATGTGACTTGGACACATGGAAAGCCTCGACCCTTAGGTAAGAGGTATTTATATGGGTGGAGTTGGAAGGGAGGATACATTCACTCTCACAAGGTGGACATTATACTCTAGGATTGGAAGCTTTATGATACTCTTATAAAGAGTCACGGTTTATGTGAGCATGATTCTAGCTTTAGTCTTTTCCTAGGAATTTGTGCAAATACAATACTCACTCAAATTTTGGAAATTGATGGGAGATTTTTGCCTTAGAAGTCATGCTCTTAGGAGATTTTTTTTGCCTAAGTTCATGTCTAGAAAAAGGCATCCAAAGGCTTATCCGGAGGAGGCTAGGAGGATTTCATAGGACCCCATGTTAAGCAAGAGGAGGAAACCCACCCCCAACTAGCAAATGGTCAAGGAGACCAACCCCCAAACGCACACATGCCCCATAGAGTGGGAACAGATTGAAACAGCACTCATGGGAGCTCCATACTCCCTCTTGGAGTTGTGAGAAAAAGGGAAAAAACCGTGCCTTCACTCTTGGAGTTGGTGATTCCATCCAATCAACTATCGTCCAAGAAGGTTTCGTCAACATTTTCAAGTGACCAAGCCCACGCAACGGTGTCCCAAAGAAGGCCTTAAGTGACTTTTTGCAAATTCATCTTCAATGAAGTTTGGAAGTTCATGAAGTTTGAAGTGTGGAGATTGATCCATGGCACTTCAACAACAATCATGCATGTGCTAGTGGAGTCATGTCTTGTCCAAATATGTCCCAAGATGACATATAGCAAGAATTAAACCCTTGGAAAATAGTACATTTAGATTACTTCTTTCTCTCCTTTTTGAATAAGGAATAGTTATTACGCTACTTTCTAATTCAATGTATTCATGAGGGGGTTTCATTTAATGATAGCAATATGTTAATTCATGCTCCTAGGCAAGAAGTGGATTACATGTCGAGAAAAGGGGTTAGCGTAATCGAATACACATCACAATTTAAAAGAGAAGGGTATAAAAGAAGCATGTGAGATCAATATATATCAAGAGGTAAATGGTTTGGATGTAACTGATTCCAAGTAGATATGTTCATGAATAAGGAAATCCAAACCAAGATGGGAACCCTATGCACTTCCATAAATTAAGCGAAAGAGAAAATGGATCAAATGTTAAGTATGATCTACCCAACTCAACCTCTTCCTGCACAAATTGGGATCCTTGTTGATTCGAACAAGGAACCCATCAATGAGTAAAGGACCAGATGTTCGACTACCCATCCAAAGTAATATATCACATAGAAATAAAACTGAGATTTGATCACAGATCCTCAACATACTACTTCCATAAGATCTAAAAGGCTTTCTTTCATGAAAGACTTAATGGCACCTAAGTTATCAAGAGAGCACAAAGATAGAAATAAAGATGTTGACTTTTCTAGAGAAATGGTAAGACTTGCATCAACTCAAAAATGTTGCAAAATCCTACCAAGACTTAGAAGCAAGCTTATCCCTTTGGCCAAAATCATACAAGCGGTGGCTGAGCTTGAAGGAATCTCATAGGATTCCTAAAACTTGGAACTAGTTTCAAGAGCTCTTTAAAAAAGAGTTTTTCCTAGAGAACGAGGATAAACATAACCTTGGAAGAGTGGGACAAGTTCGTTCATTGAGAATATCTCTTCTCCTTATACATTTCTTATTATAGAGAAATAGTTCTCAAGCTCCAAAACTTGGATGATTTCCATAAAGTAAGGGGTTTTATTCATGGCTTCAATAAGGTGACTAAACATAAAGTGAAGAGAAGTTCCCTAAGAGTCTAAAAGACAAAAAAATTAGCACAAATCCACAAATATCATGGTACTACTTGGCACAACCAATTCATCTTATTAGGGAAAATAAAAATTTTAAAAGAAACAAATAGAAATTAAGCACCTTACAAAGATAAAAGATCAAAGACTTGAAGGAGTAGTTGATTTTTGCAGATGAGGTCTTGCTTGAAAGTTCACTTGTGCAGATTGCTCTAAATGGTCTTCTAGATTCATATCAGATTTTTTTCTACTCTTCAATTGATGATGAAAGGAAATCCAAATGCTTTAACATTTGAGGAGTTATTCTATGTTCTATTGTAGGATGATCAGTCTAGGCAGAATAGGTCCATTATGCATGTTGCAAATCAAGCTTTCTTGGCTAGTCACAAGGGCAAAGGTAAATGGAGCTCATCTACCTGTAAGCAAAAATCTGTTGATTCTGCACAATCAAAGAAAGGTGACAAAGAAATGATTATGAAATGATTCTTTGATTCTGCATAATCAAAGAAATGATTATGTCATAAAGAGTTGTCCAAAACTCGCTAAAAAAGAGGCAAAGAAGAAAGACGCTTGAATTGTTGCTGCAAACGCCTCTACAACCAAAACAAAGTCTGTTAATTTTTTACAGAATGAAGAATGTGCATTTACTACTATTTGCCGTTATGACCCATCTTCTCGTGAACAATGTATCCGTGCAGTAGACTTAGATGTTTGGTACTTTGCTAGTGGGCCAACCAAACATATTACCTTGCATCACAGTTTCTTCACTTCACTTGAGCTTACCCCTACAAGGAATACTATCACATGCGCTAACAACTCCTCTTATCCTCTCATGGAAGTTGGTAAGATCGTTATGACTATTGTTGATGGTGGTTTTTTTACATTTTCAGATGCTTTATTTGTGCCAGGGATAAAGAAAAATATGGTATCACTTTCAACATTAGCCAAGATCAGCTTGGTTGTGAAACTTGTTGATGACATATTACAGTTCACGATCTATCAAATGGAAATGTCAGTATTGCTTTTGGCATTTTATATCGTGGGTTGTATAAGCTCATAGACTATGAAAAACCTATGGATGATTCAACATGTATAGTACATGATTCTCAGGTTATGTCACATGCAAAGCTTTGGCGTGCATGCTTTGGTCATCTAAATTTTGCTAGTTTGCTACACCTACAAAAATCTGAAATGGTGTCCTCTCTGCCCAAACTTGAGGAACCTAGTAAACATGTTTGTGAAGTCTATATTTTGGACAAAATTCAACATTCCTTCTTCCCAAAAGATGGTTCAATTTGAGCTAGTCAAAAATTGTAGCTTGTTCACAATCATGTCTATGGTCCTATGCAAACACCCTCCTTTGGGAACTATCTTTACTTCATGACTTCTATTCATGATTTTTTCGAGCATGCATGGGTGTATCCACTGAAAGCAAGGTCCAAACTATTTATGTGCTTCAAAAACTTTCTAGTTTTAGCTGAAAATCTTTCAGCATGTAGAATGGGCACCCTCCATTCGAGGGGAGGAATATATTTCTTCTAACTTTAATGCATTTCTAGCTAAACATGGGATAAAGCATCATTGTATACCGTTGTATACACCTCAATCGAATGGAGTTGTAGAAAGGAAGAACAGGTCACTCATGGAGATGGTGAGATGTATGGTCAAGACTCAGGCTTTACCACATAGTTTTTGTCTTGAGGCTACTATGTGTGTAGGATATGTACCCAATGAGTCTCCCACTAAAGCACTTTAGTCTATCACTCCATATGAGGCTTGGAATGGTTGCAAGCCATATGTTGCTCGCCTGCATGTCTCTGGTTGTCTCGCATATGCATTAGTGCCTGAAAAACAATGCAAGAAATTGGATGATAAATCAATGAAATGTATTTTCGTTGGGTACAATTCTGAAAGCAAAGGCTATCGTCTGTATCACAGATAGACTTAATGCATCTTTGTTAGCCGTGATGTTGTTTTTGTAGAAGATGCAATGCAGCCATTACTCTCATGTGCTAAGGAGACATGACTTAGCTCCAAAGATGTGTATGACACTTTTCCACCTCTTTTCTAGCTTAACTTGGGATAAAACATCGGTGTATAGTGTTGTATACACCTCAACAGAATGGAGTTTTAGAAAGGAAGAACAAGTCACTCATGGAGATGGCGAGATGTATGGTCAAGAGTCAAGCTTTACCACATAGTTTTTGGCTTGAGGCTGCTATGTGTGTGTAGCATCTGTACTTAACAGGTGTCCCACTAAAGCACTACAGTCTATCACTCCATATGAGGCCTGGCATGGTTGCAAGCCATATGTTGCTCACCTGCATGTCTTTGTTTGCCTAGCATATGCATTAGTGCCTAAAAAATATACGAGAAATTGGATGATAAATCAATGAAATGTAATTTTGTTGGATGGCCAATGCATTAGTGCCTACCACATGCCTACAAGATAAACAAAAAGGCCAAAAGATGGCCAAACATGTGGATTCAATCTCCACTCAAGATAAACCTTTAGAATCTAAACCCAAATCAGATAGTTCAAGTGTGATGCAAATGTCAATTTACAACATAAGGGAATATAGCGAAGGAGATGAGGGCAATACATGCCTATTTATCTCATTCAATGGCCACACTATCAAAGAAATTTTAGATAGTGGAAAGACATAGTAATAGATGCTAAATCCTTATCAAAAAAGTGGGGAAAACTTGCATTATGACCCACTTATCTACAATTATAACTGGTTGATGGACATATAGAGAGACCCATCGATTTGGCAGAGAACGTAAAGTTGAACACTTGTGGAGATGGTTTTGATCATACTCTAGCAATCTACAACATTAGCAAAGAAAGCATATGAGATGATTGTAGGAATGATATTGTATAGTCATGGGGCTTTTTGCATGGGTTCTAAAGTTCAAGTCCCTTCGAATTCCTAGAGAAACCCTTGCAAATCTTTGGAGAACCCTTGGGTTTTACTCAAGAACCCTCATGTATTTTATTCCAGTTGAATGGTTTGAACCTTAGGTTTTTTTCCTAAGGTGAGGAGCTTCATTATTTGAATAATTAAGGTCGATATCCCTTGAGGTATACCTACAAGTATAGAGCTCATCACTTAAGAAACCATGTGATTTTCAAGTGATCCCATGTGATTCCATGTGAGCCCAATGTGATTGTTTGACTTAGAAACCCATATGAAGAACTCTACTTGGGAACCCATGTGACTTGGACACATGGAAAGCCTCGACCCTTAGGTAAGAGGTATTTATATGGGTGGAGTTGGAAGGGAGGATACATACTCTCACTCTCACAAGGTGGACATTATACTCTAGGATTGGAAGCTTTATGATATTCTTATATAGAGCTATGGTTTATGTGAGCATGATTTTGGCTTTAGTCTTTCTCTAGGAATTTGTGTAGATACAATACTCTTTCAAATTTGGGAAATTGATGGGAGATTTTAGCCTTGGAAGTCATGCTCATAGGAGATTTTATTTGCCTCAATTCATGTCTACAAAAAGGCATCCAAAAGCTTATCCGGAGGAGGCCAGGAGGATTACATTGGAACCCATGTTAAGCAAGAGAAGGAGAAAGCCCCTCTCCCAACTAACAAATGGTCAAGGAGACCAACCCCCAAATGCACACATGCCCCCAAGAGTGGGAACAAATTGAAAGAGCCCCCAAGTGGATATGTTCATGGTTAAGGAAATCCAAACCAAGATGGGAACCCTATGCACTTCCATAAATTAAGTGAAAGAGAAAATGGATCAAATGTTTAGTTTGATCTGTCCAAATCAACCTCTTCTTGCACAAATGGTATCCTTGTTGATTCGAAAAGGAACCCATCAATATGTAAAGGATCAGATGTTTCACTACCCATCCAAAGTAATATATATCGCTTAGAAATAAAGCTAAGATTTTATCACAGATCCTCAACATACTACTTCCATAAGATCTAAAAGACTTTCTTTCACAATATACTTAACGACACCTCAATTATCAAGAGAGGACAAAGATAGAAATAAAGATGCAATTTTGACTTTTCTAGAGAAACAAGACTTGCATCAACTCAAAAATGTTGTGGACTCCTACCAAGTCCTAGAAGCAAGCTTATCCCTTGGGTGAAAATCGTACAAGTGGTGGATGAGCTTGAAGGAATCTCATAGGATTCCTAAAACTTGGAACTAGTTTCAAGAGATCTTTGAAAACGATTTCTTCCAAGAGAACAAGGATGAACATAACCGGGAAGAATGGGACAAGGTCCTTCAATGAGAATATCCCCTCTCCATATACATTTCATATTATAGAGAAATAGTTCTCAAGGTCCAAAACTTGGATGATTTCCCTACGAGTCTGAGAGACACAATAACATTAGCACAAATCTACAAATATCATGGTAATACTCGACACAACCACTTCATCCTATCGAGGAGAATAAAATTTTTAAAAGAAACAAATAGAAATTAAGAACTTTCAAGAGAGAGGATATCAAGATCCCGAGACTTTCATGGCCAAGAATTTACCTTGAATTATCGGACAAGGTAAAGAATGAAAACATTTGTTTCAAGTGCTTAAATCCAAGACATCTAAGTACAAATTGTATTGCTAGGGTGCAATAAAAAGCTACCCATGAGCAAAAGGGAAAGGGAAGGTAGGAGTCCACATGGGCCAAACTTTAAACATTGAAAATAGTAAAGTCTAGGAAAAGGTGGAAGTTTTGCATGAAGATTTCACACATCAATTTTGTCTTTTTTACTATGGGGTCTAAAATGAGTTTGGACCACATGACTTAGTGAAACTCCATCCTTGCATGAGAGGGAAAAGGGCCACAATCATGATAGATGAGGCATCCATGCATAACATCCTTAATTACTCAATGGTGAAGAGATTAAGGTTGTCTTGGTAGAGGTCTCTACATCAATATGTAATATCCATGATGTAAGGACAAGATAAGAAACTTTGAGACACTATGGTATGCAGTCTCAAAATTGAGTATCAAAGTTACAAAGATAAACTTCATTATCATGCATATGGAAAGAATTGATGTAGTTTTGGGTAGGTAATGGCTCTGGGGTTTAAGAAGGTCACTAAAAAGAACTTATTTTTTGAATACTTTGGAATTTATAAGAAGTGGTACCCATTACTTATTTCGAGGAAGCACAATGTGCGAAGTACTCCTTTGATCACAAGTGTGGAACTAAAAAAGTATGTAAATACTCATAAAGTGAAAGTATACATGATACTTCCAACCAATGTAAATGGTGTTTATAATATAAATCTAGATCCATATATATCCTCTCCTTTGTTTGATCATGAATTGTTTAAATTCAAGTGTTTAATAAATAATTACTCGGATGTTTTTTTTTGGAAGAATTTCCCCATGGCTTACCTCTTCCTCGTGGGCAAGTCAATCATGCTATAGACTTGCCCCTAGTTAATAATCTTATATGTAAACCCTGTTATTGTTAGTGTCCATGTGAAAGGCCAAATGGCCACCGAACACTTTTGTATATGTTCTTTAACTAAACATATAGTAGTATGGCTAGCCATAGACTGTAAGTTCGATCGCATTTGTATGACCTAAGAATTTTGTGTTCGTGGTCTATGTACTCTGTGTTTTTTGTGTATTCTGTAGCCTCTGTGCGGAGTACTATGTGTGCCATTTGGAACTTGGTTTACTACTTCAAAAGTATCATCATGGAGCTCTTGAGAAGGGGAGTCCGTTTTTGTGTGTCACCATTGAAATACTTCACTGGTATCAGATCATTTCGATGCAAAAGCTTTGTTCCTTTTGTGCGAGTGAAGCAAGCATCTGCCCATCCACCCAAGGCCTATGACTAAGGCAACGACCAAGGCATACCTTATCATCTGAGTCACCGAAGTCATTGTTGGTGCCATTCGCTACGCGCAAGGGAGGTCCTCAACAATCAATGAAGAAAAAGGTTCTTAATACTTCCCACGAGGTCACCCATCCCAATATTAATCCCCCAAACATCATTTAACGGCAATCTCTTGCCACTAAGCTACACTCTTGTGGCATTTAAAGAAGGGGAAAGACTAAGCTTAAAATTACCGTGAATATGTTTTGGGCCCTCAAAGCCTCATTCTTTGCTTTCAAAGCCTGTTTTGAAGCATTTTTGGGGTCATTCTTGGAGCCATTTTGGAGTACTTTTGTGCATAGTTCTCTTTACACAGGTTCAAGAACATCAAGAAGAGTGCTTTTTTGTACTTCTTCAACAATGAATATTCACATTTGGGGTTGTGTTTTTAGCCACACTAGTAAACCTACAAGTTTCTTCAAAGGTTTTAGTTGTGGTGGGAACAGCCATGGCAAGTCTATGTAGGTTTTTTTAGCCTAAAGAACAAAGTTGATAGACACTCGCAAGTGTTGTTGGCTAGTATTTGGCTGTGAATTCAGCCTTTTGAGTGCCAGTTTAATATATATATTGAGCACATACACATTGTGTATGCTTTTGTGGATACTACTTATGTGCATCCATGTGGTCATTGATATAGCAGTAATGGTTTTTGCATAAATCCTTTTACGTTTGATAAAGAGGGTCATGGTGATATTTTCTTAACAAGGAGACACCCAGATGTCGGGGTCTCTTTGGTGATGCATGTGGAATATTTAGCCAACATCACCATAGGATATGTATTCTAGTTGTTCATAGGTGCTCGATAAGCCTAGTTGGCTTCATTTGGGCAATTGATTATATGCAATGGAGTCAGTGATTCACCATGCAAGTTAACATGTTAGTACTTGTAGTTTTATGAGGTTTTGACACTATTCGCATGCTCATTCTGTAGAGGATACTCTGGCAAAAATTTTCCATATTTTTTGGTTTTCTTAACTATATAGTGGTCGATTTTCTCCTTGATACACTTATTGGTGTGAGCACATCTAACTCTTGGTCATCCTTTTTTAGAATTAGTGATTATTGGACTCTTCTAGCTCCATTATCATTCTATACAACTCTCTATCATCATGGCATTATAGGTCTCAGGCATGTCTGGTGGATTAGGATCTAGTGCTATTGTTCCGAGGAGGAGCTATAACTTGCAAGGAAAAGACCATTTTGAGATCCAAAAATTTGATGGCACAACTTATTGCTCTATGGAAGAATCAAATTAAAGACATGTTGATTCAGAGGAAGCAATGGAAGCGAGTAAATGGAATCTCAAAGAAGCCTACTGTTATGGATGAAGATGATTGGGATGAGTTGCATGAAATGGCTCAGTTGACCATTCGATTGCACTTGGTAGATGATGTTTACCTTACAATATTGGATTGTGAAAGTGCAGAGGAGCTTTGGAAGAAATTATGCAATATATATGACAAAGAAACAACATCAAATAAAGTGTATCTAATGAGAAAGCTATATGATCTTCACATGAAGGACATAGACAGTGTTGTTGCTCATCTAAATGAGTTTGATGCTATATCCTCTCAATTATAGGCTCTGAAAATGGAGATGGATAATGAAATGAAAGAAGTATTGTTGCTATGCACCTTGCCATCATCATGGGATACGTTTTGCATAGCTATTAGCAATGGTGCACCTGGTGGTAGTTGGTCTATGATGACATATGTGGAGCACTCTTGAGTGAGGAGATTCATAAAAAATCTATGGTTGGCACTCATAGTGGAGATGCATATAATGTTCGTGATTCTTATCAAGGAAAGAATCAACAATGAGGAAAGAGAAAGAACAAGGAAAAGAATGGTAAATGAAATAAGAGTAAAAGTAAATCGAGGAAGAGGGAAATCCAATGCCATTATTTTCATAAGAAACGACACATGAAGAAAGAGTGTTATGCATTAAAGAATGCTAAAGGTAAAGGCGGAATGTTGATGGGCATGTTAAACAACTACCTGCACCATCTACTTTGACTACAAAGATTGAAGAAATCAATGCTATTTCTGATGATGCTAATGTGTTGACACTTGACAGTATTGTGCCTATTGAAGCTCTTATGCTTTGTTCTCTTTCCCACATGTGGTTGCTAGATTCTAGTGCTTCTTTCCATGTGACACCACATAGAGAATGTTTCTCTACTTATGGAGCAAAATCTCTTGGTACTATGAGACTTAGTGACTCTTACCAGTGTGATGTTGTTGGGATTGGAGATGTGGTTGTGCGTTTCATTGATGGTTCAAAATTTAGTATGCATAGTGTATACCATATACCTAGTTATCATGTAGTTTGATGTAAGTTGGTTGACTTGGTGACCTTGGTTACAAGGTCGTTTTCTATGCTCAATCCTTTCACATATCAAAGGGCAATATGGTTATTGCAAAGGGAAGAAAATTTTCCTCACTTTATCCTTTATTTGTATCATAGAAACTTGAACACTTGTTAGCTATTATTGAACAACCTATGGCTTGTATTTGGCATGGCCGTTTGGGCCATATATCTCATGGTGGAATGGGAAATCTTTCTCACTTTGGCTACTGACCTGTGTTATCTTTCTTTGATTTTTTATTTTGTGAGCATTGTCATTAGGTGGTTCTCTTTACTTTGTCACTTTTCTAGATGATGTTACTAGAAAAAACTATAGCTATATCCCATAAAATCAAAGGATGAGATATTCCCTTTTTTTTTTAAGTGGTTTGCTTCAATTGAGACTAAAAAAGGAACTAAGCTTAACTCTTTACATTCACATAATGGGGGTGAGTATACCTCACAAGAATTGAACCTTTTCTATCAATCTAGAGGAATTCATAGAGAGTTTTTAGCTTCTTATACCCCAGTATAGAATGGTGTACTTGAAAGGATGAATAGAACTATTCAAGATATAGTAGTTTCTACAATTCAAGTTTCTATGAATACATGAAACCTTGCTTATTGTATGATTGCTTGTAAGCCTTACCTAATTAACATGCTTCACATCTCTATGTCATGTGTTGACCTGCAACATTAGACAATCCAAACATTGAACCATTATTAATCATCTCTTTAATACCTCTTTCATTGAAGTGTCCAACGCTCTTGTGCCACAAATCCAACTCATATATCTTTTGCTCTCCATATGTGAACAAGGCATGTCCAACATTACCATGTACCTTCAATGTGAAGAGCCTTCCTTCTTTCTTCCCTGTAACAATTTGCTTATACCCTTGGCTAGGGTCTTCAACATAAACTCCATCATTAGTAAACCTCACTTCATATCCTTTTTCTACAATTTGTCCTACATTGATCAAATTATTTGGAATTGTAGGAACATACAGAACCTTATTCAAAAGAGTACTTCCATCTTTAGCCTTTGTTGCATACTTGATGAAGCAACTTGAGGATGTATGTATGGCTAAAAATGAGTCGGTGGATGTGCATGTGACACACATCAAGGACTTGAAAGAGCGATTGGCAAACATAGATGAGATCATTCCGGATGCATCACTCATTTCTACATTGTTGAAAGGATTACCGGAATCTTTTCTTTTCCAAAGGATAGTCACACACACACTACAAGAAAATTGCACCTTGTTCATAGTGATGTATGTGGTCCCGTCAAGACTCCATCTTGTGAGCTAACTGTTGGCAGTTTTTTGCATTCAAGTAGAGGGAAAACTAAATTTTCAGCAAATACCACATCTCGACTCACAATGATTGTGTTTGTCAATGTATAGTACAACCGATATCCATTACTTTCAGCACTAAAACCAATAAATATACATTTCTTTACCTTGTCATCAAGTTTGTGATGTTGTTGTGATGGCACAAGAGCGTATGTCAAACAACCAAACACACGCATATGACTAACCATGGGCTTATGACCATTCCAAGCCTCATAAGGAGTGATGACTCTCAATGCTTTTGTAGGGCAGTGATTCAACACATAATTTGCACACATGACCGCTTCCATCCAAAACTTATGAGGAAGATGCTTTCATTTAACCATACATCGTGCCATTTCAAGTAGAGTTCTATTTTTACGCTCGGCAACACCATTTTGTTGAGGTGTATATGGCACTGTACATTGGTGTGAAATACCTCTTTCACGAAGAAAAGCATTAAACTCATGTGACATGTATTCACCACCACGATCCGTGCGTAGAGTCAAAAGCTTTTGTGAAGAAAAATTTTCAGCCATAGCTAAAAATGCTTTGAAGCAAGAAAATACCACATTCTTTGCTTTCATAGGATACACCCATGTATGGCGAGTAGCATCATCAATAAAGGTAACAAAATATACATGCTTCCCAAAAGATGGAGTCTTGACCGGACCACATACATCACTATGAACAAGTTGCAATTTTCTTGTAGTGTGTGTATGACTATCTTTTGGAAAAGAAGCACGATGCATTTTTCCAAGAATGCAACCTTCACATGCATGCTTTTTAATGGACTCAAGTGTAGGCAACCCAATACCATGTCCTTCTTTTGTAAGTAGAGCAAACTATTGAAGTTCAAGTGACCAAAACGAGCATGCCAAAGCTCCATTTCAGCCATGGAAGAAGTATGAGCAACTAAGGCATTCGAGGCAGCCCTCTTGTATGTATCCATGCGATACAAACCATTACATAATGTACTGAACATCACGATAACATTGCCATTGCTGAAATCATGAACCATACACTTATCATCAACAAAGTGTACATGAAATCCAGCTTTGGCAATCAACGGAACTGAAATTAAGTTCTTCTTGATACCGGGCACATACAATGCATTTTTCAAGAGAATCACACCTCCATTTCCAGCCGTAAGCTCAATTTCTCCTACTCCAATGATAGGATAAGAGGCATTGTTTGCACACACCACATGTCCTCCTTTAGGTGAATCTTTCAAAGAGGCAAAAAATCTTTTGCATCATGTTATGTGCTTTGAAGCACCACTATCAAAGAACCAATCTGAATCAGCCTCACTCACAACCATACATTTAGAATGTAAAGAAGCATCATAATGACATGTAACAACACATACCCAAAAATCTTGAGCCATGTTAGCTTCATCATTCTTTGCATTTGCTGAATTTTCAGCAATAGACATGCCGGATTCCTTCTTCTTTTCATTGCGTTTTGCAAGCTTTCTACACTCATCAATAGTATGACCAGCCTTCTCGCAATATTTTCATCTCTTCTTCTTTTGCAAATCACCATCATTAGAGGAATGAGTGGAAGACGAAGCTTGAGGCTTTGGTTTTGATGAACCCAAAGCTGAACCATACTTGCTTTTCCCCTTTTGTGAGAAAGCAAGTGCTTGTGTTCCCTCAGTCAAACCACTCCTATTCACTCTAGATTGCTCTTCTTGCAAAAGAAGAGACACAACCTCATCAAATGCATACATATTAGGATTTCCTTTTGCAACCAAATGGAGTGTAGTAGCAAAGCTTGGAAAAGATTCTGGTAATCCTTTCAACAATGTAGAAATGAGTGATGCATCTGGAATGATCTCATCTATGTTTGCCAATTGCTCTTTCAAATCCTTGATGCGTGTCACATACACATCCACTGACTCATTTTCAGCCATACATACATCCTCAAGTTGGTTCCTCAAGTATGCAACACGTGCTTCATTACGCACGGCATACAAAGAAGCAAGAGTGTCCCATGCCTGTCGTGATGTAGAACATGACCGAATGTGTGGAAATATATGACGCTTCACTGAAAGCGCAATCAAAGCATGAGCTTGAGCATCTTTTCCATCCCATCTAAGCTGCTCTTGTGTAGGTGGAGAAGGAGAAACCACTATACTCAAAGAAGAAGCTCCATCTGTGACAGTAGACTGTGAAGTAGAAGCACCTGTCGGTCTTCGATCTACATCTGCCACTATGTTCCAAAGTTGTTTTGCAACAAGAACATGCTTCATCATGTAAGACCACATCAAATAGTTGGTCCCATCAAGCTTATCTTCAGCTTGAAGCATGCCAAACAAGTCATTGCTGCCTGCCATTTCACTAAGGAACAAGAATGTGATAAAATCTTCACTTCGACGAAAACTGAAATGAGTGCTAAAATTTCAGCTCACAAACCGTCACTCTGATGGTGATTCTGACTGCACGAATGGCTTCTAAATGGGGGTAAAACCCCAGCGCACCTAGTGGAAATGTTTTCGGGCTGCTGAAATTCACACTTCTATCCTCCGAAGTCGATTTGCACTGTTAAAGTGCACACGCGCCGCAACGCGAAAAACCGAAACTTGAGAAGAAGCTAAAGCTGCTCTGATACCACTGTTGGGTGAGTGTAGAAGTGCGAGAGACACACAAGAAGCACACACAAGGAGCACAAACGCAGCAAGACACACGGAGAAGACGATGGCTGGAATAGCTCTCTCTATTGATCGATGTACTGAACTGAAGTAAGAGCTGAATAATATCCCTAAGTACAAAGTACCACCACATATGAGAGTATCAAGTATGTGGTAACATGGGGAAAAAACCTCTATCCAGCACTAGAGTAAAAAGTGCCCATGTAGAGGGAAAAGGTTCACATCAAAGCTACTCGAGGAACACATAAGTGTAACATTTCACACCAATCTAGGGTGCCATATACACCTCAACAAAATGGTGTTGTGGAGTGTAAAAATAGAACTCTACTTGAAATGGCACGATGTATGGTTAAAAGAAAGCATCTTCCTGATAAGTTTTGGATGGAAGCGGTCATGTGTGCAAACTATGTGTTGAATCGCTGCCCTACAAAAGCATTGAGAGTCGCCACTCCTTATGAGGCTTGGAATGGTCATAGGTCTATGGTTATTCATATGCGTGTGTTTGGTTCTTTGGCATATGCTCTTGTGCCATCACAAAAACGTCACAAACTTGATGACAAGGCAAAGAAATGTATTTTTTTTGGTTATAGTGCTGAAAGTAACGGATATCATTTGTACCATCCATTGACGAACACAATTATTGTGAGTCCAGATGTGGTATTTGCTGAAAATTCAATTTTCCCTCTACTCGAATGCAAAAAACAGCCAACAATTAGTTCACAAGATGTGTTCGATACACTCATGCGTTTGTTCCAAAATGGTACGCTTGACTATGGCCATGTAGACCAGCCAATTGAGGCTCAAAGGGCTGAAAAATTCCAACAAAATAGTGTTGAAAATTTTTGGACAAAAATTGTCAAAACTGCTGGAAATTTCCAGCCACATATGGGTGAACATTTGCGTCAAAATATGGCTGAAAATGAACATGAAATTAAGCCCACCCATTATGTACATGTTGAAGATGTATTACATAATGAACGCATGTCTATCAAGAGTGCACAATCTATGCCAAAGTGGTTGAAACAAACTTTGCAGGACAACAAATTGAGTGCACCTTTACTTGGTAGAACAAGATCAAGCTCTCACCATGCATCAAGTAATTTTGCGGATTGTTCTCTTATTACTACAGCATGTAATGAAGAGCCACTTTCTTTTGAAGATGCATATGACGATCCATAATGGATGAGTGCTATGCAATCAAAAATGGATTCCATACATAGGAATGGTACTTGGGAGTTATGTGAATTGGCAAAAGGAAAGAATGCCATTGGTACAAAGTGGGTTTATAAGATTAAGAGAAAATATGATGGTAGCATTGATCGCTACAAAACAAGATTGGTTGCGAAAGGATATGTGCAACAATATGGCATTCAATATGAGGAAACTTTTGCACCTACTTCACGCATGACTACCATTCGTACCGTGGTTGCACTGGCTGCCCATCGAGGTTGGAAAGTGCATCAGTTGAGCATAAAAACCGCCTTCTTCAATGGTGATTTGTGAGAAGAGGTTTATGGAAGCAACCTCTTGGATTTTCTATGAAAGGGAAAGAGCATATGGTTTGTCACTTGCATAAAGCCTTGTATGGTCTCAAGCAAGCTCCACATGCCTGGAATGACAAAATACATAAGCACTTGGCTTCTCTTGGCTTCACATGTAGTTCAATTGAAAGCTCACTCTATGTACGCAAAAATGGGGCTGATCTTATAGTGCTTGTTCTTTATGTCGATGACATACTTTTGACTGGGACATGTGATACAAATCTTGACATTCTTATGGCTTATTTGCAGCACACTTTTGATGTCACTTATCTTGGTCTTTTGAGCTACTATCTTGGCATCCAATTTGTATCCGTTGACGGGGGAATTGTTATGCATCAAGCAAAGTATGTTGAAAAACTACTTCAGCGTTTTGACTTTGAGGATTATAAGCCAGTTTCCACACCAGTTGAGATAGGATTTAGGTTCTCAATTAAGGATTCCAGTGATGCATTTGACACTTCTCTTTATCAGCAAGTTGTTGGATGTCTTATATATGCATGCAACACAAGGCCGGATATACCGTATGCAGTTTCCCAGTTGAGCCGATTCATGCATAGCCTTGGCACTAAGCATTGGCAAGCAGTGAAATGTGTGTTTAGATATCTCCGAGGAACTTTGAGCTTAGGTCTCTTTTATGGTAGAGATATTCAGTCATGCTTGCATGCTTTTACAAATAGTGATTAGGCTGGTTGTTATGATACTCGCGTGTCCACTAGTGGTAATTGCTCTTTCCTTGGAGACTCATGCATATCTTGGTTGAGTAAGAAGCAACCTACAATGGCAACATCGAGTTGTGAAGCTGAGTAGAGGGCAATTTTCACAGCAACAGTGGAGTGTATATGGCTGAGAAGCCTATTGATGGATCTTTGCATGGAGATTGATGCTGCTACGCATATTCTCACTGATAGTCATAGTGCTTTGGCTGTTGCACGAAACCGAGTGTTTCATGCACGGACCAAACATATTGAGGTGCATTATCACTATGTGAGAGAGCGCCTTCATGCAGGAGATATTGATTTGGTATATGTGCCTACACAAGATAATGTGGTAGACATATTCACCAAAGCTCTTCCACGGGAAAAGTTTGAAGCTTTTCGCAAAGCTTTAGGCTTATTACCTTGTGGGGGCTGATCTGTCACTCCATGTATGTGTTCACATCATTCACTCCAGGGTGGTTTGTTACACTTATGTGTTCCTCGAGTAGCTTTGATGTGAACCTTTTCCCTATACATGGGCACTTTTTACTCTACTGCTGGCTAGAGGTTTTTTCCCCATGTTACCACATACTTGATACTCTCATATGTGGTGGTACTTTGTACTTGAGGATATTGTTCAGCTCTTACTCTAGTTCAGTTCATCGTCAA
The DNA here is from genome assembly GCA_020310875.1 of Ceratopteris richardii. NCBI lineage: Eukaryota > Viridiplantae > Streptophyta > Polypodiopsida > Polypodiales > Pteridaceae > Ceratopteris > Ceratopteris richardii. The sequence continues at coordinate 5,083,936 of CM035444.1, forward strand.
TAGAGAGAGCTGTTCCAGCCATCGTCTTCTCCGTGTGTCTTTCTGTGTTTGTGCTCCTTATGTGTGCTTCTTGTGTGTCTCTCGCACTTCTACACACACCCATGTTTTGCTCCAACACAAAGACGCTATGCAAACAAAGGATCATGTCAACTAGGAGAATGCCATGAAGAGTGTATTGGACTCTATTCTCAAGAATGGTACTTGAGATTTAGTACCTTTGCCAAAGGGAAAGAAAGCTTTACCATGTAAATGAGAATATAAGCTGAAATTCACATCAAATAGTGATTCTCCAAAGTATAAAACATGACTTGTTGCAAAGGGTTTTAAGCAAGAACATGGTGTTGATTTTGAGGAAATTTTCTCTCCAGTGGTCAAGATGACTAATGTGTGCATGTTGCCTGGATTAGTTGCAATGGAGGACTTATATCTAGTCCAAATGGATGTGAAAATTGTTTTCTTGCATGTGGATCTTACAGATGGGATCTATATGGAACAACCAGAGGGTTATGCCATTCTTGGCAAAGAAAGTATAGTTTGTAAGGTCAAGAAGAGCTTATATGGACTTAAAAATTCCCTTAGACAATGGTACCAAAAGTTTGATTGTTTTATGAATTCTTAAGCCTATTCTCGAAGCAATGAGGATCATTGTCTGTACACAAAGAGATGCTTAGATGGTAGCCTGATGTGCTTGATACTTTATGTCTATGATATGTTGATTGCTGCCAAGTCCTCTTAAGACTTGTCAATTCTCAAAAAGAAGTTGAGTCAGACATTTGATATGAAGGACTTCGGGGATGCCAAACATATTCTTGGCATGTGCATTACTCATGATAGGAGTAAAAGATGCATATACTTGCCTCAAAGTGAGTACATATCCAAAGTACTTCACAGGTTCAATACGCAGGGTGGAATTGACCAAGGATGATTTCCCGAAATCAAATAAGGAAAAGAAATTCATGACCAAAATTCCTTATGAGTCTTTTTGTTAGTAGTCTCATGTATGCTATGGTAGCTACGAGACCAGACATTGCATTTGCAGTGGGAGTTGTGAGCATATGTATGTCTAATCTTGGCAAGAAGCATTGGGAAGTGGTGAAGATGATTTTGAGATATCTGAGTGGCACTAAGGACAAGTGTATATGCTTAGGTAGAGGGAAAGCATCCATTATTCGTTACAATTATTTTGATTATGTTGGTTGTGTAGACAATCATAAGTCTACATCAGGGTAAATTTTTTATTTTTCTAGAGGTACTATCTCTTGGAGATCTCATCTTCAAGAATGTATAATTGTTTCCACCTTAGAAGCAGAGTATGTTGCGCCAACTGAGGCATGTAAGGAAGCATTATGGCTTTCTCATCTTGCTTGTGATATAGGTCTACCTCAACATGTAACTAATTTGCACCTCATTAGAGATTCCTTAGCCACTGGGCACATTATTCTTGAGAAGTTTCATACTCAAGATAATGCTACTGATGCTTTGACTAAAGCTCTACCACAGGATAGCTTTTGACATTGTTGTCACTTGATGGGGGTTACTTGATTCATGATCTTATACAGTCACTTGTATACTGTGTAACATGCCCATCAAGTGGGAGGTATAGTTTGTATACTTACACTCATGTATTCTTTATCATTCTTTATTTCTCTCCCATAGTCACTTTGGCCATATTGGCCTTTAGTGGGAGATTGTTACCATTAGTGTCCATGTGAAAGGCCAAATGGCTATCGAACACTTTTGTATATGTTCTTCAATAAACATATAGTGGCCTCGTCAGCCACAGACTATAAGTTCGACCACATTTGTATGACCTAAGAATTCTCTATTTAAGGTCTGTGTATTGTGTGTTTTTTGTGTATCCTATAGCCTTTGCGCGGAGTACTGTGTGTAGCATCTAGAACTCAATTTTCTACTTTGTGGGTATCATCATGGAGCTCTCGAGAATGAGAGTCCACTATTGTGTGTCACCATTGAAATATTTCAAACCCCCTACTGACTCCCATATCCCCAACAATCTTAAGTGAAAGGAAATTGAAAGAATACATGGACAAAGGATCCATTGAACCTAGCCAATCTCCTTGGGCAGCACATATCCTCTTTGCTATGAAAAAGGATGTTTCAATGAGATTGTGTATGGATTATTGAGCTTTGAACAGAGTTATGATAAAGAATAGATATCCAATGGCCCGAATAGATGATGATCAATGAAAAGGTATAAAGATATTCTCAAAGCTTGATTTTCAATAAGGATATCGCCCAATGAGGATCAAATGTGAAGATGCCCCCAGGATAGCTTTCAAAACTACGTTATTAGTCATGTCTTTTGGACTAATGAATATCCCAGCCACGTTCATGACTCTGACAAAAAGCATCCTAAGTCCCTACTTAGGAAAGTTCACGGTTGATTTCCTTTATGACATTCTTTTCTATGGTAAAGACAAGACTGCCCATTTGGAGCATTTGGAAAAGATTTTCCAAGCTATGAAATTAGATAACTTGGGCACGATTTTTTTAAGAAAGGAATTCAAGTAGATAGTGAAAAGTTCCAAGTTATTCTTAATCGGACACACCCTAAAACTATTATAAACTTCAAAGTTTTCTAGGGTTACCAAGATATAATAGAAAGTTTGTACCAAACTTTTCCAAGGTTTTAATCCCTTTATTTGAAAACTTAAAACAAAAATCCTAAAAAGCTTATGTGGGATAAGGAACATACATAAAGTATGGAATGGATTAAGAAAGCCTTAGCGTCATAGATGTGTTGAATTAGAATGGTCAATCAATTGCTTTTGAAACACAAAGCTAAACTCACTCAACAACATTATTCTACCTATGAGAAAGAGCCTTATGTGAGTTTGCTTGCTCTAAAGAGATGGAGACATTACTTGTTTGGCACCAAAGTGAATATAGTTTTCTTATCAAGGAATATCAAGTGGTTTGCAAACAAGTTTGAGTTAACAGATAGAAAGGCTAGATGGGCCAAGGTAGTGGACAAGACATAGCAATAGCCATTGAATCCTTATGGGAAAAGTGTGGAAAACTTGCACTATTATAACTGGTTGATGGACATATATTGTGATCCATTGGTTTACTACATAACGTTAAGTTGAATACTTATGAGGTTGATTTTGATCATACTCTAGCAATCTACAACTTTAACTAAGAAAGAAACTATGAGATGATTTTAGGAATGTTGTTGTATAATTATGGGGATATTTGCATGGGTTCTTAAAGTTTGAGACCCTTTCCTAGAGAAACCTTTGGAAAATTTTTGAAAATCCCTTGGGTATTTTATTTCAATTGAATGGTTTGAGCCTTATGTTTTTATCATAAGGTGAGAAGCCTAATTATTTGAATAATTCAAGTCAAGAACCCTTGAGGGTGTACTTAAAACTCTAGAACTCATCACTTAGGAAACCATGTTATTTCAAGTGATCCCCTATGATTCCATGTGCTCCCATGTGATTGCTCAACTTCAAAACCCATGTGAAGAACTCTTCTTGGGAACCCATGTGAATTGGACACATGACAAACCTGGACCCTTAGGTTAGAGGTATTTGAATGGGTGGAGTTCGAAGCAAGGATACATACTCTCGCTCTCACAAGGTGGACCTTATACTCTAGGATTGGAAGCTTTATGATATTGTTACATAGAGCTAAAGGCTTATCTGAGCATGATTTTGGCTTCAATATTTTCCTAGGAATATGTGCATATACAATAATCCTTCACATTTTTGAAATCGATGGGAGACTTTTGCCTTGGAAGTTTGCACCCTCATAGGAGATCTTGTTTGCTTCAGTTTGTGTCCACAAAAAGGCCTCCAAAGGCTTATCCATAGGAGGCTAGGAGGGTTCCATAAGACCCCATATTAAGCAAGAGAAGAAGGAAAGTCTCCCCAAGCTAACAAATGGCCAAGGATACCAACCCCCAAGTGTGCATGTGCCCTCCCACAGTGGGAACAATGCAAAATAGCACCCATGGGAGCTCCATATTAACTCTTGGAGTTATGAGAAGAAGGGAAGAAGTCTTGCCTTTACTCTTGGAGTTGGTGATTCCATCCAACCAATTATAGTCCAAGAAGGGTTCTTCAGCATTTGCAAATGAAGAAGGTCACATGAAGATGTCCCAAAGAAGGCCTCAAGTGATTTTTTTCAAATCCATCCTCAACCAAGTTTGAAAGTTCATGAAGCATGAAGTGTGAAGATTGATTCATGGCACTTCAACAACAATCATGCATCTGCTAGTGGAGTCACAGCTTGTCCCAAGGCATCCCAAGATGACCTATAGCAACAATTGGAAAATAATAGGGGAAGTATTTTATTGAAGGAAGAACTTGTCAACAATTGGAAATGAATACTTTTTCTCTTGTAAATAGCCAGAAACTATATTTAGAAAGCTCTAAATTTTGTAAAAAATTGGAAGACTCTTCCTTGAATTTTGATAGATCTGTGTAGAAATCTAGAAGTTCACTAGAGAGCTAGATTTAGATACCTAGAATCCTAGAAGTGAGAAAGTATTTCATTTTGGAACTAGTATATAAGTTAATTTAAAGAAGAAGTCAGGACACAATGTCTTCATTGAGAATAGAGAGCTCTTCCTTTGATTGTCATCTTCTTCTTCATTGTGATGCCTTTGTGTGATATCATGTATGACTTGTTGTGTGTTGTTTGATTGATCATTTAGTTGCAGATTGAGTTGAGGTTTGTGTGCGAGATCCTTATTGATTTAATGACCTGTACTGATATCCCATCAATAACTTTTTAGAAAGTCATGTTTCTAGAAAATGGTGTTTTTATCAATTTCTCTCTTTATCAAATCTCAGTGGATCTCATATCAAGCATGAATCATATATTTTATGAATGATTTATTTTTGGTTTATTGCATTATTATGTAAGCAACAATCAGGTTAACTTGTTCTTGGATTGACAATTTGAAAAGGTTCCCTTTTCCCATAGAAGTTCAATCAACTCATTGATGCTACAATGGGACAAATGTTCTTAAAGGAGTAGAGGTGAAACATACTTCATTTGGAATATGTTTTTCTCTCCTTTATGAATTATAAAGAGTTATTTCGTTATTTTCTTGTTCAAATGTATTCATGGAGGGGGTTATCATTTAACGATAGCAATATGTTAATTGATGCTCCTAGGCAAGATGTAGATAACATGTCGGGAAAAGGGGTTAGTGTAATGGAATACACACCATGGCTTAAAGAGAAGGGCATACAAGAAGCAAATGAGATTAATATACACCAAGAGGTAAATGTTTTGGATGCAGAAATGAACAATATCCAAGTGGATATGTTCATGGTTAAGGAAATCCAAACCAAGATGGTAACCTTATGCACCTCCATAAATTAAGTGAAAGAGAAAATGGATCAAATGTTAAGTATGTTCTACCCAACTCAACCTCTTCTTGCACAAATGGGATCCTTGTTGATTTGACCAAGGAATCCATCAATGAATAAAGGATCAGATGTTCCATTACCCATCCAAAGTAATATGTCACTTAGAAATAAAACTGAGGATTTGATCACATATACTCAACATACTACTTCCTTAAGATCTACGAGTCTTTCTTTTATGAGATACTTAAAGGCACATCAATTTTGAGGAGAGGACAAGACAATAATAGGGGATAAATTTTGACTTTTCTAGAGAGATGGTAAGACTTGCATCAACCAAAAAATGCTTATGAGTCCTACCAATTTCTAGAAACAAGATTATCCCTTGGGTCAAAAGCATACAATTCGTGATCTTGAAGGAATCTCAGAGGATTCCTAAGAGTTGGAACCAATTTGAAGAGCTCTATAAAAAAGATAACAAGGATAAACATTATTGGGAAGAGTGGGACAAGGTCCTTCAATGAGAATATCCCCTTTTCTTATACATTTCTCATTATAGATAAATAGTTCTCAAGCTCCAAAACTTGGATGATTTCCATAAATTAAGGGGTTTTATTAATGGCTTCAATAAGGAGACTAAACATAAAGTGAAGAGAAGTGCCCCCTAAGAATCCAAAGGACACAATAACATGAGCAAAAATCTAGAAAGATCATGCTACGACTAGGTCACAACCACTTCATCCTATCGGGAAGAATAAAAATTTTAAGAAACAAATGGAAATTAAGCATTTCAAGAGAAAGGATGTCATGACCCCTTGGCTTTCACGGCCAAGGGTTGAGCTTGAAGTCTAGGAGAAGGCAAAGAATGAAAACATTTGCTCCAAGTTCTTAAATCCACAACATCTAAGTAAAAGTTGTACTGCTAGGATACAATGGAAAGCTACCCATGAGAAAAAAGGGAAAGAGAAGGCAAGCATCCACCTAGTCCAAACTTTAGACATTGAAAATAGTAAATTATGGAAAAAATTGGAAGTTCTACATGAAGATTTCACAAATCAATTTTTTTTTGTTTGATTCTATGTGGGTCAAAAATAAGTTTGGACCACATAACTTAGTCAAAATCCATGCACACATAAGAGGGAAAAGGGTCAGAGTCATCATAGATGGCTCAACCACCCATAACTTCCTTAGTTACTCATTGGTGAAGAGATTAAGGTTGTACAAATAGAGGTCTCTGCATCAATATGTAATATCCATGATCTAAGGACAAGATAAGAAAGTTTTAAACACTATGATATGTGGTCTTGAACTTGAGTTTCAAGGACACAAAGATAAACTTGATTACCATGCATATGGAAAGAATCGATGTAGTTTTGTGTAGGTAATGGTCTGAGGTTTCGAAAGGTTACTAAACAGAAGCTATCTTTTCAGTACTTTGGAATTTGTAAGGAATGATATCCATTACTTGATTGAAGGGGAGAACAATGTGCCTAGTACTCTCTTGATCATAAGCATGGAATTGAAAAAGTATGTAAATACTCATAAAGCAAAAGTATACATGATACTTCCAACCAATGTAAATGATGTATATAATATAAATCCACATTCATATATCTCCTCTCCTTTGTTTGATCATGAAATGTTTAAATTCAAGTGTTTAATTAATAATTACTCATATCTTTTTTAGAAGAACTTCACCATGGTACTATGAATTTTAGTAGAACTATGAATTTTAGTAGCCAAGAGACATCTCCACCAGGTACGTTGGGGTTTTACCCCCAATTCAAAGCCATTTGTGCAGTCAGAATCGCCATCAGAGTGATGGTTTGTGAGTTGAAATTTTAGCATTCATTTTAGTTTTCATGGAAGTGAAGATTTTGTCACATTCCTGTTCTTTTGTGAAATGGTGGGTAGCAATGACTTGTTTGGCATGCTTCAAGTTGAAGATAAGCTTGATGCGACCAACTATCCCATGTGGTCTCACATGATGAAGCATGTTTTGTTGCTAAACAACTTTGGAACATAGTGGCAGATGTAGATCGAAGACCCACAGGTGCTTCTGCTTCATAGTCCACTTTCACAGATGGATCTTTTTCTTCAAGTACAGTGGTTTCTCCTTCTCCACCTACACAGGAGCCGCTTAGATGGGATGGAAAAGATGCTCAAGCTCATGCATTGATTGTGCTTTCTGTGAAGCTTCATATAGTTCCACACATTCGGTCATGTTCTACATTGCGACAGGCATGGGACACTCTTGCTTCTTTGTATGCCGTGGGTAATGAAGCACCTGTTGCATACTTGAGGAAGCAACTTGAGGATGTATGTATCGCTGAAAATGAGTCAGTGGATGTGTATGTGACACGCATCAAGGACTTGAAAGAGCAATTGGCAAACATAGATGAGATCATTCTGGATGCATCACTGATTTCTACATTGTTGAAAGGATTACCGGAATCTTTTCAAAGCTTTGCTACTACACTCCATTTGGTTGCAAAAGGAAATCCTAATATGTATGCATTTGATGAGGTTGTGTCTCTTCTTTTGCAAGAAGAGCAATCTAGAGTGAATAGGAGTGGCTGAATTGAGGGAACACAAGCACTTGCTATCTCGCAAAAGGGGAAAAGCAAGTATGGTTCAGCTTTGGGTTCATCAAAACCAAAGCCTCAATTTTCCTCTTCCACTCATTCCTTTAATGATGGTGATTTGCAAAATAAGAAGAGATGCAAATATTGTCGGAAGGCTGGTCATACTATTGATGAGTGTAGAAAGCTTGCTAAATGCAATGAAAGAAAGAAGGAATCCGGCATGTCTATTGCTGAAAATTCAGCAAATGTAAAGAATGATGAAGCTAACATGGCTCAAGATTTTTGGGCATCTGTTGTTACATGCCATTATGATGCTTCTTTGCATTCTAAATATATGGTTGTGAGTGAGGCTGATTCAGATAGGTTCCTTGATAATGGTGCTTCAAAGCACATAACATCATGCAAAAGATTTTTTGCCTCTTTGAAAGATGCACCCAAAGGAGGACATGTAGTGTGTGCAAACAATGCCTCTTATCCTATCATTGGAGTAGGAGAAATTGAACTTACGGCTGCAAATGGAGGTTTGATTCTCTTGAAAAATGCATTGTATGTGTCCGGTATCAAGAAGAACTTACTTTTAGTTCTGTTGATTGCCAAAGCTGGACTTCATGTACACTTTGTTGATGATAAGTGTATGGTTCATGATTTGAGCAATGGCAATGTTATCGTGATGTCTGATACATTATGTAATGGTTTGTATCGCATGGATACATACAAGAGGGCTGCCTCAAATGCCTTAGTTGCTCATACTTCTTCCATGGCTGAAATAGAGCTTTGACATGCTTGTTTTGGTCACTTGAACTTCAATAGTTTTCTTTACTTGCAAAAGAAGGACATGGTTATTGGCTTGCCTACACTTGACTCCATTGAAAAGCATGCATGTGAAGGTTGCATTCTTGGAAAAATGCATCTTGCTTCTTTTCCAAAGGATAGTCACACACACACTACAAGAAAATTGCAGCTTGTTCATAGTGATGTATGTGGTCCCGTCAAGACTCCATCTTTTGGGAAGCATGTATATTTTGTTACCTTCATTGATGATGCTACTCACCATACATGGGTGTATCCTATGAAAGCAAAGAATGTGGTATTTTCTTGCTTCAAAGCATTTTTAGCTATGGCTGAAAATTTTTCTTCACAAAAGGTTTTGACTCTACGCACGGATCGTGGTGGTGAATACATGTCACATGATTTTAATGCTTTTCTTCGTGAAAGAGGTATTTCATGTTGGGTGAGTGTAGAAGTGTGGGAGACACACAAGAAGCACACACAAGGAGCACAAACGCAGAAAGACACACGGAGAAGATGATGGCTGGAATAGCTCTCTCTATTGATCAATGTACTGAATTGAAGTAAGAGATGAATAATATCCCTAAGTACAAAGTACCACCACATATGAGAGTATCAAGTATGTGGTAACATGGGGAACAAACCTCTAGCCAGCACTAGAGTAAAAAGTGCCCATGTATAGGGAAAAGGTTCACATCAAAGCTACTTGAGGAACACATAAGTGTAACAAACCCCCCTGGAGCAAATGATGTGAACACATACAGGGAGTGACAGATCAGCCACCACAAGGTAACAAGCCTAAAGCTTTGCGAAAAGCTTCAAACTTTTCCCGTGGAAGAGCTTTGGTGAATATGTCTGCCACATTATCTTGTGTAGGCACATATACCAAATCAATATCTCCTGCATGAAGGCGCTCTCTCACATAGTGATAATGCACCTCAATATGTTTGGTCCGTGCATGAAACACTCGGTTTCGTGCAACAGCCAAAGCACTCTGACTATCTGTGAGAATATGCGTAGCAGCATCAATCTCCATGCAAAGATCCATCAATAGGTGTCTCAGCCTTATACACTTCACTGTCGCTGTGAAAACTGCCCTGTACTCAGCTTCACAACTCGATGTCGCCATTGTATGTTGCTTCTTACTCAACCAAGATATGCATGAGTCTCCAAGGAAAAACCAATTACCACTAGTGGACACGCGAGTATCATAACAACCAGCCCAATCACTATCTGTAAAAGCATGCAAGCATGGCTGAACATCTCTGCCATAAAAGAGACCTAAGCTCAAAGTTCCTCGGAGATATCTAAACACACGTTTCACCACTTGCCAATGCTTAGTGCTAGGGCTATGCATGAATCGACTCAACTGGGAAACTGCATATTGTATATCCGGCCTTGTGTTGCATGCATATATAAGACATCCCACAGCTTGCTGATAAAGAGAAGTGTCAAATGCATCACTGGAATCCTCAACTGAGAACCTGACTTTGCTTGATGCATAACAATTCCCCCCTCAACGGATACAAACTGGATGCCAAGATAGTAGCTCAAAAGACCAAGATAAGTGACATCAAAAGTATGCTGCAAATCAGCCATAAGAATGTCAAGTTTTGCATCACATGACCCGGTCAAGAGTATGTCATCGACATAAAGAACAAGCACTATAAGATCAGCCCCATTTTTGCGTACATAGAGTGTGCTTTCAATCGGACTACATGTGAAGCCAAGAGCAATCAAGTGCTTATGTATTTTGTCATACCATGCACGTGGAGCTTGCTTGAGACCATACAAGGCTTTATGCAAGCGACAAACCATATGCTCTCTCTCTTTCATAGCAAATCTAGGAGGTTGCTTCACATAGACCTCTTCTTGCAAATCTCCATTCAAGAAGGTTGTTTTTATGTCCAACTGATGCACTTTCCAACCTCCATGGGCAGCCAATGCAACCACGGTACGAATGGTAGTCATGCGTGAAGTAGGTGCAAAAGTTTCCTCATAGTCAATGCCATATTGTTGTGCATATCCTTTGGCAACCAATCTAGCTTTGTAGCGATCAATGCTACCATCAGATTTTCTCTTAATCTTGTAAACCCACTTTGTACCAATGGCATTCTTTCCTGGTGGCAATTCACATAACTCCCAAGTACCATTCCTATGTATGGAATCCATTTCTGATTGCATAACACTCATCCATTGTGGATCGTCACATGCATCTTCAAAAGAAAGTGGCTCTTCATTACATGATGTAGCAATAAGAGAATAATCCACAAAATTACTTGATGCATGGTGAGAGCTTGATCTTGTCCTACCAAGTAAAGGTGCACTCAACTTGCTATCCTGCAAAGTTTGTTTCAACCACTTTGGCATAGATTGTGCACTCTTGATAGACATGCGTGCATTATGTAAAACATCTTCAATATGTACATCATGTGTGGGCTGAATTTCATGCTCATTTTCAGCCATATTTTGACACAAATGTTCAGCCATATGTGGCTGGAAATTTCCAACAGTTTTGGCAATTTTTGGCTGAAATTTTTCAGCCATGTTTGGCTGGAAATTCTCAACATTTTCAGCCCTATTTGGCTGGAATTTTTCAGCCCTTTGAACCTCAGTTGGCTGGTCTACATGGCCATAGTCAAGCGCACCATTTTGGAACAAAGGCATGAGTGTATCTAACACATCTTGTGAGCTAACTATTGGCAGTTTTTTGCACTCAAGTAGAGAGAAAACTGAATTTTCAGCAAATACCACATCTCGACTCACAATGATTGTGTTCGTCAATGGATAGTACAACCGATATCCATTACTTTCAGCACTAAAACCAACAAATATACATTTCTTTGCCTTGTCATCAAGTTTGTGACGTTGTTGTGATGGCACAAGAGCATATGCCAAACAACCAAACACACGCATATGACTAACCATGGGCTTATGAACATTCCAAGCCTCATAAGGAGTGATGACTCTCAATGCTTTTGTAGAGCAGCGATTCAACACATAATTTGCACACATGACCGCTTCCATCCAAAACTTATGAGGAAGATGCTTTCATTTAACCATACATCGTGCCATTTCAAGTAGAGTTCTATTTTTACGCTCGGCAACACCATTTTGTTGAGGTGTATATGGCACCGTACATTGGTGTGTGTACCTCGGTGATGAGTAGCACCTCCTTTAATGTCAATCCGGGAAGACGTGAGGATGGTATGATGACCTCGAGCAAGTGAAGGCACAAGTGCGTGAGTGCGAAGCACACTAACATGCACACACACACACACGCACACAAGGCAAGACAAAGAGTGAGAAGCAATGGAGTTCTTTAGATTACTCTCAAAAAGCTCATACAAGATCAAATCAATTACAAGATCACCCCAAAAATGAGCTCTCTAGCTCTATTTATAGTTTTTTACTAGGTTTTGGCCTTGTCCAGACCTAGTGTCCGACATAGTTAAAAATTAGGTTCTCTGCCCTATTTGGAGGTTCAAACGGAGTCTAAAAAATATGAAAACTAATAGGTAGGTACTTCTAAAGCTCCTCAAGCTCAAGGACTCCTTGGCTTGCACAAAATGGAGCTACAAAAATATGAAATGGTATTTACAATGGTTTTTAGTGATAAAAATCACTATTTTTGTAGGGATTTCTTCTAACATTTTGACATATATTTCCTCGAGCTCCCTACTTGCTCGTTCTTCTTGTGTGCCCAACTCTTTGATGCCTAAAAAATTTAAATGGCCTACTTACCAGATCTTCTTTGACTACTGTGTCTGCTTGTGCTTTCTCTTCGCTCCGACTCCCTTCGTAGGCTTCCTTGTCTTGTGAATCCTTTAGTTCCTTGACTACTGCCAACACCCCCCCTCTCTCGCGTCTATCGTCTCTGACAGACCCTTGTCTAGCTGTGCGTTGGACATAATATTGAACCACATCAGAAGCAAGGTGGTGTTCTTCTAATCGTAGCCCCCGTGCTAGGTCTGTTAACAATGCATCCCAATTCACTGGTCCTGGGACGTCTGGATGTGGCACCCGCAATTGTTCTGAATGGATGGTTCTTTCCACAGCGAATAAGTGGAGGAGATGTGAGGGCCTGGGTACAAATATTTCTGAGTGATATTCCCAGAATCCTGTTATGAACATCTCCTCGAATGTCTGTTTAAAGCAAGCTGGGAGGTACTTGATTCTGGCGTGCCTAGCATATATTACCTCTATTGATGGGATGGTGCTCATGTCGTATACCAGATCTTGGTTGCCTGTAAGGAAGCCAACTCCTGAGAAGTGGGGGTCTTTGATGTTCTTGAATGTCCTGAATGTGATCAGCATTAATTCAAAGATTTTCATGCACATTTGGGCCATCACATCGGGGGTATTCCGTAGTCGAATGCTCCAGTGACGGATGGTAGAAATCATATAATTCACAGTGGGAGGTCCTTGTGGAGGTGCTAGATAAACATAGTTTAACCACTTTGCACAGCCTTTGATGTTCTTGACAGCAATGGTAAACTCAGGCCAGGTGCGTCTACGGAAGACTAGAACATAACAGGGATTGTATTTAATAAAGAGTGGCATGTTAGTCCAAGTACAAACCATCTCTGGGTAGGTCGCGAGAAGACGGATCCTCTAGGTGGGTTGATGAAAGGATCCTTTTTTAGCACTCTCTGGGATATCATCGGGCCCAAATTGTGTGGCGAAAGTTGGAGGTTTGCCACATCGTCATTGGATCTCTGCGTTGTAATCTGCCAGGAGTACATAGTATGGCACATATTGATCGTCGTTGGTGTCGATCCATCTATGATGAGACATACTGTGGAAATACTCTGACTTTATGATGGTGTCTTCTAATTTGGCCATTGATTGGATTTGGATTGCCACTCGATCTTCATGGGTTGTAGCTGTTTTTTCTAGTGTCTGGAGCCATTCGAGTATTTCGACTTCCAAGGTGTCCATTCCTTTTGAGGTTTGTTGACCACCTGGCATCGGCATAGGAATATATGGTTCCTCATACATTTCGTCCACCTCAATGGGTACCAATTCATCTGGCTCTGGTTCTACAACTGGAGAGGGTTGTCTTTCATATTCCAGTAACTTCTTCTGCAATTCCACCACCTGCTTTGCTAATGCCTTTACTTCCACTGAAGTCGAGGTTGTTTCGATGACTTTGGGTTGTGCCTCCTGTTCCCTGAGCTGGCGACGTAGCTCATCCCATTCCTTTTCCAAATCGTCATGTGCTTCTAATAGATCGGCATAGCTTTCCAAGATTGTTTTCATTGTTTTTGAGGGAACTGCTTTGAATTGTTCTGGGTCGATTTCATGGGGAGAGCCTTCCATGGCAGCTTCCAGGTTTTCTTCGTTTTGCTTCTGCAGACGGTTTTTTTCTTGAAGGGTTGTAGCCATGTGTTTTTTGAGTAGAGTCAAATTTCGCCGGACTCTCAGATTATCTGTTTGGTAGACTTCCAGTAAGGCTTCGAGTTGTTTGACACCTGGCGCTTGTGATGGTTGGGGTGTCTCAAGGAGGGTTTGATGAGCTTGCTCGAGTGTGGTGTAACGTTGATTGAGGTCTACATTTTCTTCTTCTATAATTGTAAGCCATCTCTGTAGTTGTTGATGATTCGTAGTCAGTTGATGATGACGGTCTTCGAGAGCCTGATACTCACTCAGAGTCTGAAGTTGATACATGCATTGATGTAATGCCATGAATATACTATTTACATTGAACGATGCAGGGAAAGATGAAGATGCAGGGGGAATGGGGAAGGGGAAGGGAGTTGTGAATGTTGTGGAGTCAAGTGGTGAGGTCGGTGGAGGGGGTATGGGAGATTGAGGCTGCGTGGGGGGAGGGAGTGGTGCTATGGCTGGTGATGTTTCCATTGTGTCGAACGTGTGTGTGACTGTGTAGATTGGAACAGTGGGTGGGGTGGATGTGATATTTGCGAAGAGTGTTGTGAAAGTGGGCATGGTAACTCCTCCAAATTGGATGCCGGGAGAGAGAGGAATTCCCATGACGACTGTGGTACTGGCAGAAATAGGCGTGGTAGTGCCAGGTGGTGAGGTGACTTGTGTAGTGAGAGGTGAGGTGGGGTGTGAGAGTGGTTCCGCCTGATGTGCTTTTGTTTGTGTGTTACCTCCTGGTTCTGATACATTGATGTGGATTTGTTTGCCGGATCGCATGGGGCGAGTAGGCACTCGTTTCTCAAATCGATGAATATAAGTCATGGCTGCATGAACAGCCTCATCTAAGCCTACTGCATCAGCGTGTAGGTTCATTGATTCAATGAACATGTCATCCACACCTTCCTCGGCTAACATTTGGCTCATGGTCATCTTTCCTATCTCGAGCGATAGTTTGTGTTGTTCTTGTACTCGCTTCATGGTTTCGTATAATCTTTTTATTTGGGCTGAGTATGCCGGGGCACTCGCTAGTTCTGAAAGTTCTTCATATTCTTGATCATACTCCTCGTTTGCTTCTTGTTCTTCTATCTCTTCTTCATCCTCTTCTACTTCTACTACTCCCGGTTGGGTCGGGGCTGAAGTTGTAGTCGTGGGTTGTTGTCCTTGGGTCTGCTCTGCTTCTGTCTCCAGGTTAGACTCATTGATCAAACAGGCAATTTCTTCATCTGTCAAAACAGCAAGGGTGTAACCTTGTGGGAACTCCAAGTCCGATGGAATCGGAGGGAACACCAGATTGGGTCCTTCGGCGCTTGGTCTGGGTAGGCGAATGGTGAATGGTCGGACATGTCGTGTTTGTGGAGGGGTCACCTCTGGTGTGGTACTTCTAAAGCTCCTCAAGCTCAAGGACTCCTTGGCTTGCACAAAATGGAGCTACAAAAATATGAAATGGTATTTACAATAGTTTTTAGTGATGAAAATCACTATTTTTGTAGGGATTTCTTCTAACATTTTGACATACATTTCTTGGAGCTCCCTACTTGCTCCTTCTTCTTGTGTGCCCAACTCTTTGACGCCTGAAACATTTAAATGGCCTACTTGCCAGATCTTCTTTGACTATTGTGTCTACTTGTGCTTTCTCTTCGCTCCGACTCCCTTCGTAGGCTTCCTTGTCTTGTGAATCCTTCAGTTCCTTGACTACTGCCAACACCCCCCCCCCTCTCTCGCGTCTGTTGTCTCTGACAGACCCTTGTCTAGCTGTGCGTTGGACATAATATTGAACAACATCGGAAGCGAGGTGGTGTTCTTCTAATCGTAGCCCCCGTGCTAGGTCTGTTAACAATGCATCCCAATTCACTGGTCCTGGGACGTCTGGATGTGGCACCCGCAATTGTTCTGAATGGATGGTTCTTTCCACAGCGAATAAGTGGAGGAGATGTGAGGGCCTGGGTACAAATATTTCTGAGTGATATTCCCAGAATCCTGTTACGAACATCTCCTCGAATGTCTATTTAAAGCAAGCTAGGAGGTACTTGATTCTGGCGTGCCAAGCATATATTACCTCTATTGATGGGGTGGTGCTCATGTCGTATACGAGATCTTGGTTGCCTGGAAGGAAGCCAACTCCTGAGAAGTGGGGGTCTTTAATGTTCTTGAATGTCCTGAATGTGATCAGCATTAATTCAAAGATTTTCATGCACATTTGGGCCATCACATCGGGAGTATTCCGTAGTCGGATGCTCCAGTGACGGATGGTAGAAATCATATAATTCACAGTGGGAGGTCCTTGTGGAGGTGATAGATAAACATAGTTTAACCACTTTGCACAGCCTTTGATGTTCTTGACAGCAATGGTAAACTCGGGCCAGATGCGTCTGCGGAAGACTAGAACATAACAGGGATTGTATTTAATAAAGATTGGCATGTTAGTCCAAGTACGAACCATCTCTGGGTAGGTCTCGAGAAGACGGATCCTCCAGGTGGGCTGATGAATGGATCCTTTTTTAGCACTCTCTGGGATATCATCGGGCCCAAATTGTGTGGCGAAAGTTGGAGCCTTGCCACATCATCATTGGATCTCTGCGTTGTAATCTGCCAGGAGTACGCAGTATGACACATACTGATCGTCGTTGGTGCCGATCCATCTATGATGAGACATACTGTGGAAATACTCCGACTTTATGATGGTGTCTTCTAATTTGGCCATTGATTGGATTTGGATTTCCACTCGATCTTCATGGGTTGTAGTTGTTTTTTCTAGTGTCTGGAGCCATTCGGGTACTTCGACTTCCAAGGTGTCCATTCCTTCTGAGGTTTGTTGACCACCTGGCATCGACATAGGAACATATGGTTCCTCATACGTTTCATCCACCTCAATGGGTACCAATTCATCTGGCTCTGGTTCTACAACTGGAGAGGGCTGTCTTTCATATTCCAGTAACTTCTTCTGCAGTTCCGCCACCTGCTCTGTTAATGCCTTTACTTCCGCTGAAGTCGAGGTTGTTTCTATGACTTTGGGTTGTGTCTCCTGTTCCCTGAGCTGGCGACGTAGCTCATCCCGTTCCTTTTCCAAATCGTCATGTGCTTCTAATAGATCGGCATAGCTTTCCAAGATTGTTTTCATTGTTTCTGAGGGAACTGCTTTGAATTGTTCTCGGTCGATTTCATGGGGAGAGCCTTCCATGGCAGCTTCTAAGTTTTATTCGTTTTGCTTATGCAGACACTTGTTTTCTTTAAGGGCTGTAGCCGTGTGTTTTCTGAGTAGAGTCAAATTTCACCGGACTCTCAGATTATCTGTTTGGTAGACTTCTACTAAGGCTTCGAGTTGTTTGACACCTGGCGCTTGTGATGGTTGGGGTGTCTCCAGGAGGGTTTGATGAGCTTGCTCGAGTGTGGTGTAACGTTGATTGAGGTCTGCATTTTCTTCTTCTATAATTGTAAGCCGTCTCTGTAGTTGTTGATGATTCGTAGTCAGTTGATGATGACGGTCTTCGAGAGCCTGATACACACTCTGAAGTTGATACACGCATTGATGTAATGCCAAGAATATACTGTTTACATTAAACGATGTAGGGAAAGATGAAGATGCAGGGGGAATGGGGAAGGGGAAGGGAGTTGTGAATGCTGTGGAGTCAAGTGGTGAGGTAGGTGGAGGGGGTATGGGAGATTGAGGCTGCGTGGGGGGTGGGAGTGGTGTTGTGGCTGGTGATGTTTCCATTGTGTCGAACGTGTGTGTGACTGTGTAGATTGGAACAGTGGGTGGGGTGGATGTGATATTTGTGAAGAGTGTTGTGAAAGTGGGCATGGTAACTCCTCCGAATTGGATGTCGGGAGAGAGAGGAATTCCCATGACGACAGTGGTAATGGCAGAAATAGGCGTGGTAGTGCCAGGTGGTGAGGTGACTTGTGTAGTGAGAGGTGAGGTGGGGGGTGAGAGTGGTTCCGCCTGATGTGCTTCTGTTTGTGTGTTACCTCCTGGTTCCGATACATTGATGTGGATTTGTTTGCCGGATCGCATGGGGCGAGTAGGCACTCGTTTCTCAAATCAATGAATATTAGTCATGGCTGCATGAACAGCCTCATCTAAGCCTACTGCGTCTGCGTGCAGGTTCATCGATTCAATAAACATGTCATCCATGCCTTCCTCGGCTAACATTTGGCTCATGATCATCTTTCCTGTCTCGAGAGACAGTTTGTGTTGTTCTTGGACTCGCTTCATAGTTTCGTATAATCTTTTTATTTGGGCCGAGTATGCCGGGGCACTTGTTAGTTCTGAAAGTTCGTCATATTCCTGATCATACTCCTCGTTTGCCTCTTCTTCTTCTGTCTCTTCTTCATCCTCTTCTACTTCAACTACTCCCGGTTGGGTCGGGGCTGAAGTTGTAGTAGTAGGTTGTGGTCCTTGCGTCTACTCTGCTTCTATCTCCAGATTAGACTCATTGATCAAACGGGCAATTTCTTCATGTGTCAAATCAGCAAGGGTGTAACCCTGTGGGAACTCTAAGTCCGATGGAATCAGAGGGAACACCAGGTTGGGTCCTTCTGCACTTGGTCTGGGTAGGCGAATGGTAAATGGTCGGACACGCCTCGTTTGGGGAGGGGTAACTTCTGGGGTGGTGGTGGCTCCCCTAGCTTGAGCACATGGTAATTGAACTCCCCCTCTCATTTTCTTTGATGGAGAACACGCCATTGATAGCCGTCTTTGGAACTCTTGGGCCTTGGACCATACTAGTGCTCTTTGTATGGGCACGTCCTATGCTAAGCACCTGTAAATTATTCTTGTGAGAGCACAGCATCCATGAAGTACATTTTTCTGTTTCTTATTCCACCGTTGATGGGCTAGGTGTATTTGATCGATGATCCAGTGTGGTATATTGATGGTGAGATTCTCTGTCTCCGCTAGGTACAAGCTAAACCATATCTTTTTTGGTGGCATAGTGAAGCGTTCTTCGGCAGGAAAAGCAAAATGCTGCATGATCGTTCGTAGGTGGAGAGCAATGGTAGGTGTCATTGCTACCATGTCCTTCAATTTATTGAGATCCTTATGCTTCATCCTACCTGGAACCAACGTCTCTTTCTTAGTGGGAATATGCATACCTTGCATGTTCAATGCTTCTCGTACCAAATTGAGGGTCAGTTTGAATCTCTTGAGTTTGTGGCCTGGCAATAGTGAAGGTAGCACAAAAGTACTATCGCCTCCCTTGGCCCTGCTAGGAGTGATGGTACTGATAAAATAGGAGCAGCGTAGCAAATCTGGCTTAGACAAATGTGCCCTGAAATAGCTATCCAAGCCCGCTTTGGTCCATACCGATCGCATTACTTCTGCATTCTGATAGTTCTCAAATTCACGAGTGAAGAAATGGTAGCGTCCCCATTTGCCATTGAACTCAATTTCTGCTTCCCAGAAGTAGGTGCCATCACCCAATGGCCCTGCGACATCACTAAACCAATGAGCGTGTTTCCCCACTTGAGAAGTGTGTCCCTGAGGAGGGTCCTGAATAGGGAGCACATGCACCGCTTGAAGTTCTTGAGGCCTCTCGGTGAGTGGTGGTTCAAGGAGGAGGGTTTCAATGTCCACGATTTGTGCGCTAGACCCTACCTGGGAACTGGTGCCTCTTGCTTCTGCCATTGTTATTGCTTGCTTGCTGGTTCTGTGAGAATATAGAATCATGTGTTAATATTGTAATGGACAAGATAGAACACTTTTTGTCCCCGTTACAACATTATCATGAGGTGGGTAATGGGTTAGTGGGTCAGTGAGTGCTCGATGATTGTGTGTGTAGTTAATGAATGGATAGTCCTACGAGCTAGATGGAAAGATGCAGTGTATGAGTGATGTAGTTAGCAAGTGAGGATGAATTTACACATGGGGTTCGGGTGGTTTTATTACAAGTTTTAGGCTGCCAAACACAATGGATGGCTTTCAGTTTTGGTTTAGTGGAGACTCTAGAGGGCTTTATGAGTATGTTTGCTTGGGAATGAGGCGTTTTTGGGACCCATTTACAAGTGAGTCTGTTCGTGCTTCTGGGTGACTGTGTGTTTGTGCGTATTAAACAAGAGTGGGTAACGGCTCTTTGAGTGAGTGAACCCTGGCGTGTATGATGTGATTCGTGCGTGACTAGTTGAGCCCGCAAGCAAGCCTTAGGCACCCAAATTTGTCTTGATTGTGGGCCAGCCTTCAGCGACTTCTTGGGTACCCAGATAGATTTCACTTTCTCAAAAGAAGTTTTGGAAGTCTCCTTATTAGTATCATGTCATTGATTACTAATAGGAAGTTGAGATGGTTGTTGTCGCTTGACTGTAATAGGCCGCTCGCCTTTTCGCACCCACAATTGTTTCAATGGCTGAGTTATTCTGCTTCGCACGTTCTTTTGGCCTTCAGCATGGGTAGTCTTCAGTAATTGATCTGCCTTTGGTTGCTGCCTCCCTCTGGCCTTTGGAAAAGAAGGGAGTTCCGTTGAGTCCTTGACTTCTTTATTGAGATCACCATTCCTCTGCATCACATAGCTTTGGACAAGAACAGCATGGTCAACTTCATGTGTACCCCTGGAAGGACCAGGAGTCTGTGCCTTTCCTAGTTCCTTGAGTGTTCCATTATCTAACTCAATTGTAATTCGACTGTGATTTACCCATACCTGAAGAAGTCCACTTCTTAGGTTTAAGTTGACTGCATGGTCATAGATCCAGTCTTGACCCAAGACCAGAGGCTCAGTGAGATCCTCATCTTGACACACTAGTACCTTAACTGTCATTGGAACATCTTGAATGGATAGGGGAAGTTCCACCTCGCCCATGCAGGGGGTTTCTACACCTCCCAATCCTATGAGATATGCTTCTATAGGATTGACTTTTAATTTCAATTCTCGACAGTAAGAAAGTTTAACAGCACTAGTGGCTGCACCTGAGTCGATCAAGGCCCGTACAGGCCTTGCACTCTTCCCTTGTCCTATCTCTAAGGTTACAAAAGTACGTCGATCGATTATTCTATGAGAATTATTACTTGAAACTTCGCACATAGCCACATGATATCCTTGAGCTGCATAGTCATCTGTCCTAGGCTAATCTCTACCCTGCCTCCTCAACTTCATTCTTCGGATGCGTTCTAAAGCTTCTGCTTGCACCTCTTCTCGAATTCATTTTTCTTCTTCCTTGTGTTTCTTGGCAGTGTTGAGTCTATTTAACATCTCGTCAGTTAGGGGTTCTTGATATAACTTGACTCTGCATCCACTTATGTAATTAGGCAGAATATCGCCTTCTAAAGTGGCTAGCTGTATTGCTCCACTAGTTGAAATCCTATTGATGATCATAGGTCCATAGCCTCTCTTCTCTAATTTTCTCGTATGTTGCTTCAGAGTGTAGACTAACACTAGGTCCCCTGCTTTCAATCCTTTATCCTTCACATGGGCATCAAAATACGCCTTCTGCCTTTTCTTAGCTGCATATATTCCTGCTGCAGCTCTTAGTCTTGTTTCACCTAATCGTTCGAGGTCAAAAACTCTTGAAGAGAGTTCATGGCCCGTCCACTCATGCTCCTGTGCTATTCTCAATGTGGGAATCAAGAAGTCCAGAGGTAGCACCACATTTTGGCCAAATACCATCTAAAAGGGTGTGGCTTGGAGTACCATTTTATAGGCCACTCGGTATGCCCAAACAGCATGGTGTAGCTGTCCCAATCAGAGCGTTTATTATTCACCCATTTAGTCAACACATTGCATAGGATCTTATTTGTGCTCTCAGCCTGGCCATTAGCTTGTGGGTGATAGGGGGCAGACTTCTTATGTACTACCAAGAATTCTTGGAGAAGATTTTCAATAACTTCATTCAAGAAGTGAGTTCCTCTATCACTAACTAGCTTTATAGGTAGCCCGTATCTCGTGAATACATTCGAATAAGAACTTAGCTGTCGTTTGAGCATCGTTCTTTGTGGTAGCTTTCACTTCTACCCACTTGGTTAAATAGTCCGTGGCCACAATGATATATTCAGCATGTGAACTCTTGGATGGGGTATTAATAGGACCTACGAAGTCTATTCCCCACTTAGAGAATGCACGTCCACCCATCATAGGTTTCAGTGGCATCTCATCTTTGCGTATAGGATACTGAGTTCGCTGACAAACATCACACCTCTTCACATAGGTATGTGCATCCATGTGAAGGGTCGGCCACCAAAAGCCCGCAAATAGTATTGCCTTGATCACCTGATCTGGTCCAAAATGTCCTCTTGCTACACCTTGGTGAGCAGTTTCCAAGATCTTGAGATATTCACTCTCATGGACACATAGTCTCAGGTAACCATCTTTACCACGCTTTATAGATTGTCACCAATGAGTGAGTAATCTAGGGCTTCTTGTTCTAGACTTCTTTGTCTGGCCAGTGTCATATCTTGAGGGAATGTTTTCGTCCTTAGGAAGGCTACTAGTGGTTCACTCCAATCCGGCACTATTGACACTTGATATAGAGTGGCATGTTCCACGGGTGGTTTAGTGCAGCAGATCGGGCATTCCTTGCACAACTTATGGACATCAGCTTCCATAGTAGGCCAATGCACTCCGAATCTCCTAAGTGTCTGTAAAGTTCTTTGCTTTGAGTAGTGTTGCTCTAATGCACCTACATGTGCTAATTGCAACCATTTTGCGTACTCGTCCTCTTCCACTCAACAAGCCAATATCCTGTGATCGGTCTGTTTGTACATGCTTCCTGCCATGATATGGTACTTCTGGGCTTTTACTACCTCTCTATCTTGAGTGTTTATGACTGGATGATTAGGCCCTGTTGGCAGTAGCCTTGGTACACCAGGACGTACAAGACATGAAAGTCAAAGAAGGGAGTCAGAGCGAAGGGACAGCACAAGCAAACAGGGCAGTCAAAGAAGATCTGGCAAGTAGGCCAATATTTTTTCAAGACATTAATGCAAATCAAAGAGATGGACATGCAGGGAGGAAGAGCAAGTAGGGAGCTCAAAGATATGTATGGCAGATCACTAGAAGAAATCCCTACAACAACAGTGATTTTTATCACTAACAATCATTGTAAATATCATTTCACCTTTTTGTAGCTCCATTTTGTGCAAGCCAAGGAGTCCTTGAGCTTGAGGAGCCTTAGAAGTAGTTGCGTACCAATTTTCGTATTTTTTAGATCTCGTTTGAGCCCCCAAATAAGCCCTAGAACCTAATTTTTAACTAGGCCGGACACTAGGTCTGGACAGGGCCAAAACCTAGTCAAAAACTATAAAAAGAGCTAGAGAGCTCATTTTTGGGGTTAGATTGTAATTGAAACGAACTTGTAAGAGCATTTTGAAAGTAATCTAAAAGCTCCATTGATTCTCACTCTTTGTCTTACCTTGTGTGCTCGTGTGTGTGTATGTGTGTGCATGCTTGTGTGCTTCTCACTCACGCACTTGTGCCGCCACTTGCTCAAGGTCTTCATACCATCCTCACGTCTTCCCGGATTGACATTAAAGGAGGTGCTACTCATCATTGAGCTACACCAAATTTTGGCGCCGTTGCCGGGGATCGAGCTTTGAGGACGAGCGTGTGATGGTAAGACGTAGAGTTGACGCGTTGGAGTTGTAGGTATTTTCTTCACTCTCATCGATTTTCTTTTACTTTCTTCACCATCTTCATCACCATCATCATCATCACCATCTCCCACGTCCATCTCCATCATAGCGAAAAATTTCAGTTTTTGACTATATCCCCATCTCCACCTCATTTCCCTCATTTCACTTGTGAGAGAGAGAGCGAGAGAGCGAATTTGCATGTGCTATTTTTTGCATGTTTTGTGAGCATTCTGCAGGTACAGGCCGCATCATCATCCCCAGCACTCTGCGCAGGTACGGAAATCTGAGTAACTGTCTGTGTGTCGCCGAGCTCTGTCAATCGCGACCGACTGAAAACTTGCTCTAATTGCTAAACAAAGTGTATATCCATGACCTACAGGCCTAGAGCTTCCCAAAAATGTGTTTAGTTTTTTGAAATTCCACAGATTTCTGTCAATCGCGATCGCTCTGTCAATCGCGATCGACAAACCACGACGGACAGATCTGTCAATCACGATCGACACGTCAATCGCGATCGACAGCCCACGACGGCTCTGTCAATCGCGACCGACAGGGTCAACGACCGATTGACCACGATCGACTGACCATACGCGTGACACGTGTCAATCGCGATCGAGTCATCAATCGCGACCGACTCATCAATCGTGACCGACACAGTCAACGACTGTTTGACCACGACGGACAGACCAGGACGGCTCTGTCAATCGCGACCGACACAGTTAACGACTGTTTGACCACGATCGACAGACCCTCGCGACCAACCTGTCAATCGCGATCGACTCATCAATCGCGACCGACAGAGTCAACGACGCTTTGACCACGATTGATTGACTTTTCGGCCACGTGTCAATCGCGACTGACCAGTCAATCGCGACTGACAGCCACGACGGACCTGTCAATCGCGATCGACACGTCGATCGCGACTGACCTGTCAATCGCGACCGACAGACTTTGCGAACGCGTTAGAAGGGCAAATTAGGTCAAATTTTCAAGGCAAAATCATTGGTCTAAATTTTGATTGAGTGTGGGACAAACAGTAGGGTGTAGTATTGCATCGCGAGGCCGTGCCACAAGCTACTCGAGTATTCCTGTTTGACTGTTAGCTTGTATTGAATCCTGATTTAACTCCCTAAACCCTGAACAGTCATAACTTTTTCATACGAAATCCAATTTTTGAGCTCTTGGGCTTGTTGGAAAGCTCGTGGCATATACTACACGCCCTCAACTGTTTTTTATAAAGATAATGCGTTGATTTTCAGAGAGGGTATTTTGAAGTTGACCATACCCAGGGGGATCAAAGTCAGGGGTCTTTAGAATTATTTTCCTAAAAGTCACAATGCAAATGTGTGTTTGTGTTACATGAATGAAAGTGGTTGGTTGTGTCCTTTGAATCTAAGCATTGAGCTAACCGTGGGACTTTTATAGGTTCATTGAGAGCAACGGAGAGCATACAAAGCAAGGTTTCTTTGCAAGCTTGAGAACCGGGTTCTTGAGCACCATAAAGCAAGGGATCAACAAGTAAGGTTGGAATATTCTCAACCCCCTCTGTCATTTCCTAGCTCAAGCTAAGAACGAGAAGAGGTAGGAGTAAGTCAGGTGGACGATAGGCAGTTATCAAGTTGAAGACTATCTAAAAACTCAAGTTCAAGCTAAAAACTGAGTTACTGTACTGTCGATAACATAAAGGAAAAGAACCTAACGTGGAGCGATCAATCTGAAAGCACGAAGAACATTCAAGACGACGTGATATCAGACAAGACCATAAACACAATAATTAACTAAAAAAGAATCAAGTAACTAATACCAATTGATCGGCAACGAGGTTGTACTCTGGGCAAAAAAAAATTGGACTAATCAGTTAGGCATATGAACCTTAGATCAGGACGACATTTAGCAAGGGAAAGACAAAGCCTTAGGTCTTCAGAGGCTAGTGTCAATCACACTGCAAGGTCTTGGGCCCAGCAGTTGAGCCACCACTCTCACTACCCCAGCTCTGATACCAGTGAATCAGGGATGTCTCAAGGTATGGACAGACCCACGGGAAGTTCAGGAGTGCCTTATTTGTACAGGGTAGAAGGCCCTTACAAAACACAGCTGGAATATCTTAGGACCAACCGATTAGGTGCTAGCATCTATGAGGACGGCCTAGGAAGATCCGTGGTCCAGATTAAAAACCCTGACCAATCCATAGGACTAGAGCACCCAGCTGTCAAGTTTGAAAATGGTGCATACCTGGACAAGGAAGGAACTATATATGTAGTCACTAGTCACCCGGATAGGACAGATGACTTTGGGAATGTAATCTCAGAAGCGGACTTAGGTGACCTGGAACAAGGAAACATGGGAGTGGAACCTAGAACCCCTCGAGGTAAATCAGTTCTCACTAGGATTATCACGCCTGAATGGGTACCCCAAGACAACAAGAGCATAGAGTTGCTCCTCAATCGAGAAACTGATGAAGCCTTTTGGAGGTATAAGTCTAATCAGCCAATAGACATAGGAAATATCATGATCTATGAGCTTAAGGATCCGGATAGCCCAGGCAGAGTGACCTACTTAGATCATGCTTCAGAACGGATCTTTGTGGTGACAGAAAATGATAGGCATGCCTACACTTGGAAGGGTGAATTCATTTTCCCCCAACCAAGATCAAATGTATCCTATGGTCACCCTGGGGCTGGAACTTCCCAAGCTCATGGTACGCAAAGAGATAGAAGTAGGGATAAACCAGAAGTAAGTTTCGCCAACCCCGTGGGCAGAGAAAGAACGAGAACAGAGACGAATAGGGTAGAACCTGAGATGCATAGAGCCCACAGGAACCAAAGAAATGTAGATGGATTCCCTCTGCCGAGGCCTAGAGAGCACACAAGAACTTTGAGACCCACCCAGCTAGTTAAGTCCATGAAGAATTACTTTGACGGCACAGGAGATCCCTATGATCATGTGGCGGAATTCAAGCAAGTCTTGAGAGCTGAACAAGTGGAAGATCTGTTCACGCAGTACAATGCCTTCGGTCTAACCCTTAGGAATACAGCACTTACATGGTTTCAGCCATTAGATGAGCGTCAGTTCAGGAGCATAGACCAACTCCTAGAGGCATTCATTGTAGAGTTCTCTAAGAGCGGCATAAGACACAACACCTCCTCATTGATTCACAGCTTCAAACAGACCCCCCAAGAGACTGTCAGATTGGCCGGAAGAAGATTTAGACAATATCTTGAAAGGTGCCCTATTTCGGAGCTACCCACATCTGCTAAACAAGTAACCTTATTCCTTGATGGATTGCTGAGTACGAAATTGAGATCCTATGTGTATCTAAAGGACCCTAGGACTATAGAAGAGTGTGTACGCATGTGCATTGACATTGAAGATAACCTAGGGGAAGAACTAGAGCTTTCCAAAATCTACAAAGATTCAGATAGTGCATCTAGTCACTCTTCCACGCAATCCACATCAATTGAGGAACTCGCAGAGAAAGTGGCCCAGAAATTAGGAGTAACTAGCAAACAAATTCCAAGGTTTGCTCCTGTGAAAAGGTGCTATACATGTGGTGGTGACCATATGGCGAACGTCTGTCCCATTATGGCTCAACCCCAAGTAAACCCTAGTAGCCAGTACTGCACCATAGAACGGAGATACACCAACCACACCGCACAAGATTGCCCATACAACAAGCAGGCGGTTAGGCAACCCTACCCTCAGCCCTACCAACAAGGCAGATACCAGAACCAGTACCCTCCACAACCATATGGCAGGCCACAACAAAATTTCCAACCTCAATATCAAAACCAACAAAGGCCTCAGCCTGTGCTAGCACAACAACCCCCAGCCCCAGCTAATGTGATTCCGGTAAAGTATACTGCTGCAGAAGAGAACCTGAATAGAGCTATAGTCCCGGTAACATCCTTGATCTCTGAAAATGACCCAAGTGATCATAGCTTTGATTCTACCCATGTGGATAGCCCCCAGGCTTACTACATGCAGTCTCCAGAACATGGTGAGTCCTACTATAGTGAAGAGCCGAATGAACCTAGTTGGGAGTCAGACTACACAAACGTCATGTATGCAAACCCCAACCCTAGGCCTCAACCTAGGCAGGTACGACCACCAATTCCTAGAGGACCATGCTACCGATGTCAGGGGGATCACTTCATTCGTGATTGTCCCTTGCCTCCGCCCACACAACCTCAGTCCGTGACTATCCAAGGCTTTTGCCAAGACTGCGGAAAAGAGCATCTCTTACGAGATTGCCCAAAGAACCCCAATAGCATGCCAAAAATCACCCCCATCAACGTTGTTGGGTTAGTGGTAGACTCCTCAGGAAGTGTCACTTCCACTGCACCAGTACAGGTAGTCACTAGAGCCCAAGCACTGCAACAACACCAAGGGGTAGGCCAGGAAAAGAGCCCAGATGCTAGCGATACTGAGAGCCAAAATAAAAAGAGAACAAGAGCTTGGAGAGATAGCCGCGAACGCATGAAAAGGCAATGGGCAAAGAAGACGAGTGAACTTGAGGAAAGTCTACGAGAAACCAAGGCTAAAATCATAGAGATCACATCTCAACCGCACTCTCACACAGTCCCACCGCTACCATCCCCATCACCCTCCATCCCTTCACCCTCTACGACAGCCCACGTAACCCATCCACCACCCCAAACAGGATCGGTATTAGCTGATCCCACTCCCGAAGACATAGACATGATGCTTAAGGCATATCAGGCCAGAATCCAAGAAGGGCCAAACGTCACGGATCATGACAAGTGCTATCCTAGAGCTGACCTAGAGATAGAAAGAACCAAACTATGCGCGAAAATGGTCGCATTGGCTCAGACTATGTTTGAAGCCAGTCGCCTTTTCAATTACTCAGGCTCAGCCAAAACGCAATTACACTTGGATGGATTCCTAGAGAAGTTAGAGAGGATAATTGCAAGATCTGACAAGGAAGAAAAAAATCAAGATCAAGAAAAAGCAAGCAAAAACATGAATCATTCCCAATCGGAAGTTTATGTGGCCAATTCCACTAAACCAGACAGTTTCCCCTCCTTAGAAAGAATAGAGAGGCCAATAGCACAGCCAGAAAAGGAACCTACCCCCCAAAGAAAGGAAAGGGCAAGGGAACGGATAAGCCAGCCTCTTCAGGAAGCCCGTGGGCCTCCTCAAGAAGCTTATCTTCCCCCCCAAAAGGCAGATGAGCCTCCCTCGAAAGCTCAAGTACCTCCACAGGTTGCCTACATTCCTTCTCAGGGAGTGTATGAGCCTGTTCGGAAAAGTAATAGAATAAGTGATCCTCCCCAAGAAGCTTGTGCTCCAGTCATTTGCGAGAACGAGGAGAGAGCCAACTATAGAATCAGCCCTCCTTCACAGGTTGCTTATGCGCCCAATTCTACGGAGCCAGACACTTCTTCTTCTATGAATCGGTTTGCACCAGACTTCCTACGAGAGATTCAAGAAGACAAATGGGATAACGAAAGCGAGGTCGCCCCTCCTTTTGAGCTTGTGGACGATGCACACGACCAATTCCCACAAGACATCCCATCTATTTACGGGGAGCATGAGAGTGTTCAGTCTCACGAGAGATTAGACTTTGAGTCTAATTCCATACAAGAGCTACCCCACTTCACAGGCCCTTGGGAAGCAAAGTCCACATGTATGAGAGCACCCACAGTCTTGGTAAGGAACGACGACTCAGTCACACCTAGGAACACAGAGGTAGTGAAGAACACTAACGTGCAGTGTAATCTCAAGTTAGAAGAGCTACTCAAGGTTAGACCTGAATTATGGAAACATGTAGCCAAACAAGTACCAGAGATAGCAAAATCTCGTTCCCAGGTAGGATCCCATAGGACAGTGCCAGAAATTCCCTTGGATAAGATAGGAGATATGTGTGAAGGTGAAGAAGGGAACACCTATCTTCCCATCACCTACCAGGAATACACCACCAAGGCAATTTTGGACTCAGGTGCAGGAGTTGCAATTGCCACCACCTCCTTATGGAAGCGTTGGGGCAAGCCAGCACTCAGGCCAACGAGGATGAAATTGCAAATGGCCGATGGTCACATAGAGAGACCCCTAGGATTGCTAGAAGGAATAACTCTCACCACTTGTGGTGTTGAGTTCGAGCATAGTTTTGCTATATGTGACTTCAGCAAAAATCATGCCTATGAGATGATTTTAGGAAGACCATTCATGCGACAGTTGCAAGTGGTACAGGATTGGGGGACCAATTCTTTGTACCTGCAGCACTTAGGTGTTACAACCAAAGTCAATCTCAAGGATTATTCCCATAGAGATGTCCCTCCTATCCAATGGAATCCCATCCATAGAGCCAAAGATGATACAGAATCGGTGCATTCCATAGGGTCGGGATCCTCATGGATGCATGAAGATACTCACTTATGGATGTGCAAGGTAGCAGTAGAAGAAGAGAAGAGAGAGAAAGCCAGAGAGGTAGGTGCGAACGAAACTCATAGACCCATTCAAGACCCAGCCTATGCACCTATAGTCTTTCCAGATGAGGAGTTTGAACCCCATGGCTGGGCGGAAATTTTAGCAACAATGGACGTAGCCATCAATGAAGAACAATGGACACCTCACTGTGATGAGGATGGCTATGACATTTCAGTCTTCTCCATAGAGCCAATCATGGGAGAGGCAGTTCTAGAAGAATGTGAACCTAGCCCTGATGCATTTGAGGATGCAAGTGACTCCGATCTAGAGTCAATCATTATGGACCCACCATTTGCATCAGATGAAGAATACTTCCATGAAATAGAATTTCAACCCCAGAGGCATGGAGAGGTTACAAATGATGTAAGATTAGCAACGCATATGACCCCTAAGGAAGAAGGAAAGAAACGAAAGAAGAGAGAAGCCTTACCAGAAGAGGAAGAATCTTTGTTTGAGGTCCCAGAAAATTTTAAGAAGTATGAGATAGATGACAGGAGAGTCATGATAAGAATGCCTAAACGAGAGGCACAATCAGGAGAGGCCTATGATAACAAAGAAACTACCAAGAAAATCGTAGTGGCCCTAGAAGAAGGAGAGGAGAGATGCACGTATATAGGCCATGACCTCACAGAAGAAGAAGAGCACGAATTGGTTGCCTTGCTAAGAGAATACAGAGATGTATTCGCTTGGAGTTACAAGGATTTGAAAGGGGTTGACCCGGACATATGCTCGCACACCATCCCCATGACCTCAGATGCCAAACCCTCTAAGCAAAAGCCTTATACATATAATGATAATTACGCTGCTAAGATCAAGGAGGAGATAGATAGACTGGTCGAAGCTGGATTTATCTATGAAATTGAGCACACTGAATGGGTATCCCCCATCGTAGTGGTGCCCAAGAAAAATGGCAAGTTGCGTGTGTGCATTAACTTGAAAAAGGTTAATGCCGCCACGATTCGAGATAACTATCCGCTTCCTATCACAGAACATCTCTTAGAAAGAGTGGCAGGCAAGGAAGTGTACAGCTTCCTTGATGGATTTTCTGGCTACAATCAAGTAGCCATAGCTCCAGAGGATCAGCATAAGACAGCCTTTGCCACAGAATGGGGTATTTTTGCTTTTAGAGTAATGCCATTTGGGCTTACCAATGCACCAGCCACCTTCCAGAGGCTGATGTGCCATGTGTTTAAGGAGTTCCTGAGGAAGAGTTTAGAAGTCTATGTTGATGATCTTTGTGCTCATTCCAATGTTAGACAAACTCATATTCCTGAACTCAGACAAATCTTTGACAAATGTAGAGAATATCAAGTCTGCCTGAACCCAGAAAAGTGCGTTTTTATGGTCAGGCAAGGTAAGATTCTAGGACACATAGTGTCAAAGAATGGCATATCTACAGACGAAGAGAAAGTGAGAGCCATAGCAGAGCTACCTAGGCCAAAGAATGTCAAGGAAGTACAAGCTTTCATGGGGCATTGTGGTTATTATCGACGATTTATACACATGTATGCTGTCATTGCAAAGCCCATGTACGGACTTCTGACAAACTTTGAGTGGACGGATGAATGTGAGAATTCCTTCCAAGAGCTTAAACGAAGATTATGTTCAGCACCAATCTTGACCACACCAGATTGGAATAAGCCATTCCATGTTCATGTTGATGCATCCAATTATGCTATTGGATGTGTACTCGCACAACCTACTGGTGAAGGAAATATGGATCAAGAAATTTAGACACTATTTGCTTGCAAATAAGTTTAAATTTTTTACTGATCATCAGGCATTGTTGTACCTAGTGAACAAGCCATGCAATACGGGAAGATTAGTAAGATGGTTTCTCTTGCTAATGGAATACGATTTTGAGGTTGTGGTAAGAAAAGGTAGGACTCACTTGAGAGCAGATCATCTCTCTAGGCTCACATTGGGAGAAGCCCCACAAGGAGTGTCAGATGACCTTCCTGATGCTTACTTGTTTAATTTGGAAGTTATACCGCAGTGGGCTA
Organism: Ceratopteris richardii; assembly: GCA_020310875.1. NCBI lineage: Eukaryota > Viridiplantae > Streptophyta > Polypodiopsida > Polypodiales > Pteridaceae > Ceratopteris > Ceratopteris richardii. The sequence continues at coordinate 5,116,043 of CM035444.1, forward strand.
AGCCATTGGTACCAGTTTTGACCTACGGGCCTAATCATCCAGTCGTAAACACACGGAATAGAGAGGTTGTAAAAGCCCAGAAGTACCACATCATGGCAGGAAGCATGTACAAGCACACAGATCAAGGGATCTTGGCTTGTTGTGTAGAAGAGGATGAGTACGCTAAGTGGTTGCAACTAGCACATGTAGGTGCGTTAGAGCAACACCATTCAAAGCAACGAACGTTGCAGACTCTAAAGAGATTCGGAGTGCATTGGCCAACTATGGAAGCGGATGTCCAAAAGTTGTGCAAGGAATGCCCAATCTGTTGCACTAAACCACCAGTGGAACATGCCACTCTTTATCAAGTATCCATTGCGCCAGATTGGAGCGAGCCACTAGTATCATTCCTGAGGACAAACACATTCCCTCCAGACATGACTCTGGCTAGGAAAAGGAGTTTAGAACAAGAAGCCCTGGATTACTCACTCATTGGTGATAATCTATATAAGCGCGGTAAAGATGGTTACCTGAGGTTATGTGTCCATGAAAGTGAATATCTCAAGATCTTGGAAACTGCTCACCAAGGCGTAGCAGGAGGACACTTTGGACCAGATCGGGTAATCAAGGCAATATTATTTGCGGGCTTCTGGTGGCCTACACTTCACATGGATGCACATACCTATGTGAAACGGTGTGATGTCTGTCAGAGGACTCAGTATCCCATACGCAAAGATGAGATGCCACTGAAACCTATGATGGGTGGACGTGCATTCTCTAAGTGGGGAATAGACTTCGTAGGTCCTATTAATCCCCCAGCCAAAGGTTCTCATGCGGAATACATCATTGTGGCAACAGACTATCTCACCAAGTGGGTAGAGGTAAAGGCTACAACAAAGAACGATGCTCAGACAACTGCCAAATTCTTGTTTGAGAATGTGTTCACAAGATATGGGCTACCCATAGAACTAGTAAGTGATAGAGGCACTCATTTCTTAAATGAAGTGATTGAAAATCTACTCCAAGAATTCTTGGTAATACACAAGAAGTCTGCCCCCTATCACCCTCAAGCTAATGGACAAGCTGAGAGCACTAATAAGATTTTATGCAATGTACTGACGAAATTAGTGAACACTAAACGCTCTGACTGGGACAAACAGCTACACCATGCTGTTTGGGCATACCGAGTTGCCTACAAAACGGTACTCCAAGCCACCCCTTTCAGATGGTATTCGGTCAAAACGTTGTGCTACCCTTGGACTTCCTGATTCCTACATTGAGAGTAGCACAAGAGTATGAATGGACAGGTCATGAGCTCTCCTCTAGGATCTTTGATCTTGAACGATTAGGAGAAACAAGACTGAGAGCCGCTGCAGGAATATATGCAGCCAAGAAGAGATAGAAGGCATACTTCGATGCCCATGTGAAGGATAAAGGCTTGAAAGCGGGAGATCTAGTCTTAGTCTATACACTGAAACAACATGCGAGGAAGCTAGAAAAGAGAGGCTACGGACCTATGATCATCAATAGAATCTCCACAAGTGGAGCAGTACAATTGGCCACATTAGAGGGTGATGTTCTCCCTAACTATATTAGCGGATGCAGAGTCAAGTTGTATCAGGAACCCCTCACGGAGGAAATGCTGAGCCGACTCAACACTGCTAAGAAACGCAAAGAGGAAGAAAAGAGAATTAGAGAAGAAGCTCAAGCAGAGGCTTTAGAACGCATCAGAAGGATGAAATTACGAAGGCAAGGTAGAGATCAGCCTGGAGTGAATGACTATGCAGACCAAGGATTTCCCATAGCCATGTGTGAAGTTGCAGGAACAAGCTCGAATAGAATAATTGATAGACGTCCTTTCATAACCATAGACATAGGACAAGGAAAGAGTACAAGGACCGTAAGAGCCTTGATTGACTCAGGTGCTGCCACTAGCGCTGTTAAGTTGTCTTACTGTCAAGAGTTACAGTTAACTGTCCATCCTGTGGAAGCATACCTCATAGGATTGGGAGGCGTGGAAACCCCTTGCATGGGCGAGGTGGAACTTCCCCTCTACATTCACGAGGAGGCAATGACCGTTAAAGTACTAGTGTGTCAAGATGAGGATCTCACTGAACCTCTCGTCTTGGGTCAGGATTGGATCTATGACCAAGCAGTCAATCTAAACCTAAGAAGTGGACTTCTCCAGGTTTGGGTCAATCATAGTCGAGTTACAGTAGAATTAGACAATGGAGCACTCAAGGAACTAGGAAAGGCACAGACTCCTGGTCCTTCCAGGGGTACACATGAAGATGACCAGGCTGTTCTTGTCCAAAACTATGTGTTGCAGAGGAATGATATTCGCAAAAAAGGAGTCAGGAATGCAACGGAACTCCCTTCTTTTCCAAAGGCTAGAAGGAGGCAGCAACCCAAGGTGGATCAAAGGCAGAAGAAGCAGGGTACTACCTATGTCCGAGATCAAAAGTACCTGCGCAGCAGAATGGCCCAGAAAATAAACCAGGTATGGGTGCGGAAAGGCGAACGACCGGTTGCACCACCGTCAACTACAGGGGCAAAGCCTCTTATTAGTGACCAACAACACAACGCTAATAAGAAGTCTTTCAGAAATTCTTCTGCTAAAGTAAAATCTATTTGGGTGCCCAAGAAGTCGATGAAGGCAAGCCCACAATCAAGACAAATTTGGGTGCCTAAGGCTTGCTTGATGGCACAAGTAGCTACGCTGAGGCCACAACCTAAACAGCATAACGTAGCGACGCATACTGCCAGATTTCACTCGTTCTCGACACTCATGTACACACCAAAACCCAAGAGCGTACATGTAATCAATTGTAAATGGGTCCCAAAAAGGCCTCGTTTTCAAACCACGACACCGAGAAGGCTCTGTAGAGACTCTCCGAAACCGGAGGCAAAGCCCACTCACTGCATTTGGCAGCCTAGGGCCTGTAATAAACCCCCCGACCCCAATTTGTAAATTCATACCCACTTACTAACTGCAGTAGTCTCCTAGGACAACACAAGCACTAACTACACACACTGTCTTCATGCACTTACTAACCACTAACTCACCATCCACCTCATGTTAATGTTGTAACGGGGACAACAATGGATTTATTCTGTCCATTACGATGTTAACACTTGGTTCTATATTCTCACAGAACCAACCAGCGAACAAGGCCATGGCAGAAGCAGGTACCAGTTCTCAAGCCGGATCTGGTGCCCAGATTGTGGACATAGAAACACTTCTCCTTGAGCCACGTCTCACCGCAAGACCGCAAGAGCTTCAAGCCGTGCATGTGCTCCCCATTCAGGATCCTCCTCAAGGGCACACTTCTCAAGTAGGTAAGCATGCGCATTGGTTCAGTGATGTTGCGGGACCACTGGCCGATGGAACCTATTTCTGGGAAGCAGAATTGGAATTCAATGGCAAATGGGGTCGATACCACTTTTTCACACGCGAGTTTGAAAGCTATCAAAACGCCGAAGTCATGAGATCAGTATGGATCAAAGCGGGTGTGGACAGTTATTTCAGGGCTCACTTACCAAAGCCGGATTTTTTACGATGTTCATATCTGATCAGTACCATCACGCCAAGCAGGGCCAAAGGAGGCGACAGCACCTTTGTCTTGCCATCACTGCTGCCGGGTAATGAGCTTAAAAGATTCAAGTTGACCCTCAATCTGGTAAGAGAAGCATTGGGCATGTATGGCATGCACATCCCAACAGAAAAGTAAACCATGGTTCCAGGTCGAATGAAGCACAAAGATCTTAATAAGTTGAAGGACATGGTAGCGATGACACCTACCATTGCGCTTCACCTGCGAACCATCATGCAACATTTTGCTTTTCCCGCCCAAGAACGATTCACAATGCCTCCGAAGAAAATATGGTTCAGCTTGTATCTAGCAGAGACAGAAAGCCTGCCCATCAATGTGCCACACTGGATCATAGATCAGATCCACCTAGCCCATCAAAGGTGGAACAAGAAACAGAAGAATGTGCTCCACGGGTGTTGTGCTCTGACCAGAATAATTTATAGATGCTTGGCTTATGACGTGCCTGTTCAGCGGGCACTCGTATGGTCCCGAGTCCAAGAATTCCAGAGAAGACTATCAGCAGCAGGTCCCCCATCAAAGAAGATGAGGGGGGGAGTCCAACTACCCTGTGCTCAACCAAGGGGAGCTACCACTACACCAGAAATCACCCCTCCCCAGACACGACGAGTTAGGCCATTCACAATCCGGCTACCAAGACAAAGCACAGAGGGACCTAATCTGGTGTTTCCACCCATTCCATCAGATTTGGAATTTCCACAGGGATTTACTCTCGAGGACCTCACGGATGAAGAAATTGCCAGATTAATCTATGACTCTAACCTCGAAGCTGAAGCAGAGCGAGCTCAGGAACCACAACCCCAAACAACAACATCGGCCCCCACCCAACCACAAGTTGTAGAAGTCGATGTAGATGAACAAGAGGCAGGAGGAGACGAAGAAGAAGCCGACGAAGAACAACATCAAGAATATGACGAACTCTCCGAGTTAGCAAGTGCCCCAGCATATTCGGCACAAATCAAGAGACTATATCGAACCATGCGACTGGTTCAGGAACAGCATCAGATGTCTCTAGAACAGGGCAAAAGACTCATGAACGACTTGCTAGCTGAGGAAGGCGTGGACGAGTTGTTCATTGAGTCCATGAACCTTCATGCCGACGCCGTAGGACTGGATGAGGCCATTCATGAGGCAGTGGCCTACATTCACAGGTTTGAGAAAAGGGTTCCCGTTCGTCCCAGGAGGTCCGGGAAGCAAATTCACATCAATACATCAGCACCAGGCGAGGCAGCGCAATCAGAAGAATATCAAGAAGCACCGTTGTCACCACCATCCCCACCTCGCACTACCCAATTTACCCCACCACAGGGCACTAGCACTGCCACGTTCACTACCACTACCATTGTCATGGGCATTCCACTCTCTCCGGGAATCCAATTCGGGGGAGTCACCATGCCCACCTTCACCACCCTGTTCACCGATGTCACATCCACTCCACCCACGATTCCCATCTACACCGTCACTCAAACAGTTGACACGATGGAAACATCACCTGCCACAGCACCACTCCCTCCCCCCATGCCACCTTCATCACCCATACCCCCTCCACCCACATCTCCACTTACATCCACATCATTCACCTCTCCCATTCCCGCCCCCATTCCCCCTGCATCTTCACCCCTCCCAGCATTATTTAATGTAAATAACATATTTTTAGCATTAAACCAATGTGTATACCAGCTCCAGAATGAGTACAAAGCTCTGGACAACCGGTATCAGCAACTGGAAACGCACCATCAGAACTTACAAAGACAATTTCACATTCTACAAACAGAAAATGCAGAACTGAATCAACGCTACACGACGCTTGAGCAGGCTCACCAAACATTATTGGAGGCACCCCAACCATCGACAGAATCAGGTGTCAAACAACTAGAAGCTTTGCTCGAGGTATACCAAGCCGATAATCTCAAAGTCCGGCGTAACCTGGCACTTCTCAGAAAACACATGGCGGCCGCCCTTGAAGAAAACAAGAGACTGCAGCAGCAAAATGAAGCAAATCTAGAAGCAGCAATGGAAGGCTCTCCACACGAAATTGATCCAGAGCAGTTTAAAGCTGTGCCCTCAGAGACAATGAAGACCATCTTGGACAGCTATGCAGATCTATTAGAAGCTCATGATGACTTGGAAAGGGAACGTGATGCGTTGCGCAATCAACTCCAAGAGCAACAGACAGCACCCAAAATCACAGAAACGGCCACGGCTTCAGAGGAAGTCAAGACATTGAAAGAGCAGGTGGCCGAATTACAGGCACGATTACTCACACATGAAAGGCAACCCTCTCCAGTTGTCGAACCAGAACCCGAGGATTTGGTACCCATCGAGGTAGATGAGACGTATGAGGAACCTTACGTTCCTATGCCAATGCCAGGTGGTGAGCAAACCGCAGAAGGAATGGATACATTAGAAATTGAAGTACCTGAGTGGCTCCAAACACTAGAGAAAACAGCATCAACTCATGAAGATCGAGTGGCCGTTCAAATCCAATCTATGGCAAAGATAGAGGACACTATTATTAAATCAGAATACTTCCGCAGCATGTGCCACCATAGATGGATAGGAACCAATGATGATCAATACGTGCCATATTGTATACTCCTGGCGGACTACAATGCAGAAATCCAACAAAGATGTGGCAAACCTCCAACCTTTGCTACACAATTTGGGCCAGATGACATCCCAGAGAGCGCTCGAAAAGGATCCATTCATCAACCCACTTGGAGGATCCGACTCCTCGAAACCTACTCGGAGATGGTTCGAACCTGGACGAATATGCCCCTTTTTATTAAATATAACCCTTGTTATGTTCCTGTACTCCGCAGACGCACATGGCCAGAGTTTACCATTGCAGTCAAGAATATCAAGGGCTGCGCCAAATGCTTAAACTACGTCTATCTAGCACCCCCTCAAGGGCCTCCCACCGTCAATTACATGATTTCCACTATACGGCACTGGAGCATCCGATTAAGGAATACCCCTGATGTAATGGCCCAGATGTGCATGAAAATTTTTGAGTTAATGCTTATTTCATTCAGGACATTCAAGAATATCAAGGACCCACACTTCTCAGGCGTCGGATTCCTTACAGGAAACCAAGATTTAGTTTATGACATGAGCACCACTCCTTCCATAGAAGTGATATACGCTTGGCACGCCAGAATAAAATACCTCCCAGCCTGCTTTAAACAAACATTCGAAGAGATGTTCATAACAGGGTTCTGGGAATACCACTCAGAAATATTTGTACCCAGACCCTCACATCTCCTCCATTTATTTGCTGTGGAGCGAACCATTCACTCAGAGCAGTTACGGGTGCCACATCCAGATGTCCCAGGGCCAGTCAATTGGGATGCATTGCTGACAGATCTAGCAAGGGGACTCAGGTTAGAAGAACACCACCTCGCCGCCGATGTTGTACAATACTATGTCCAAAAAGCAGCTAGACAAGGGTCTTTCAGGGGCGACAGACGCGAGAGTGGGGGGGGTGTTGGCAGTAGCCTTGGTACACCAGGACGTACAAGACATGAAAGTCAAAGAAGGGAGTCAGAGCGAAGGGACAGCACAAGCAAACAGGGCAGTCAAAGAAGATCTGACAAGTAGGCCAATATTTTTTCAAGACATTAATGCAAATCAAAGAGATGGACATGCAGGGAGGAAGAGCAAGTAGGGAGCTCAAAGATATGTATGGCAGATCACTAGAAGAAATCCCTACAACAACAGTGATTTTTATCACTAACAATCATTGTAAATATCATTTCACCTTTTTGTAGCTCCATTTTGTGCAAGCCAAGGAGTCCTTGAGCTTGAGGAGCCTTAGAAGTAGTTGCGTACCAATTTTCGTATTTTTTAGATCTCGTTTGAGCCCCCAAATAAGCCCTGGAACCTAATTTTTAACTAGGCCGGACACTAGGTCTGGACAGGGCCAAAACCTAGTCAAAAACTATAAAAAGAGCTAGAGAGCTCATTTTTGGGGTTAGATTGTAATTGAAACGAACTTGTAAGAGCATTTTGAAAGTAATCTAAAAGCTCCATTGATTCTCACTCTTTGTCTTACCTTGTGTGCTCGTGTGTGTGTATGTGTGTGCATGCTTGTGTGCTTCTCACTCACGCACTTGTGCCGCCACTTGCTCAAGGTCTTCATACCATCCTCACGTCTTCCCGGATTGACATTAAAGGAGGTGCTACTCATCATTGAGCTACAGGCCCGTAGGTAAGTACTGGCACTAATGGCTTAGCCCACTGAGGTACAACTTCCAGATTAAACAAGTAAGCATCAGGAAGGTCATCTGATACTCCTTGTGGGGCTTCTCCTGATGTGAGCCTAGAGAGATGGTCTGCTCTCAAGTGAGTCTTCCCTTTCCTCACCATGACCTCAAAGTCATATTCCATTAGTAAGAGAAACCATCTTACTAATCGGCCTGTATTGCATGGTTTGTTTACCAAGTACAATAATGCCTGATGATCGGTAAAAAATTTAAACTTATTTACAAGCAAATAGTGTCTAAACTTTTTAACTGCATATACCATGCCTAATCCTTCTCGTTCGGTGGTGGTATAGTTCTGTTCAGCTGCATTCAATTGTCTACTGGCATAGGCAATTGGAAGATCCATATTACCTTCACCTGTAGGTTGTGCAAGCACACATCCAATAGCATAATTGGATGCGTCCACGTGAACATGAAACGGCTTATTCCAATCTGGTGTGGTCAAGATTGGTGTTGAACACAATCTCCTTTTGAGCTCATTGAAAGAGTCCTCACATTCATCAGTCCACACAAAGTTAGTCAAGAGTCCATACAGAGGCTTGGCAATGATGGTGTACATGTGTATAAAGCGTCGGTAATAGCCACAATGCCCCATGAAAGCTTGTACTTCCTTGACATTCTTTGGCCTAGGTAACTCTGCTATGGCTTTTACTTTCTCTTCGTCAGTGGATATGCCATTCTTTGACACTATGTGTCCTAGAATCTTGCCTTGCCTGACCATGAAAACACACTTTTCTGGGTTCAGGCAGACTTGATACTCTCTACACTTGTCAAAGATTTGCCTGAGTTCTGGTATATGTGTCTGTCTAATGTTGGAATGAGCACAGAGATCATCAACATAGACCTCTAAATTCTTCCTCAGGAACTCTTTAAACACGTGACACATCAATCTTTGGAAGGTTCCAGAGGCATTGGTCAACCCGAATGGCATTACCCGAAAAGCAAATATGCCCCACTCTGTGGCAAAAGTTGTCTTATGCTGATCTTCTAGAGCTATGGCTACTTGATTGTAGCCCGAAAATCCATCAAGGAAGTTGTACACTTCCTTGCGTGCTACTCTTTCTAAGAGATGTTCTATGATAGGAAGCGGATAGTTATCTCGAATTGTGGCTGCATTGACCTTTTTCAAGTTAATGCATACGTGTAGCTTTCCATTCTTCTTGGGCACAACTACAATGGGGGATACCCACTCGGTGTGCTCAATTTCATAGATGAATCCAGCTTCGACCAAGCGATCTATCTCTTCTTTGATCTTATCAGCATAGTTATCATTATATGTGTATGGCTTTTGCTTAGAGGGTTTCGCGTCTGAGGTCATGGGAATTGTGTGTGAGCATATGTCTGGGTCAACACCCTTCAAATCCTTGTAGCTCCAAGCGAATACATCTCTGTATTCTCTTAGCAAGGCTATCAATTCGCGCTCTTCTTCTTCCATCAGGTCATGTCCTATATAAGTACATCTCTCCTCTCCTTCTTCTAGGGCTACCACTATTTTCTTGGTGGTTTCTTTGTTATCATAGGCTTCTCCTGATTGTGCCTTTCGTTTAGGCATCCTTATCATGACTCTTCTATCATCTATCTCATACTTCTTAAAATTTTTCGGGACCTCAAACAAAGATTCTTCCTCTTCTTGTGTGACTTCTTTCTTCTTCCTTTTCTTTCCTTCTTCCTTAGGGGTTACATGTGTGGCTAACCTTACATCATTTGTAAGCTCTCCGTGCCTCTGGGGTTGAAATTCTACTTCATAGAAGTATTCTTTATCTGATGCAAAAGGTGGGTCCATAATGATTGACTCTAGATCGGAGTCACTTGTATCTTCAAATGCATCAGGGCTAGGTTCACACTCTTCTAAAACTGCATCTCCCATGATTGGCTCTATGGAGAAAACTGAAATGTCATAGCCATCCTCATCACAGTGGGGTGTCCATTGTTCTTCATTGATGGCTACATCCATGGTTGCTAAAATTTCTGCCCAACCATGAGGCTCAAATTCTTCATCAAGAAATACTATAGGTGCATAGGTTGGGTCTTGAATGGATCTATGGGTTTCTTTCGCACCTATCTCTCTAGCTTTTTCTCTCTTCTCCTCTTCTACTGCCACTTTACACATCCATAAGTGAGTGTCTCCATGCATCCATGAGGATCCTGATCCTATGGAGTGCACAGACTCTGTATCATCTTTGGCCCTATGAATAGGATTCCATTGGATAGGAGGGACATCTCTATGAGAGTAATCTTTGAGATTAACCTTGGTCGTGACACCTAGGTGTTGCAAATACAAGGAATTGGTTCCCCAATCTTGTACCACTTGCAACTGTCGCATAAATGGTCTTCCCAAAATCATCTCATAGGCATGGTTCTTGCTAAAATCACAGATAGCAAATGTGTGCTCAAACTCTACACCACAAGTAGTGAGAGTTATTCCTTCAAGTAGTCCTAAAGGCCTCTCTATGTGACCATCAGCCATTTGCAATTTCATCCTCGTGGCCTGAGTGCTGGCTTGCCCCAACGTTTCCATAGGGAAGTGGTAGCAATTGCAACTCCTGCACCAGAGTCGAGAATTGCCTTGGTTGTGTACCCCTAATGGGTAATGGGAAGATAGGTGTTTCCGTCTTCACCTTCACTCCTATCTCCTATCTTGTCCAAAGGTATCTCTGGCACTGTTCTATGGGATCCTACCTGGGAACGAGGTTTTGCTACCTCTGGTACTTGTTTGGCGACATGCTTCCATAGCTCTGGCCTAACTTTGAGTAGCTCTTCTAAGGTGAGGTTGCACTGCACTTTAGTGTTTTTCACTACCTTTGTGTTCCTAGGTATGACTGAGTCTTTGTTTCTTACCATGACTGTGGGTGCTCTCATACAATTGGACTTAGCTTCCCATGGGCCTGTGAAGTGGGGTAATTCATGTAAAGAATTAGACTCAAAGTCTAATCTCTCCTGAGAGTGGGTGCTCTTCTGCTCTCCATAAATGGAGGGAATATCTTGTGGGAATTGATCATGTCCATCATCCACAAGTTCAATGGGAGGAGGGACTTCACTTTCTTTAGCCCATTTGTCTTCTTGAATCTCTCGTAGGAATTCTGGTGTGAACCGATTCATAGAAGAAGATGTGTCTGGCTCCGTAGAGTTAGGCACATAGGCTTCCTGGGCAGGTAGGCTTTCTCTTTCACTTGCCTTGCCCTTATTTTGAGAGACAGGCTCCTTTTCTGATTGTGCAATTAACCTCTCCAATCTTTCTAGCAGTCCATCAAAGTGAAACTGCGTCTTAGCTGAACTAGAGATGTTGAAGAGGCGACTGGCTTCAAACATGGTTTGAGCCAATTCCACCATCTTAGCGCAGATTTTGGTTCGTTCAAGCTCTAGTTCTGCTCTCGGGTAACACTTTTCATGATCGGTTACGTTTGGCCCTTCTTGGATTCTGGCCTGATATGCTTTGAGCATCATATTTAGGTCCTCAGGAGTGGGATCTGCTAGGACTGATCCTACTCTAGGGGGTGGTGGAGTAGCATGAGGCGGGTCGGAAAGTGGTGGGTCGGATGGAGATGGGAATGGTGGAGGTGGGGTAGTGTGAGAGGGAGTTTGAGATGTGAGTTCAACTATCTTGGCTCTGGTTTCTCTGAGACTTTCCTCGAGCTCACTCATTTTCTTAGCCCATTGCCTTTTCATTCTTTCTCTACTATCTCTCCAAGCTCTACTCCGTTTCTTGGTTATGCTCTTAGTTTCACTAGCCTCAGCACTTTTTTCCTGGCCTAAACTTTGGTTCTGCTGCAGGGCTTGAGCTCTAGTGACCACTTGCACTGGTGCAGTGGAAGTCACACTCCCTGTGGAGTCCACAACTAATCCAATAACATTAATAAGAGTGATTTTTAGCATATTATTGGGGTTCTTTGGGCAATCTCGTAAGAGATGCTCCTTCCCACAATCTTGGCAAAAACCTTGAATTGTCACTGACTGGGGTTGTGTAGGTGGAGGTAAGGGGCAATCACGAATAAGGTGATCTCCCTGACATCTATAGCATGGTCCTCTAGGGAATGGGGGTCTTACCTGCCTAGGTTGGGGTCTAGAGTTAGGGTTTGTGTACATTACATTTGTGTACTCTGGCTCCCAACTAGGTTCACTTGGTTCTTCACTGTAGTAGGACTCACCATGTTCAGGAGATTGCATGTAGTAAGCCTAGGGACTATCAATATGTGTAGAATCAAAGCTATGGTCACTAGGATCACTTTCTGAAAGCAATGGTGTTACTGGCACTATAGCTCTATTCAAATTCTCTTCTGCAGTTGCATACTTTACCGGAATCACATTAGCTGGGGTTGGAGGTTGTTGAGCTAACACAGGTTGAGGCCTTTGTTGGTTTTGGTATTGTGGTTGGTAGGTTTGTTGAGGCCTAGCATACTACTGCGGTGGGTACTGGTTCTGGTATCTTCCTTGTTGAGGGTATGGTTGTGGGTACGTCTACCTAACTGCTTGCTTATTATAGGGGCAATCTTGCGCGGTGTGATATGTGTACCTCCGTTCTATGGTGCAGTACTGGCTACTACGATTTACTTGGGGTTGAGCCATAATGGGACATACATTCGCCATGTGGTCACCACCGCAAGTATAGCATCTCTTTACTGGGGCAAACCTTGGAATTTGTTTGCTAGAGACACCTAGTTTTTGAGCTACCTTTTCTGTGAGTTCCTCAATAGATGTAGATTGCGTGGAAGAAAAGCTAGAGTCACTATCTGAATCTTTATAGATTTTGGAAAGCTCTAACTCTTCCCCTAGGTTATCCTCGATGTCGATGCACATGCGTACACACTCTTCTATAGTCCTAGGGTCCTTCAAGTACACATATGACCTCAATTTGGTACTTAGCAATCCATCCAAGAATAAAGCCACTTATTTGGCTGGTGTGGGTAACTCAAGAATAGGGCATCTCTCAAGATATTGTCTAAATCTTATTCCTGCAAGTCTCATGGTCTCTTGAGGGGTCTGCTTGAAGCTATGTATCAATGAGGAAGTATTATGCCTTATGCCACTTTTAGAGAATTCAGTGATGAAGGCCTCTAAGAGTTTTTCTATGCTCCTGAACCGTCTCTCATTCAATGGTTGAAACCACGTAAGGGCTGTGTTCCTAAGGGTTAGACCAAAGGAATTATACTGCGTGAATAGGTCCTCAACTTGTTCAGCTCTCAAGACTTGCCTAAACTCAGCCACATGATCATATGGGTCTCATGTGCCATCGAAGTAGTTCTTCATGGACTTAACTAGCTGTGTAGGTCTCAATGTTCTGGTGTGTTCCCTAGGCCTTGGTAGAGCGAAATCATCAGCATTCCTTTGCTTCCTTGGGGCTCTAAGTCCCTCAGGTTCCGCTCTATTTGTTTCCATTCTCGTTCTTTCTCTTCCCACTGTGTTGGCAAAGCTTACCTCCGGTCTATCTCTATGTCTGTCTCTTTGAGCTCCATGAGCTTGGGACGTTCCAGCTCCTGGGTGACCAAAGGACACATTCGATCTTGGTTGGGGGAAAATAAATTCACCTTTCCAAGTGTAAGCATGCCTATCATTTTCTGTAACCACAAAGATCCTCTCTGAAGCATGATCTAAGTAGGTCACTCTGCCTGGGCTATCAGGATCTTTAAACTCATATACCATGGTTGTTCCTACCTCATTTGTTTTATCAGATCTATACCTCCAAAAGGCTTCAGTCTCTCGGTTCAAGAGTAGATCTATGCTCTTATTGTCCTCGGGAACCCACTCGGGATGGAGGATTCTAGTAAGAACAGATTTGCCTTGGGGGGTTCTAGGTTCTACACCCATGTTTCCTTGCTCTAGGTCACCTATGTCCGTCTCAGGGATCACATTTCCGAACTCGTATGTCCTATCTGGGTGACTGGTGACTACGTATATTGTTCCTTCTTTGTCCAAGTATGCTCCATTTTCAAACTTGACAGCTGGGTGCTCTAGTCCAATGGATTGGTCAGGGCTTTTAATCTGGACCACAGATCTTCCTATGCCGTCCTCATAGATGCTAGCACCTAATCGGTTGGTCCTAAGGTATTCCAGCTGCATCTTGTAAGGGCCTTCTACCCTATGTATATATGGCACTCCGGAGCTTCCTGTAGGTCTCTCCATACCGTGGGACATCTCAGACTCGCTAGTCTCGGAGCTAGGGTAGTACGAATGATGGCTCAACTGCTGGGCCCAAGACCTAGCAGTATGATTGACACTAGCCTCTGAAGATCTAAGACTTTGTCTATCTCTCCTTAGGTGTCGTCTTGATCTAAGGTTCATAAGCCCAATCGAATAATCTCAAATTTTCCCAAGTACACTTTGCGTTGCTGAGTTCTTTTGTATTAGTCACTTGTTCTTTTTTAATTGCCCTTAGGGTGTCACTTCTTGTCCATTTAATCTTTGTCACAAGGAATGCTTAAATTTTATCGTACTTTGAGTGTGGTCGCTCAATTTAAGTTCTTTTCCCTTAGGTTGTTTCGCAATTGTAATCTCCTAACACTTGCACTTGAGTGATTAGAGTTCTTGGACTTGGTCGTTCTTAACGTGTCCTTAATTAATCAAAACCTCTATCCGTACTTAGCCTATGCTAGGGATTGACAGAGGGTGTTGAGAATTTCCAACCTTAAGTTTCTTCCCTTGGTTGCCCTTGTATGCCCAGGAAGCGTGTTCCCAAGCTCGCACTTACTCTTGCTTCAAGTACCCTTTGATGCTCTCAACGAACCTGAAAAGTCCACAATTAGCTCAAGAATTGAATTCAGTTGACAGACAGATCACTTTCATGCATGTAATTCACAGAATTTAAAACAGGTTAACCAGTAGACAGGACTTTGGGTTTTGGGGCTAAAACAGGATTTAAAACAGGTTAACCGGTAGACAGGACTTCTCGAAATGCTTTGGTTATAGGCCTCACAATGCTCTACTAACCCTTAAAAGTTCCCCACAATTTTCCAAAAAATTAGACCACTATTTTTTTGCCCTAAAAAATTGGCCAAATTTGCTCGTCAATCGCGTTCGCAAGCTCTGTCAGTCGCGATTGATAGGTCAATCGCGATCGACGTGTTGGTCGCGATTGACAGGTCCATCGTGGCTGTCAGTCGCGATTGATGGGTCAATCGCAATTGACACGTGGCGCGGATTTTCAGTCGATCGTGGTCAGTCGGTCGTTGACTCTGTCGATCACATTGATGGGTCGATCGCGATTGATAGGTCCATCGCGAGGGTCTGTCCGTCGTGGTCAAGCAATCGTTGACTGAGTCGGTCGCGATTGACAGGTCCGTCGCGGCTGTCAGTCGCGATTGACTGGTCGATCACGATTGACACATGTCACGCGTAAGTTCAACTGATCGTGGTCAATCGGTCGTTGACTCTATCGGTCGCGATTGACGTGTCAATCGCAATTGACAGGTCAGTCGGCAAGTATCCGTCGTGGTTTGTCGGTCGTGATTGACGTGTCGGTCGCGATTGACAGGTCAGTCGGCAAGTATCCGTCGTGGTTTGTCGATCGCGATTGACAGGTCGATCGCGATTGACAGAAAACTGAGGAATTTTAAAATTTCAAGCACACAGTTAGGATGCCCTAGGCCTACACATCATGGTTATACACTTTGTTTTGCAAAAGAGTCAACTTTTCTGTCGGTCGCGATTGACAGAGGTCAACGCCTTGGGACCTGCACAGTCAAATTTTTTACCTGCTGAAGCTAGTGCAGCTGCTCGGGGTGCTGATTCCTGCAGAAAATCTCAAAAAACACAGAAAATCACAAGCACACAAACGCTCTCTCGTTCTCTCTCACAAGTGAAATGAGGGAAATGGTATGGGTGGGGTGATATGACCAAAAACTGAAATTTTTCGCGATGATGGAGATGGATGTGAGAGATGGTGAGGATGATAATGGAGGTGATAAAAACAAAAGAAAATAGATAAAAGTGAAGAAAATACCTATGACTCCAACGCCTCAACTCTACGTCTTACCATCACACGCTCGTCCTCAAAGCTCGATCCCCGACAACGGCGCCAAAATTTGGTGTAGCTCACTGATGAGTAGCACCTCCTTTAATGTCAATCCGGGAAGACGTGAGGATGGTATGATGACCTCGAGCAAGTGAAGGCACAAGTGCATGAGTGCGAAGCACACTAACATGCACACACATACACACACACGCACACAAGGCAAGACAAAGAGTGAGAAGCAATGGAGTTCTTTAGATTACTTTCAAAAAGCTCATACAAGTTCAAATCAATTACAAGCTCACCCCAAAAATGAGCTCTCTAGCTCTATTTATAGTTTTTGACTAGGTTTTGGCCTTGTCCAGACCTAGTGTCCGGCCTAGTTAAAAATTAGGTTCTTGCAATATTTCGAGGTTCAAACGGAGTCTAAAAAATGTGAAAACTGATAGGTAGGTACTTCTAAAGCTCCTCAAGCTCAAGGACTCCTTGGCTTGCACAAAATGGAGCTACAAAAATATGAAATGGTATTTACAATGGTTTTTAGTGATGAAAATCACTATTTTTGTAGGGATTTCTTCTAACATTTTGACATACATTTCCTGGAGCTCCCTACTTGCTCGTTCTTCTTGTGTGCCCAACTCTTTGATGCCTGAAAAATTTAAATGGCCTACTTGCCAGATCTTCTTTGACTACTGTGTCTGCTTGTGCTTTCTCTTCACTCCGACTCCCTTTGTAGGCTTCCTTGTCTTGTGAATCCTTCAGTTCCTTGACTACTGCCAACAGTGTGAAATACCTCTTTCACGAAGAAAAGCATTAAACTCATGTGACATGTACTCACCACCACGATCCGTGCGTAGAGTCAAAAGCTTTTGTGAAGAAAAATTTTCAGCCATAGCTAAAAATGCTTTGAAGCAAGAAAATACCTCATTCTTTGCTTTCATAGGATACACCCATGTATGGCGAGTAGCATCATCAATGAAGGTAACAAAATATACATGCTTCCCAAAAGATGGAGTCCTGACCGGACCACATACATCACTATGAACAAGTTGCAATTTTCTTGTAGTGTGTGTATGACTATCTTTTGGAAAAGAAGCACGATGCATTTTTCCAAGAATGCAACCTTCACATGCATGCTTTTCAATGGACTCAAGTGTATGCAAGCCAATAACCATGTCCTTCTTTTGCAAGTAGAGCAAACTATTGAAGTTCAAGTGACCAAAACGAGCATGCCAAAGCTCCATTTCAGCCATGGAAGAAGTATGAGCAACTAAGGCATTCGAGGCAGCCCTCTTGTATGTATCCATGCGATACAAACCATTACATAATGTATTGGAGATCACGATAACATCGCCATTGCTGAAATCATGAACCATACGCTTATCATCAACAAAGTGTACATGAAGTCCAGCTTTGGCAATCAACGGAACTGAAATTAAGTTCTTCTTGATACTGGGCACATACAATGCATTTTTCAAGAGAATCACACCTCCATTTCTAGTCGTAAGCTCAATTTCTCCTACTCCAATGATAGGATAAGAGGCATTGTTTGCACACACCACATGTCCTCCTTTAGGTGCATCTTTCAAAGAGGCAACAAATCTTTTGCATGATGTTATGTGCTTTGAAGCACCACTATCAAAGAACCAATCCGAATCAGCCTCACTCACAACCATACATTTAGAATGTAAAGAAGTATCATAATGACATGTAACAACACATGCCCAAAAATATTGAGCCATGTTAGCTTCATCATTCTTTGCATTTGCTGAATTTTCAGCAATAGACATGCCGGATTCCTTCTTCTTTTCATTGCGTTTTGCAAGCTTTCTACACTCATCAATAGTATGACCAGCCTTCTGGCAATATTTGCATCTCTTCTTCTTTTGCAAATCACCATGATTAGAGGAATGAGTGGAAGAGGAAGCTTGAGGCTTTGATTTTGATGAACCCAAAGCTGAACCATACTTGCTTTTCCCCTTTTGTGAGATAGCAAGTGCTTGCGTTCCCTCAATCAAACCACTCCTATTCACTCTAGATTGCTCTTCTTGCAAAAGAAGAGACACAACCTCATCAAATGCATACATATTAGGATTTCCTTTTGCAACCAAATGGAGTATAGTAGCAAAGCTTTGAAAAGATTCTGGTAATCCTTTCAACAATGTAGAAATGAGTGATGCATCCGGAATGATCTCATCTATGTTTGCAATTCGCTCTTTCAAGTCCTTGATGTGTGTCACATACACATCCACTGACTCATTTTCAGCCATACATACATCCTCAAGTTGCTTCCTCAAGTATGCAACACGAGCTTCATTACGCACGGCATACAAAGAAGCAAGAGTGTCCCATGCCTGTCGTGATGTAGAACATGACCGAATGTGTCGAACTATATGACGCTTCACTGAAAGCGCAATCAAAGCATGAGCTTGAGCATCTTTTCCATCCCATCTAAGCTGCTCTTGTGTAGGTGGAGAAGGAGAAACCGCTGTACTCGAAGAAGAAGCTCTATCTGTGATAGTAGACTGTGAAGTAGAAGCACCTTCCGGTCTTCGATCTACATCTGCCACTATGTTCCAAAGTTGTTTTGTAACAAGAACATGCTTCATCATGTAAGACCACATCGGATAGTTGGTCCCATCAAGCTTATCTTCAGCTTGAAGCATGCCAAACAAGTCATTGCTGCCCGCCATTTCACTAAGGAACAAGAATGTGACAAAATCTTCACTTCGACGAAAACTGAAATGAGTGCTGAAATTTCATCTCACAAACCGTCACTCTGATGGCGATTTTGATTGCACGAATGGCTTCGAAATGGGGGTAAAACCCCAGCGCACCTAGTGGAAATGTTTTCGGGCTGTTGAAATTCACACTTCTATCCTCCGAAGTCGATTTGCACTTAAAGTGCACATGCGTCGCGATGCGAAAAACCGAAACTTGAGAAGAAGCTTAACCTGCTCTGATACCATTGTTGGCTGAGTGTAGAAGTGCGAGAGACACACAAGAAGCACACACAAGGAGCACAAACGTAGCAAGACACACGGAGAAGACGATGGCTGGAATAGCTCTCTCTATTGATCGATGTACTGAACTGAAGTAAGAGCTGAATAATATCCCTAAGTACAAAGTACCACCACATATGAGAGTATCAAGTATGTGGTAACATGGGGAAAAAACCTCTAGTCAGCACTAGAGTAAAAAGTGCCCATGTATAGGGAAAAGGTTCACATCAAAGCTACTCGAGGAACGCATAAGTGTAACATTTCACACCAATCTAGGGTGCCATATACACCTCAACAAAATGGTGTTGTGGAGTGTCAAAATAGAACTCTACTTGAAATGGCACTATGTATGGTTAAAAGAAAGCATCTTCCTGATAAGCTTTGGATGGAAGCGGTCATGTGTGCAAACTATGTGTTGAATCGCTGCCCTACAAAAGCATTGAGAGTCACCACTCCTTATGAGGCTTGGAATGTTCATAAGTCTATGGTTATTCATATGCGTGTGTTTGGTTCTTTGGCATATGCTCTTGTGCCATCACAAAAACGTCACAAACTTGATGACAAGGCAAAGAAATGTATATTTGTTGGTTATAGTGTTGAAAGTAACGGATATCATTTGTACCATCCATTGACGAACACAATTATTGTGAGTCAAGATGTGGTATTTGCTGAAAATTCAGTTTTCCCTCTACTCGAATGCAAAAAACAGCCAACAATTAGTTCAGAGGATGTGTTCCATACACTCTGCGTTTGTTCCAAAATGGTGCGCTTGACTATGGCCATGTAGACCAGCCAACTGAGGCTCAAAGGGCTGAAAAATTCCAACAAAATAGTGTTGAAAATTTTTGGCCAAAAATTGTCAAAACTGCTGGAAATTTCCAGCCACATATGGCTGAACATTTGCGTCAAATATGACTGAAAATGAACATGAAATTCAGCCCACGCATTATGTACATGTTGAAGATGTATTACATAATGAACGCATGTCTATCAAGGGTGCACAATCTATGCCAAAGTGGTTGAAACAAACTTTGCAGGACAACAAATTGAGTGCACCTTTACTTGGTAGAACATGATCAAGCTCTCACCATGCATCAAGTAATTTTGCGGATTGTTCTCTTATTACTACAGCATGTAATGAAGAGCCACTTTCTTTTGAAGATGCATATGACGATCCATAATGGATGAGTGCTATGCAATCAAAAATGGATTCCATACATAGGAATGGTACTTGGGAGTTATGTGTATTGCCAAAAGGAAAGAATGCCATTGGTACAAAGTGGGTTTATAAGATTAAGAGAAAATATGATGGTACCATTGATCGCTACAAAACAAGATTGGTTGCCAAAGGATATGTGCAACAATATGGCATTGAATATGAGGAAACTTTTGCACCTACTTCACGCATGACTACCATTTGTACCGTGGTTGCACTGGCCGCCCATCGAGGTTGGAAAGTGCATCAGTTGAGCATAAAAACCGCCTTCTTCAATGGTGATTTGTGAGAAGAGGTTTATGTGAAGCAACCTCTTGGATTTTCTATGAAAGGGAAAGAGCATATGGGTTGTCGCTTGCATAAAGCCTTGTATGGTCTCAAGCAAGCTCCACATGCATGGAATGACAAAATACATAAGCACTTGGCTTCTCTTGGCTTCACATGTAGTTCAATTGAAAGCTCACTCTATGTACGCAAAAATGGGGCTGATTTTATAGTGCTTGTTCTTTATGTCGACTTTTGATTGGGACATGTGATGCAAATCTTGACATTCTTATGGCTTATTTGCAGCACACTTTTGATGTCAATTAAGGATTCCCGTGATGCATTTGACACTTCTCTTTATCAGCAAGTTGTTGGATGTCTTATTTATGCATGCAACACAAGGCCGAATATACCGTATGTAGTTTCCCAGTTGAGCCGATTCATGCATAGCCTTGGCACTAAGCATTGGCAAGCGGTGAAATGTGTGTTTAGATATCTCCGAGGCACTTTGAGCTTAGGTCTCTTTTATGGTAGAGATATTCAGTCATGCTTGCATGCTTTTACAAATAGTGATTAGGCTGGTTGTTATGATACTCGTGTGTCCACTAGTGGTAATTGCTCTTTCCTTGGAGACTCATGCATATCTTGGTTGAGTAAGAAGCAACCTCCAATGGCGACGTCGAGTTGCGAAGCTGAGTAGAGGGCAATTTTCACAGCTACAATGGAGTGTATATGGCTGAGAAGCCTATTGATGGATCTTTGCATGGAGATTGATGCTGCTACTCATATTCTCACTGATAGTCATAGTGCTTTGGCTATTGCGTGAAACGGAGTGTTTCATGCATGGACCAAACATATTGAGGTGCATTATCACTATGTGAGAGAGCGCCTTCATGCAGGAGATATTGATTTGGTATATGTGTCTACACAAGATAATGTGGTAGACATATTCACCAAAGCTCTTCCATGGGAAAAGTTTGAAGCTTTTCGCAAAGCTTTAGGCTTATTACCTTGTGGGGGTTGATCTGTCACTCCCTGTATGTGTTCACATCATTCACTCCAGGGGGGTTTGTTACACTTATGTGTTCCACGAGTAGCTTTGATGTGAACCTTTTCCCTATACATGGGCACTTTTTACTCTAGTGCTGGCTAGAGGTTTTTTCCCCATGTTACCACATACTTGATACTCTCATATGTGGTGGTACTTTGTACTTGGGGATATTATTCAGCTCTTACTTTAGTTCAGTTCATCATCAATAGAGAGAGCTATTCCAGCCATCGTCTTCTCTGTGTGTCTTTCTGTGTTTGTGCTCCTTATGTGTGCTTCTTGTGTGTCTCTCGCACTTCTTCACACACCCAACATGTTTTGCTCCAACACAAAGAGGCTATGCAAACAAAGGATCATGTCAACTAGGAGAATGCCATGAAGAGTGTGTTGGACTCTATTCACAAGAATGGTACTTGAGATTTAGTACCTTTGCCAAAAGGAAAGAAACCTTTACCATGTAAATGAGAATATAAGCTGAAATTCACATCAAATAGTGCTTCTCCAAAGGTTTTAAGCAAGAACATGGTGTTGATTTTGAGGAAATTTTCTCTCCAGTGGTCAAGATGACTAATGTGTGCATGTTGCCTGGATTAGTTGCAATGGAGGACTTATATCTAGTCCAAATGGATGTGACAATTGTTTTCTTGCATCTGGATCTTACAGATGAGATCTATATGGAACAACCAGAGGGTTATGCCATTCTTGGCAAAGAAAGTATAGTTTGTAAGGTCAAGAAGAGCTTATATGGACTTAAAAATTCCCTTAGACAATGGTACCAAAAGTTTGATGCTTTTATGAATTCTTAAGCCTATTCTCGAAGCAATGAGGATCATTGTCTCTACACAAAGAGATGCTTAGATGGTAGCCTGATATGCTTGATACTTTATGTCTATGATATGTTGATTGCTACCAAGTCCTCTTAAGACTTGTCAATTCTCAAAAAGAAGTTGAGTCAGACATTTGATATGAAGGACTTCGGGGATGCCAAACATATTCTTGGCATGTGCATTACTCATGATAGGAGTAAAAGATGCATATACTTGTCTCAAAGTGAGTACATATCCAAAGTACTTCACAGGTTCAATACGCAGGGTGGAATTGACCAAGGATGATTTCCCGAAATCAAATGAGGAAAAGAAATTCATGACCAAAATTCCTTATGAGTCTTTTGTTAGTAGTCTCATGTATGCTATGGTAGCTACGAGACCAGACATTGCATTTGCAGTGGGAGTTGTGAGTATATGTATGTCTAATCTTTGCAAGAAGCATTGGGAAGTGGTGAAGATGATTTTGAGATATCTGAGTGGCACTAAGGACAAGTGTATATGCTTAGGTAGAGGGAAAGCATCCATTATTAGTTACACTTATTTTGATTATGTTGGTTGTGTAGACAATCATAAGTCTACATCAGGGTACATTTTTTATTTTTCTAGAGGTACTATCTCTTGGAGATCTCATCTATGTGGGTCAAAAATAAGTTTGGACCACATAACTTAGTCAAAATCCATGCACACATAAGAGGGAAAAGGGTCAGAGTCATGAGAGATGGCTCAACCACCCATAACTTCCTTAGTTACTCATTGGTGAAGAGATTAAGGTTGTACAAATAGAGGTCTCTGCATCAATATGTAATATCCATGATCTAAGGACAAGATAAGAAAGTTTTAAACACTATGATATGTGGTCTTGAACTTGAGTTTCAAGGACACAAAGATAAACTTGATTACCATGCATATGGAAAGAATCGATGTAGTTTTGTGTAGGTAATGGTCTGAGGTTTCAAAAGGTTACTAAACAGAAGTTATCTTTTGAGTACTTTGGAATTTGTAAGGAATGATATCCATTACTTGATTGAAGGGGAGAACAATGTGCCTAGTACTCTCTTGATCATAAGCATGGAATTGAAAAAGTATGTAAATACTCATAAAGCAAAAGTATACATGATACTTCCAACCAATGTAAATGATGTATATAATATAAATCCACATTCATATATCTCCTCTCCTTTGTTTGATCATGAAATGTTTAAATTCAAGTGTTTAATTAATAATTACTCATATCTTTTTTAGAAGAACTTCACCATGGTACTATGAATTTTAGTAGAACTATGAATTTTAGTAGCCAAGGGACATCTCCACCAGGTACGTTGGGGTTTTACCCCCAATTCAAAGCCATTCGTGCAGTCAGAATCGCCATCAGAGTGATGGTTTGTGAGTTGAAATTTTAGCATTCATTTTAGTTTTCGTCGAAGTGAAGATTTTGTCACATTCTTGTTCTTTTGTGAAATGGTGGGTAGCAATGACTTGTTTGGCATGCTTCAAGTTGAAGATAAGCTTGATGCGACCAACTATCCCATGTGGTCTCACATGATGAAGCATGTTTTGTTGCTAAACAACTTTGGAACATAGTGGCAGATGTAGATCGAAGACCCGCAGGTGCTTCTGCTTCACAGTCCACTTTCTTCTTTTTCTTCAAGTACAGTGGTTTCTCCTTCTCCACCTACACAGGAGCAGCTTAGATGGGATGGAAAAGATGCTCAAGCTCATGCATTGATTGTGCTTTCTATGAAGCGTCATATAGTTCCACACATTCGGTCATGTTCTACATTACGACAGGCATGGGACATTATTGCTTCTTTGTATCCCGTGGGTAATGAAGCACTTGTTGCATACTTGAGGAAGCAACTTGAGGATGTATGTATCGCTGAAAATGAGTCCGTGGATGTGTATGTGACACGCATCAAGGACTTGAAAGAGAAATTGGCAAACATAGATGAGATCATTCTGGATGCATCACTCATTTCTACATTGTTGAAAGCATTACCGAAATCTTTTCAAAGCTTTTCTACTACACTCCGTTTGGTTGCAAAAGGAAATCCCAATAAGTATGCATTTGATGAGGTTGTGTCTCTTCTTTTGCAAGAAGAGCAATCTAGAGTGAATAGAAGTGGTTTGATTGAGGGAACACAAGCACTTGCTATCTCACAAAAGGGGAAAAGCAAGTATGGTTCAGCTTTGGGTTCATCAAAACCAAAGCCTCAAGCTTCCTCTTCCACTCATTCCTCTAATGATGCTGATTTTCAAAAGAAGAAGAGATGCAAATATTGTCGAAAGGCTGGTCCTACCATTGATGAGTGTAGAAAGCTTGCTAAACGCAATGAAAACAAGAAGGAATCTGGCATGTGTATTGCTGAAAATTCAGCAAATGTAAAGAATGATGAAGCTAACATGGCTCAAGATTTTTGGGCATGTGTTGTTACATGTTGTTATGATGCTTCTTTGCATTCTAAATGTATGGTTGTGAGTGAGGCTAATTCCAAATGGTTCTTTCATAGTGGTGCTTCAAAGCACATAACATCATGCAAAAGATTTTTTGCCTCTTTGAAAGATGCACCCAAAGGAGGACATGTGGTGTGTGCAAAGAATGCCTCTTATCCTATCATTGGAGTAAGAGAAATTGAGCTTACGACTGCAAATGGAGGTGTGATTCTCTTGAAAAATGCATTGTATGTGACCGATATAAAGAAGAACTTAATTTCAGCTCCGTTGATTGCCAAAGTTGGACTTCATTTACACTTTGTTGATGATAAATGTATGGTTCATGATTTCAACAATGGCAACGTTATCATGATGTCCGGTACATTATGTAATGGCTTATATTGCATGGATACATACAAGAAGGTTGCCTCGAATGCCTTAGTTGCTGAAATGGAGCTTTAGCATGCTCGTTTTGGTTACTTAAACTTCAATAGTTTGCTTTACTTGCAAAAGAAGGACATGGCTATTGGCTTGCCTACACTTGATTCCATTGAAAAGCATGCATGTGAAGGTTGCATTCTTGGAAAAATGCATCGTGCTTCTTTTCCAAAAGTTAGACATACACACACTACAAGAAAATTGCAACTTGTTCGTAGTGACGTATGTGGTCCCGTCAAGACTCCATCTTTTGGGAAGCATGTATATTTTGTTACCTTCATTGATGATGCTACTCGTCATACATGGGTGTATCCTATGAAAGCAACGAATGAGGTATTTTCTAGCTTCAAACCATTTTTAGCTATGGTTGAAAATTTTTCTTCACAAAAGCTTTTGACTCTATGCACGGATCGTGGTGGTGAATACATGTCACATGTCTTTAATGTTTTTCTTTGTGAAAGAGGTATTTCACATCAATGTACGGTGCCATATACACCTCATCAAAATGGTGTTGCCGAGCATAAAAATAGAAGTCTACTTGAATTGGCACGATGTATGGTTAGAGGAAAGCATCTTCTTGATAAGTTTTGGATGGAAGCGGTCATGTGTGCAAACTATGTGTTGAATCACTGCCCTACAAAAGCATTGAGAGACATCACTCCTTATGGGGCTTGGAATGTTCATAAGCCTATGGTTAGTCATATGCATGTGTTTGGTTCTTTGGCATATGATCTTGTGCCATCACAACAATGTCACAAACTTGATGACAAGGCAAACAAATGTATATTTTTTGGTTATAGTGCTGAAAGTAAGGGATATCGTTTGTGTCATCCATTGACGAACATAATTATTGTTAGTCGAGATGTGGTATTTGCTGAAAATTCAGTTTTCCCTCTACTTGAATGCAAAAAACAGCCAACAGTTAGCTCACAAGATGTGTTCGATACACTCATGCCTTTGTTCCAAAATGGTGCACTTGACTATGGCCATCTAGACTAGCCAACTGAGGCTCAAAGGGGTGAAAAATTCCAGCAAAATATAGCTGAAAGTACTGAGAATTTCCAGTTAAACATGGCTGAAATTTTTTAGCCAAAAAAGGTCCAAACTGTTGGAAATTTCCAGCCACATATGGCTGAATGGCTGAAAATGAGCATGAAATTCAGCCAACACATGATGTACATGTTGAAGATGTATTACATAATGAACGCATGTCTATCAAGAGTGCACAATCTATGCCAAAGTGGTTGAAACAAACTTTGCAGGATAGCAAATTGAGTGCACCTTTACTTGGTAGAACAAGATCAAGCTCTCACCATGCATCAAGTAATTTTGTAGATTATTCTCTTATTGCTACAACATGTAATGAAGAGCCACTTTCTTTTGAAGATGCATGTGATGATCCACAATGGATGAGTGCTATGCAATCAAAAATGGATTCCATACATAGGAATGGTACTTGGGAGTTATGTGTATTGCCAAAAGGAAAGAATGCCATTGGTACAAAGTGGGTTTATAAGATTAAGAGAGAATATGATGCTAGCATTGATCGCTACAAAGCTAGATTGGTTGCCAAAGGGTATGCGCAATAATATGGCATTGACTATGAGGAAACTTTTGCACCTACTTCACGCATGACTACCATTCGTACCATGGTTGCATTGGCTGCCCATGGAGGTTGGAAAGTGCATCAGTTGGACATAAAAACAGCCTTCTTGAATGGTGATGTGCAAGACGAGGATTATGTGAAGCAACCTCCTGGATTTGCTATGAAAGGGAAACAGCATATGGTTTGTCGCTTGCATAAAGCCTTGTATGGTCTCAAGCAAGCTCCATGTGCATGGTATGACAAAATACATAAGCACTTGATTGCTCTTGCCTTCACATGTAGTCCGATTGAAAGCACACTCTATGTATGCAAAATTGGGGTTGATCTTATAGTGCTTGTTCTTTATGTCGATGACATACTCTTGACTGGGTCATGTGATGCAAAACTTGACATTCTTATGGCTTATTTGCAGCATACTTTTGATGTCACTTATCTTGGTCTTTTGAGCTACTATCTTGGCATCCAGTTTGTATTCGTTGAGTGGGGAATTGTTATGCATCAAGCAAAGTATGTTGAAAAACTACTTCACCATTTTGACTTTGAGGATTGTAAGCCAATTTCCACACCAGTTGAGACAGGATTCAGGTTCTCAGTTGAGGATTCTAGTGATGCATTTGACACTTCTCTTTATCAACAAGCTGTGGGATGTCTTATATATGCATGCAACACAAGGCCGGATATACTGTATGTAGTTTCCCAGTTGAGTCGATTCATACATAGCCCTGGCACTAAGCATAGGCAAGCGGTAAAACGTGTGTTTAGATATCTCAGAGGCACTTTGAGCTTAGGTCCTTTTTACGGAAGAGATATTCAGCCATGCTTGCATGCTTTTACAGATAGTGATTGGGTTGCTTGTTACGATACTCGTGTGTCCACTAGTGGTAATTGCTTTTTCTTTGGAGACTCTTGCATATCTTGGTTGAGTAAGAAGCAACCTACAATGGCGACTTCAAGTTGTGAAGCTGAGTAGAGGGCAGTTTTCACAACTACAGTGGAATGTATATGACTGAGACGCCTATTGATGGATCTTTGCATGGAGATTGATGTTGCTACTCATATTCTCACTGATAGTCATAATGCTTTGGCTATTGCACGAAACCTAGTGTTTCATGCACGGACCAAACGTATTGGGGTGCATTATCACTATGAGAGAGAGCGCCTTCATGCAAGAGATATTGATTTAGTATATGTGCCTACACAAGATAATGTGGCGGACATGTTCACCAAAGCTCTTCCACGGGAAAAGTTTGAAGCTTTTTGCAAAGCTTTAGGCTTATTACCTTGTGGGGGCTCATCTGTCACTCCCTGTATGTGTTCACATCATTCGCTCGAGGGGGGTTTGTTACACTTATGTGTTGCTCGAGTAGCTTTGATGTGAACCCTTTCCCTATACATGGGCACTTTTTACTCTAGTGTTGGCTACAGGTTTTTTCCCCATGTTACCACATACATGATTCACTCATATGTGGTGGTACTTTGTATTTAGGGATATTATTCAGATCTTACTTGAGTTCAGTTCATTATCAATAGAGAGAGCGATTCCAGCCATCGTCTTCTCCGTGTGTCTTATTGCGTTTGTGCTCCTTGTGTGTGCTTCTTGTGTGTCTCTCACACTTCTACACACATCCAACAATAGCCACTAGATCGTTATGGGAAAAGTGGGGAAAACTTGCACTATGGCCCATTTATCAAAAATTATAACTAGTTGATGGACATATAGTGCAACCCATTGGTTTGCTAGAGAACTTAAACTTGAATACTTGTGGAGCTAATTTTAATCATAATCTAGCAATCTACAACTTTAGCTAAGAAAGTGTTGGAGTTAGACGTCTGTGGAAGCACATGAACAACACAAGGAAGAAGAAAAAGTGCCCCATAGTCCTAGTGTGTTCACACACATCACTACCTAAATATATCAACAAATCCCCTTTGGGAGTGATGCGGTGAACAAGGAGCTGACACTCATGTATAAGGAAGTGCCAAGCTATGTGGAAATCACTCCACAAAAGGAAGTAAGCCCAAAGCTTTGCGGAAAGCTTCAAAATTCTCCCTAGGCAGAGCCTTCATGAAAAGCTTTGCAATGTTCTCCTGTGTGGGCACATATGCCAAGCTTATCTCCCCAGTAGAGAACCTCTCCCTGACATAATGATAATGTGCCTGAATGTGCTTAGTGCGAGCATGGAACACAAGGTTCCTTGCAATTGCCAATGCACTCTGACTGTCAGTGAAAGATGATGGTCGCACAAGACTGACCAACACCCAAATCAACCATAAGGTGTCTAAGCCACGCACACTCAATAGTCGTTGTGAAAGCTACCCTATACTCAGCCTCACAACTAGAAGTGGCCACAGTAGGTTGCTTCTTGCTCAACCAAGATATACATGAGCTACCAAGCATGAAGCAAAAACCACTAATGGACACACAATGTCATAGCAACCAGCCCAATCAGAGTTAAAAAAAGCATGCAAATCTAGTGGTAGTGATCCCCCCTTGGGATAAAACAACCCAAGTAGCCAGGTACCACTCAAGTAGCGAAAGATGCGCTTAACCACCTGCCAATGCTTGACACCTAGGTAATGCATAGACCTGCTCATCTGGGAAACAAAAAACTGAATATTTGGCCCAGTATTGCATAAATAAATCAAGCATCCAATAGCTTGATGGTAGAGAACAACATCAAATGCATCTCCAACATCATGAAGACTCAATCGTAAATTTGTCTCCATAGGAATGTCAATAGGCTTACAGTCTTGAAGGCCGAAACGTTGCAATAATGTGTCAGTAAGTTTGACACAAGGCCATTCCACCATCAACTATCAGGAGGAAAGTTGCATAAAGACCAGGTACCATTCTTCATTATAGCATCATATTCAGATTGCATAGCAGCCATCCAATTTTCTGAATTTTGTGCTTCATCAAATGAAATAGGCTCATTCTCATCACAGAGACTAGATGCAGCCATTGCATAGCAATCTGATGCAAAACACTATGAGAGCCTGAACGAGTATGACATGACAGAGGTGGATCTAATCTACTGTCACGCAATGTCTGTACTAGCCATTTTGGCATAAATTTTACCTCCTCAATATCAGAACTCTCATCAACAAGTGCATCATGTAAATCTATATCAACAAGTGCAATCTGATGCACATGAAACCTGCATAGGCTGAGAAGTTGCCTCATTAGGAATAGCACTAGACTGTCCACCTATAAAAAGAGGCAACAGAGTAGCATACATGCCTTTGGAGCTAACAGATGTCTCCTTAGTACATGAAAGCAATGGTGTAATGGCATCTTCCACAAAAACAACATTACGGCTAACCAAAATGCGTTTAGTCTGTGGATGATACAGACGATAGCCTTTACTTTCAGAACTGTACCCAACAAATATACATTTTACTGTTTTATCATCCAATTTTCTACGATGTTGTTTAGGCACTAATGCATATGCCAAACAACCAAAAACACGCAGATGAGCAACAAATGGCTTGTGATCATGCCTAGCCTCATATGGAGTGATAGACTGTTGCGCTTTAGTGGGACACTTGTTAAGTACATATGTTGCACACATGACAGCCTGAAGCCAGAAACTATGTGGTAAAGCCTCACTCTTGACCATACATCTCACCATCTCCATGAGTGACCTATTCTTTCGTTCAGCAACTCCATTCTGTTGAGATGTATATGGCACTGTACACTGGTGTTTTATCCCACGTTCAGCCAGAAATGCATTAAAGTCAGAAGACATATATTCCACACTCAATCAGAACAGAGGGTTCCCATTTTACATGCTGATAAATTTTCAGCCAAAACTAAAAACTGTTTGAAGCACATAAACACTTCAAACTTTGCTTTCAATGGTTATACCCATGCATGCCTAGAAAAATCATCAATGAAAGTCACGAAGTAAAGATAATTTCCAAAAGAGGGTGTCTGCATAGGACCACAGACATCACTCTGAACAAGCTGCAATTTTTGAGTAGCCCGAATTGAACCATCTTTTGGAAATGAGGAATGCTGCATTTTGCCCAAAATACATCCTTCACATACATGTCTACCAGGTGCCTCAAGTTTGGGCAAAGAGGACACCATTTCAGATTTCTGCAGGCATAGAAAACTAGCAAAATTCAGATGACCAAAGTGTCCATGTCAAAGCTTTGCATCTGATAACCTGAGAATCATGTAGTACACATGCCGAAACATTCACAGATCTTTCATAGTCTATGAGCTTATACAGCCCACGACATAAAATGCTAGAAGTAATGATCATGTCACCATTTGATAGATCATGAACTGTACACCTGTCATCAGGAAATTTCACAACCAAGCCAATCTTGGATAAAGCCGAAACTGATAACATATTCTTCTTGATCCCTGTCACAAATAAAGCATCTGACAAAGTGAGAGAACCACAATCAGCAGTAGTCAGAATGATCTTACCAACTCCCATGACATGATAAGAGGAGTTATTGGCACATGTGATAGTATTCCCTATAGGGGCAGGCTCGAGTGAAGAGAAAAAACTACACTGCGAAGTAATATGTTTGGTTGCCCCACTATCAAAGTACCAAACATCTAAGTCTACTACAGACATGCACTACTCATGAGAAGATGGGTCAAAACTGTAAACAGTAGTAAACTCCCATTCTTCTTCGTGCACAAGATTAGCAGACTTTGTTTTTTGTGTAGAGGCCTCTGCAACAACCATTCCAACCTCTTTTTTCTTTGCCTCTTTAGCAGCCAGTCTTGGACAGCTCTTAGTGACATGATCATTTGCTTTATAATATTCACAAAACAATTTCAGCTTTTCTGATTTCTTCTCATCTTTGTCTTCCTTCTTCGAATGTGCAACATTTGTAGATTTCTGCTTACTAATAGAAGAGCTCCATTTACCTTTGCCCTTCTAACTAGCCAGGAAAGCTTGTTCTACAACACACATAATAGACCTGTTCCACCTAGATTGGCCTTTCTGCAACAAAACAAAAAACTCTTCAAATGTTAAGGCATTTGGATTGCCTTTCATCATCAAACGAAGAGTAGAAGCAAAACTCTAATATGAGTGAGGAAGACCATTCAAAACCCGTCTGCACAAGTGAACTGTCAAGAAGGATTTTATCAGCAAAAATCAACTGTTCCTTCAAATCCTTGATCTTTGTCAAAAAACTATCCATAGCGTCACCTTCATTCATGTGCTCACTCTCCAACTATTTTCAGAGGTAAGCAACATGAGCCTCATTCCTAGCATGGTACAATATGGTATGTGTATCCCAAGCATCCTTAGCTATTCTGCAAGAGCAAATGTGAGGAATAATGGCACGTTTGACAAACAAGACTATCAATGCATGTGCCTGGGCATCTTTGCCATTCCAATGAATTTTCTCTACAGTAGATGCAACAGAAACAGCAACACGAACAAGAATCTATAGAATATCACAATCTTCAACACCATCTGCATCAGCTTCAGTACTTGTAGTTGTAACATTTGCAGGTGTGATAGGACGTTTTTCAACACCTTGTACAATGTTCCATAGTCCTTTTGCAACCAATACATGTCGCATGGTACCATCCAACTTATCCTCAATAGCCAACATACGGAATACATCACTGCTTTCAACCATGGGTAGTGACTAAAATACCTTGATGCAAAAAATTGATTGTATCTCAAAAAGTTGAACAGAATTGGCTAGACGAATTCTGCTAAACCTATAGCAGACTTCGAGACGCTTAAACTAGCGAACCAAAACCGGTATATACCTTTGGCATAAAAAGATGAAATAGCCTGCATAAGCATTGTGATAGTGCATTCGAAGGCCGAAACGAGCTCAGATCGCAATTGGCACCATAGTGCAAAGTAGTTTTGATCTCTGAAACACCCTAAGTATGCTCACCAAAACTCATGTGATTCTGAGACTGCCACTAGAGAGGTGTCAACAATGCCCTAGATGAAGCGGCGACCTGCTCTTATACCAATTGTTGGCGCTAGACATCTACGGAAGCACATGTTGGGTTGTAGGGTATGCACACATCCTCAATTGTGCATAAGAACCCTCCCTAGACCATGAGAATAACCCTCTTTGTATATACTTGAGTGTCACATATGAACACTCCCCTAAGGCACTTTTTAATATTTCCTTATACCATAGGGAAGAGGCCTTTTGAATATATCACCTTTTTGGCTCTTCTAGGACAATTCCACGTAAAAATCCCACACATGGAGTTTCTTGGGATTTGGTTGTTACAAGACTTGATTTTAGAATATCCTAGAAGATATGTTACTTAGAGAGAGATCCACTTTTTGACATTTCAAAGAAGCACATGGGGAATAGAGCTTAGCCTATATATAGAAGCTCATTTTTGTAAAGAGGGGAGCTTTTGGTCGACGTGCTCTCATGTAATATCTCTTATCAACGGAAGAGGCTCTCATTTACTCCAAGACTTGTTACATTTACATGTATTGTTGTCTTTGTGAGTGTGTGAGAGTGGTGTGTATGTGTGTGTGCCTATGCATGTCTCTCCTTTGTGTGAGTAGAGTAGTTGCATTCTCTTGTATTTTACTCATGGACTAGGATCCTTGACTCCCTATTCTCCTTGTTTTCAAGCATGTGGCAAAGCATGGGGTTGTTGCCAATGGCTTGAACATGTGGGAGGTAGGGGTGGATGAGACGAGAGTCACTCTTGAGCTTTCCTTCTTGCTTCCATGCAAGGTGGTGAGGGTTCTTGGTCATTCCTTGCTACAACCTCAACACTTTTTGGTGCCATTGCCGGGGATGGTCGGCCTTTCATCACTTGGAGAGCTCAAGAACATGTGGTAAAGTATTGTGTTGCAATTTTTTTTCTCAATTGCATAGGATTTGAGTTTGTGCATGGCACTTTCACCCTTCCATTGGGCCATTTGCTCCCCAATTCTTGTTTTTAAATAGTGAAGTTTTAGTTCATTTTTATTTGATGCACAAAAACACCCCCTAACCCCTCTTCTCTCTCTCTCTCTCTCACTTCTACACATATACTCACACTCACACACTCACTCAGTGGCATCACTCTCCATCTCTGTCACCTCTATTTTAGTGTATGCCTTGGAAAGGGAGATGGGTTGTACTCTCTATGCTCCCTTCTCTCTCTTCATTACCAAGAAAATTAATTTAAAAAAAGGGGGGGGGAAGTCTTGGATCTTTTGTTTTTTTTTAGAACCATGCTCCACTATCTACATTTCTTCCTCATCCATGCGGACTTTGACAGGTAGGTGGTCGATGACTACTTTAGAATTTTACATTCTTTGATAAGTATGCAAACTATGGGCGGGGGATTTGGGTTGGCCGCTTGTTTCCTTCTTAAAGAAAATCTTCAATGCACATCCTATGGAACAAATCAAGAAATAGGTGGGAGGACATTTCAAGAAGTAGGTGGGAGGACGTTTTAATCCTCCACTCCTGGCCTCCTCTAGATTCTGGCATTCTGGGGGGGGGGGGTAGAGTGTCTTCTCCCTCTCTTTTCCTCCACTCTTTCTTCGGGGACAAGAGTTCCCTCTGTAAGCTACCTCACATGACAGTATGTGTTAGTGTAGTTTTCACTTGCTATAAGGTTGAACTTCCATGCCCAAGCTGTGGTTTCGGCCCTTTCCCTCCCCGATGCTGCTCAACGGACATATAGAACCCTCAAATCAACCACTCTTGGGAGTGAGTCAAGATTCTTCTTGACAATGATTGCATTGGGCTGCACAATAATCCAGCTCTGCAAAGAATTGGAGTTACTCTCACATTGGATTTTGCGGCATCGGTGTGGGTTTGAGCCTTTCTCCCTCGATTTTGCAAAGATTGATCACCAGTTTAGCACGTTTTTCTGAATGTTGTTGTATCTTCTAGTGTGATTTGTAAGTTGAGATATGGCTCTCTTTGATTCTTTGTCGACAACCTCAGGCTTTTGGTGGTGCTTGTCTCCCTTGCCTCCATAAGCTTCTGGTGGAGCTATTGCCACAGATGCTCTTGGCGGATCGAGCACTAACACCCTCACGCTTGCCTCCTCTATACCATGGATCAAAGGTTTGTGCTTCTCCATGATCAAAGTTGAACTCAGCTCCCCTGACTTTTCTTGGCACTATTGTCTGTCTCCTCCACTCCCTCTTCTTCCTTTGTGCTAATCTGAGCCAATGGCCCCCGATCTGCGTGACTATATTCAACTTTGATTCCCTCAATCGATGCGCAGTTATACTTCTCCTGCCCATCTCCCTCCTGTGGAACTTGGGTGCTTTGATGGTTGCATATGCAGTTGCCTGAAATCTCGTTGTACTCAGCTGGATGGGCACTCATGTGCCAAAGACTTTGCTTTCCTGCTCCTCTGTTTCACCATTCTTTGGATAGCCGTCTAGGGAACCCTTGGGGACTTTAGAAAATGTCTGATTCCAGAGGGCATTGAAAAGGTTTTCTTTTGGTACTCTGGATATGTTGAACTCTTCTTTGATCTCCTCTATAATGTGTTGTATGTGCTTGTCCGGAGCTTTCACTTCTATGATAAGAGGTTGAGGTTGCAATCGCTTGAGGGAAGCCCTACATATCGTGGTCTATTGGTGGGTTGTTTGTTGAAGTTGATATGTGCCCCTTGGCTTAAGAAACCTATGCCTTCACTGCACTGTGCATTTGATGGCTTGCTGGTATAGGTTTTTGAACCGAAGAATGTAATGATTTTACTATAGTCGTGTGAGAAAGTATGCTTCTTGTATAAGTTACCATTGGCCTTGGTGTAATTATTGTTGTGAATGCCCTATGCTATTACTGAAACATTGCCTATGACTTTTTGTCATCTCTTTAAAGGTATATCTCTATTTGTATGCAAGTGGTTAAACTCGTTGCCATAGTTATTATCCATAACTTTTTGAGTCGCAAAAGCCATTCATATGTTTGTTTCTTGTTCATGACCGATAGAGATCCGAGGTGAAGGGCAGTGCATGCTTGTGAAACTGCATGGTTTATAGAGAGTTCACGTTGTGCTCTAACATGAGGTATGATTAAGTTGGCATTTGGTGACTCGAGTACCAACAACGAAATTACAAGGACTACTTCTTCCCTATGCACTATGTTTCTGTACGGATTTTTCCATTAAAGATAGTAGTCTTCTTAGGAATTTATCATAACTATCGTTTATGATGAAGCTTCTCTAAGAAGGAAAACCCACGCAGAATATAGATGGGCAGTACACATTTCTTGTTCATTCGCTTCTAGTTGTCCTAGTATGTTGTCCACAACTCTGATAATTGTGCTAACCTGACTATCTCACTGTGGTCTGGGTTTTGTGATAAGACACTTGGCAACTAGTTATGTGGCGTTGGCAAGGGCAGATGGTGTTTAATGGAGGAATGTTACCTATAGATAGATACAAGATAAATGATGTTATAGCCTTTGAGGATAATTCTAATCTGGTTGGTTTCTTCAGGTTCTCAATTACTATATATGCCCTTATGTTTTTTGCAATTTCAGGATGATGTACCCATGGTTAGGGTTGAGGCTCTGTGACTTTCCTAATCTAGGGATTGTGCTCACATTTCCTACCAACAC
This sequence comes from Ceratopteris richardii, assembly GCA_020310875.1. Taxonomy (NCBI): domain Eukaryota; kingdom Viridiplantae; phylum Streptophyta; class Polypodiopsida; order Polypodiales; family Pteridaceae; genus Ceratopteris; species Ceratopteris richardii. The sequence goes on from CM035444.1 coordinate 5,152,217, forward strand.
TTGGAGGCTATGAAACAACTTTTTGTTTCTGAATGTATCATGTTATGTATGACCATAAATTTACAACGGTGTAATTGTTGCAGGGTTCCATTACCCATTCTTAGGAGGAGGCCACTTGCTGCTTTACATTCATTGGAAGAGCAACACATGAGGTGTATGGTTGTTGCATACTCCCTTGACAATTGAAGATGGGGACTTGAATGGGTTTCAAATCTAAGTTGCCTTTAGTCTGAATATCATATCATTATGATGCAACAGTGTACACGTATACATACACACATAAGAATAAAGTAAAATTTGTTAGATACTTGCTTGAGACACCTAAGGAACTAGCTCACAGTCATGTCTTACTATACAAGGTGCCTTTGAAACCTAGATATGTTGCAGGTATGACCTTCAAGTGACACATCAAACATGATAGATGTGTCTGATGTAAGGGTTCCTTTTAATGGATGCGTTCTAGAATCACTCACAGGTTTGATAGGTGGTGGTGCATTGAACTAGGGTTGGTGACCAAAACTACACCTAGAAGGAATTCCTTGAGTTTCATGAATGCTTGGGCTGCTGTCTTTTGCTCACAAACTGATTGATAAATATTTTAGGCAAAGAATCTGAAGAAGCTATTAATTAGAGGGAAATGTTGTGTGGATTCAGACCTATTCTGAACTTAATTAAGTGGGAAGTCACAAAAATTGAGTGATTGTTTCTTTGCTAGGGAGTTAACTCTCTAGTTTCACAATGCTCATTTAAAGCTTATTTTTCATAATGCATTGCAGACCACCACACACAAAATTTAGCATTGATCCTTCTTGGCTTCTATAGATGATTTAATATTGTGCTTTGCAGGAATAGCTTTGGATAAGATGTTTGCATTCCATGAATGCTTGAAGACTGAAAAGAGTGCTAGTCCCTTTACATCACTTTTATATGGTCACACATACCATTTTGGGCCCTCTATTTGCCGATTCCAATTATCCTTTTCATCAGAAAGTTTCTGCTCAATATCATAGGAAAAGATTTGGAGAACAAAATTTTTAGGAAGCCCTCTGGTGGTAGGGAATTTGGACCTAGTCTGTTCTCTTACTCACATTTTAGGTCTTAGGGACTTCAAATTCAAAACAGCTTAGGTGTACTACTTTGTGAGATTAACCCACTACTGAGGATTTCACTTAACATTTTAGACAAGTCTAAATTAATGCTTTCTATATGCTTATGCAACCACGTTTTCATAACATCCTAGGTTTTTCATTTCACTTCTAAACTCTATGCACACTCATCAGAAGTATTAAAGAACATTGTTTATCTCATGCATTTCAGTGTTTCATGTCACACATGCACTTGTGTGATAACACATCTAAGGATTGTGGCCATGGCAAAGATATAAGGCATGGAAATCTACAAATTCTTGTTACTCATGGACTCTTAACCTTTTGAGCTTTATTTTGTGAAATTGCAGGAAAAGGCCAACTCTTCATAAGGAATTGTCTCTAGATGAGCAAGTCTTAAAGGATTGGATGCTCCTTGAAGTGCAAACTAAAAATAGACTAAATGTTATTGTCTATTACTTTTCAGAAGCAGTCTACTTGTTGTGTATGTTTTAATTTCAGGTTTGGGAGCTCTTGGGTGAGGCTCTATCAGTCCTACAAAAGACTACATTGTGGGAGGAATGATGGGCTGACTACCCCCAAGGGGATTGTGTCGCCCAGCTTTGAAGATTGAGGATTTGTAGATTGAAGTAAAGACTAAAGACTTGCAGCCTGAAGCCTTATAGACTGAAGAATTCCAGATTTTGAAGGTCGGAAGATCTTCAGACTTGAAGACTCGCACTTGGAACAGTTCCGTTGTGTATGTTCTTCCTTTCTTGCTTTGTCGGGGACACTTTGAATAGTTCAGTTGTGTATGTTCTTCCTTTCTAGCTTTGTCGGGGATGACAAAGTCTGGGGGGGGAGAGTGTTGGGTTGTAGGATATGCACACATCCTCAATTGTGCATATCAATATCAACCTCAATATCAACAACAATATCAGGCACCATATAGGCCACAATCGGTCTTAGGAAACTATTGTGTGAGGAACTCCATAGCCTTCACACACAAACTAAGAAGTCTAAGAGAACTAACTAGCAAGGCCACACTAGGAAGAGAGATGTGTTTCCACCCAACCAACCCCTCCAATATATAGCTCCAAGATCAAGGGGGTAAGTCCTTCTCAGAGGACAAGTGTATCTTCCATCACATGGGTCCCTAAGGTGTTCACATGGTTTCCAAGCTTAGGAAATCACATGAAATCACATGGCTTCTAAAAGAAGACTCTCCAAGCTCTCACGTACAAACCAAGTGGCTAGAAGAAGCTTCCAATCAAGCCTAAGGTACTCAACCTTAGGGAATTAGCCCTAAGGTTCAAGACCCATCTAAAAGGGGTAAATAAACCATAAATCCCAAGGGTTTCACCCCTTGGACCCATGTAATTATACAACACCCCCCCTTAAAAGCATTTCTGTCCTCGAAAATGAGTGGAGATACATACCTTGGGGTATTCCCCCGTGCTCCATGATCAATCACAATGATCATGGATTTCATCTCTCTAAGTCTGCCTCTTAATTCGAAAGGGAAATTCTACCCTGACTGAATCTAAAAAGAGGAGAATCCATGTGTGGTCTAATTCCCTGCTCCATTCATTCAAAGTTCCATCTAGTTTGCATACGAAAAAGAATTGAGTCGAACGCAAAGTATGGAAAGAATGAAAAGGGTGGAAGAGAACATCCTTGCCTATTTCCTTTGTTTAAGCCATGTGTCATCTATTGTGAGCATTTATTTTATGTAGGGTACAAGTTTCAAATTATGTAAATACCTTTGGGAAGTCTTCAAATACTTCAAGAAGGCTCATATTATTCATAAAATATAGCCAAAATACCACGTGATTTCTAGAACATGGTGAGTCAAATTAGTGAGTCACAAGGGAGCTGCAGTGGTGTCCTAGTGGAAGGTCGATGTGGCTAGTTCTCAAAGTCCATCAATACTTTGCTTATTTGAGCACTTGAGTCATGTAATACCTCCACCCAAGTGTCTACCATGAATTTAGATGTATTAGGAAGGTTTTAGATTAGTTTCCCATGCTATAAAAAGAGGATAAAAGTCGTGATCTTGTAGGAAGTCCAAGAGAGGCATATGTGTATCTCTATGCTGCTGTAGTTTTTTATGCAGAGATTGAAGAGCTTGTATCTCCCTTATTATATATCCAAATTACATGTTTGATAGCTCATTTGAAAGCTCTTACTGTCTACTTTCTTCTTGTAAATTTTCACAATCATTGGATTTGTGAGCTGAGAGCAGTACTCTCTGCAAGTAGTGTGTGTCCTCTGGTTTCACCCCTGTTGAAGGTCTCCATTAAACCTCAAACTTGCAGAGGTCATATCTCCTTGTGTATTTATCCATTTGAGGTGTTCTATAGCTTTTTGGAAATCTCTTAGAGTCTAGTTTATGTGTGAAACAGTTTTGGAAAATTCTAAGTGAGCAAAGAGCAATTTGCTCTGCAAGAAAACTGGTCTGTGCATACAAGTTTGTGAAAAAGTCATCTAGGTCCTGTTGGGTTTCACCTACTTCTAGCTGTACTTTGGAGATCAATAAACTCCAACATTGGTATCAGAGCAAGTACTTGGAGGCTTGGAGAAGGTTATCATACCTTGATGAAGAATTTGAAGCTATCAAATAAGCAATTCATCATCAACACTACACAAAGGTAGAAGAAGATCGCAAGGAGGCATCTCAAGCAACATCCAAGCAAAGAAAGGTGCACATACCTCATTTACAAGGTAAATATTATATGTCTTCTCATCACACACATTGGAAAGAAGGCATAAAGGAGGAAGCTTAGCATTTGTATTATGGGAGACCAACATGCACAAATAGAGAAGCTTGATAAGACCAATTATCAAGCATGGAAGTTTAGAATCACAGCATACTTGCAAGGTAGAGGCTTGTATGGTTTGATTGACGGCACAGATATCAAACCCACATTACCAGAGGACCCAAATCAGCAATAATTGAGGGAGTTTAGACTTTGGAATGAGAGAGACAAAAGGGTTATATTCATTTTATCACAAAATATTGAAGATTCGATGGTAGAACACATACAAGATCTAGACACAAGTAGAGATGTTTGGCTTGCATTGGAAAGGTTGTATGCTACAGGTACAAGAGCAAGGAAGATTCAACTCAAAAATGAGTTGAATAACATAAAGAAAGATACAAGGACATCGGTCAATGATTACATATTGAAAGTTAAAGAGATTGCAGATCAACTAGGATCAATTCAAGCTCATGTGGAGGACGACGACTTGGTTGCACATACTCTCAACGGACTCAAAGATGATGAGAGATGGAAACCCTTCATTACTTCAGTTTATGTCAGAGGAGAATTACCAGATTTTGATCAACTTATTGCCCTCATGGTCACGGAGGAGATGAATCTAAATGGATCTACTTCAAATCAAAAAGGATCTCAAGGACAAGCTCTTTATGTAGGATCATCAAGAGGTGGAAACAGAGGTAGAAGAGGTTCAAATAGAGGTCGAGGAAGAAGAAGTGATGATCAAGGGACTTCAAGTGGCTTCTTCAACACAAGAGGAAGAGGAAGATCAAGCGCTAGAGGTACGAGAGGCTACTACAACTACAATCAAAGACAAAGGAGTGAAGATAACAACAATTGCTATATATGTGGAAGGTATGGACACTATGCCAAAGATTGCTATCAAAATGAAAATAATCAAGGTGGTAATCGAAGAGGAGGCTATTCAAGAAGAGGTAAACAACAAGGAAATTATGCAGTTGAAGGTAAAAGTGATGATTATGATTCTCTTCTTATGATGAATGTAGAAACTAAGATGAATTGCAATAGCGATGTATGGTATGTAGATAGTGGTTGCTCTAACCATATGTCTCATGATGCTTCATGGTTTTCTAATATGCATAATCCTTCATGTAAAGTTCATGTTGAAACAGGAGATGATACAACACATAAGATTATGCAAGTTGGAGATGTCGTTATGCAGGATAAGAGCAAGACAAATTGCTTGAGGGATGTACTTTATGTGCCAACGATCACTAAGAATTTGATGTCAGTTGGTCAAATGGTAGAAAAAGGTTTGCAAACAAGATTTAATCATGCAGGTTGCTTCATTGAGGATCCAAAGCAAAGGAGGCTAATTGCTAGAGGTCAAAAACAAGGTAGATTGTTTACATTCAAGGTAAACCCAAATCATACAAACTATTTCTCTTATGGTATGCATCGAATAGCAGAGCTTGATCTATGGCACAAAAGGATTGGACACATGAATGTACACAGGTTAAAGGACCTATCAAAGAAGAGGATTGTTGAAGGATTACCTGATCTTAATAAGCAACATATGGTGCATCTTTGTGAAGCATGTCAAATGGGTAAGCAGAATAGACAACCTTTCAAGCATTCAAGCTGTGTAAGTGATGGTTTGCTAGATCTCATACACACAGATGTGTGGGGACCTACTAAAGAGGCATCCTTGGCTGGTAATAAGTACTATGTATCGTTCATTGATGATCATAGTAGAATGACATTTATGTATTTTATTAAACATAAGAGTGAAGTCTTTGATTGTTTCAAAAATTTTAAATCATTTGTCGAGAAGCAAACAGGAAGATATGTTAAGAAGCTAAGATCCGATGGAGAGGGAGAGTATTTCTCTCAAGCTTTTACTGATTTTTTGTATGATGAAGGTATCAAAAGAGAAGTTACATGCAGGTATACTCCACAACAAAATGGAGTCGCAGAAAGAAGAAACAGAATCATAGCAGAAGCATTTAGAAGCATGCTTAATGATATGTGTTTGCCTAATTATTTTTGGGCTGAAGCTGTTAGCACAAGTGTTTACATTATGAATAGAGTTCCGACTACTCGAGTTCATCATTTGACACCATATGAGGTATGGCATGGAAGGAAACCAAGTGTAAGTCATTTGAAAGTATTTGGTTGTGTATGTTATGTACATGTACCTAGTGAGGTGAGACCTAAACTTGATGCGAAATCAGAAAAATGTATATTTATTGGTTATGCAGATACTCAAAGAGGATATAGATGCTATAATCCTCATACCAATAAGGTTGTTGTGTCAAGAGATGTAAACTTTGATGAATCACTTTCATGCTATGCAGATAAGAATTGTTTGCAGGTCATGGATGAAAATGAAGAAGGTGTGGTTAAAGGAGATGAATGCATAGTTCAGCCATCAGGAAGTTTAAATGATGAAAGGAGTGGTTTGGATGAAGAAATAGGATCACCTTTCAATGGAAGATTAAGGCAAGAGTCACCTCCAAGTGTTAAAAGTAAAGGTAAACTCAAACTTGTTGAAGTTAATGATGAAGGAGAGGAAATTAGTGATGTATGTGAGTATGGAGAATCATCAAAGGTTCCTAATAAGAAAGGAAGAGCATCTACATTGGAGGTAAGAAGAACTTCAAGAGTGAGTAAGCAACCTCAAAGGTATACTTATGAATCTTTCATGAATACTCATTATGCTTTTATGACAAAAGTTGAGCAGGAAAATTTACCCACATGTTATGATGAGGCAAACGGAGATCAAAAGTGGGAGAAAGCAATGAGAGAAGAAATGGAAGCACTACAGGATAACAAGACTTGGAATTTAGTTCCAAAGACACCAAAGCAAAAGGTAATTGGATGCAAATGGGTTTTTAAGATTAAAAGAAATAGTGATGGTAGTGTGTCAAGATATAAGGCTAGACTTGTAGCAAAAGGATATAATCAAACTCAAGGAGTGGACTATGAGGAAACATTTAGTCCAGTAGCAAACATGGCAATGGTAAGAACTTTGTTGGCTTTAGCTGCAAGTAAAAGGTGGAATATATATCAACTCGATATAAAGAATGCCTTTCTTAATGGTGAGTTAAATGAAGAAGTGTATATGTCACAACCAGATGGTTATGTGGATGCAAAATGTCCTAATCATGTATGCAGATTAAAGAAGGCATTGTATGGTCTTAAGTAGGCGCCAAGGGCATGGAATGCAAGGTTGGTAAAGTATCTTATGATGCAAGGATACACAGCAAGTCATGCTGATCCTTCACTTTATGTAAAACATGTAGATGACATGTGTGTCTATGTATGCATTTATGTGGATGACTTGTTGATTACAGGGAATGATGGAAAAGAAATTGATGAGATAAAAGGTAATTTGGGAAAGGAATTCAAAATTTCAGATCTTGGTTTGCTTAGATACTTTCTTGGGATTGAAATTGTGTATGGCGATGAAGGTATGTGGTTGATACAGAGAAAGTATATATGTGATATGTTGAAAAGGTTTGGTATGCAGGAATGTAAATTTGTTTCTACTCCAATGGAATGTAATGATAAATTGAGTGCAAAGGAAGGTGATGAGTTGCATGATATGAATGTGTATAGATCCATGGTAGGATCTTTGATTTATGCAACAAAAACTAGACCTGATATATGCTATGCAGTGGGAGTATTGTCACAGTTTATGCATGAACCTAGAGTACCTCATATGCATGCAGCGAAAAGAGTGCTTAGGTAATTGAAAGGTACCATGAACGAAGGATTATTTTATAGTCATGATGCTGATCTAACTCTTAAAGTCTTTAGTGATGCAGATTGGGCTGGAAGCAAAGATGACAGAAGATCCACAAGTGGATATGTGGTAATAGCAGGAAACAAGACATTAACATGGAGTTCAAAGAAACAGCCTATAGTTGCTTTATCTTCTACAGAGGCTGAGTATAGAGGTTTAGCATTGGCTACTACTGAGGTTATGTGGTTTAAAAAGTTGTTTCATGACTTGAATGTGCAGGTTGATGTACCATTGATCTATGGGGATAACTTGAGCAGCATTCATATGACCTCAAATCCTATTTTTCATGCTAGAACAAAGCATATAGAGGTTCACTATCATTATGTTTGAGAGAAGACCATAAACAATGAAGTACAAATTTCTTTTGTTGGAACAAAGGATCAAGTTGCAAATATCTTCACCAAATCCTTGGATGGACCAAAGCTTCAAAGATTCAACTATATTCTTGGCATGAAGGAAATACCCTTTGAAACTTGAGGGGGAGAATGTTGCGAACATTTGTTTTATGTAGGGTACAAGTTTCAAATTATGTAAATACCTTTGGGAAGTCTTCAAATACTTCAAGAAGGCTCATATTATTCATAAAATATAGCCAAAATACCACGTGATTTCTAGAACATGGTGAGTCAAATTAATGAGTCACAAGGGAGCTGCAGTGGTGTCCTAGTGGAAGGTCGATGTGGCTAGTTCTCAAAGTCCATCAATACTTTGCTTATTTGAGCACTTGAGTCATGTAATACCTCCACCCAAGTGTCTAACACGAATTTAGATGTATTAAGAAGGTTTTAGATTAGTTTCCCATGCTATAAAAAGAGGAGAAAAGTCGTGATCTTGTGGGAAGTCCAAAAGAGGCATATGTGTATCTCTATGCTGCTGTAGTTTTTTATGCAGAGATTGCAGAGCTTGTATCTCCCTCATCATATATCCAAATTACATGTTTGATAGCTCATTTGAAAGCTCTTGCTGTCTACTTTCTTCTTGTAAATTTTCACAATCATTGGATTTGTGAGCTGAGAGCAGTACTCTCTGCAAGTAGTGTGTGTCCTCTGGTTTCACCCTTGCTGAAGGTCTCCATTAAACCTCAAACTTGCAGAGGTCATATCTCCTTGTGTATTTATCCATTTGAGGTGTTCTATAGCTTGTTGGAAAGATCTTAAAGCCTAGTTTATGTGTGTGAAATAGTTTTGGAAAATTCTAAGTGAGTAAAGAGCAGTTTGCTCTGCAAGAAAACTGGTATGTGCATACAAGTTTGTGAAAAAGTCATCTAGGTCCTGTTGGGTTTCACCTACTTCTAACTGTACTTTGGAGATCAATAAACTCCAACATCATCTGGGTCTCCAAAGCTCAAACATGTGGATTCAGTGGAGTCAAAGTGACTTCAGCTAAATTGCTACCTCGGTCCATCTCTTTGCACCACTAGTGCATGAACCTAGCAAAATAGATGAATGCTTCTTAAGGTTTCTTTATCAAATTCATCTCTCAAGTTAGAATCCAACTTGTTCTGAAAGGAAGATGAATCTTTCATAATCCTTGCCCAAATCACCCTCTTTTAGTGAAATGGGTGGATTTTCTTGTTTGCAATTCGCCTCCAATAAATCTAAATAGAGGGAAATTTCATTATATAATCCCTGCCTAACCAATAGAATGGTAAAGGTGGATTATCTAATTTTTACGAGGATATAACATCCTCTTTATCTTCAGAGAGAATTTGAATAGCTTACCAAATGTGGATTTAATGTTCTTTCAAAACTTTACGTAGTTTTGAGAATCCACTTTAAGGGACTATAATCCATAGGAATTAATCCAACTATTGTAGACTCCAATCTATTGAAACCTATTTTACTTGTTCTCCCAAAAAGATTAAGATCTTTATAACTACGTCCGAAGATGGGAACTCATAGTGCAAAAGATCATGTTATCTTTAAGGTCATAAGTAGAAATAGATCATTCCAATCATTTCTTCAATGCTTAATCCTTACGGATCTTTGGTTGGATCTCAAACCTTAAAGGTCTTCTTGATCCTTCCAGAGTTCTCTCCTTATATACTAGATCTATTAAAGATGTCCTATGTTGACATCATATTAGATCTTTCCTATTCGTTTGTTAACTTGATTTATCAAGTATGAAAAAGATAATCTTTCTAAGCTTCATTCTTTGGAGTTTACCTTCAAACTCAAAAAAATTGATCCTCTCCTTATTTCTAACTATTTATGAGAGATAGATCCTTTTGTATCTTGTTGGAAGAGATCTTCTTCCCTTTGAGAGGATAATTGAAGAAGATGCCTACTCCTGGACATTGTCTCCTTGATGTATTCCATTGGATCATGAGTCCCTTTTTCTTCTGGCCATCAAGAAAAAGTACTCAACGGGATTCAATACCCACCGTCCCATACCAGTGGGTTCTTCATCCAATCCACATAACTTTGTCTCTATACCGTCTCACCTTTTCTATCTTTTTAAATGCCCTTCATACTATGGTACCAAATTATGAGAGCAAGGACTAAGGTGCTTAGATTCACCACTACTAATCATACTATAAATATTTGGTTAACCATTTAATGTGGTGTGTTTCATCTTATCAAACTTTAAGTTTGACTTTATCTTTACCCTACTTGGGTCTTTTGGCTTTTCTTCCCTTCTTTTGCCAAAATAAGATATAAGACTAGGTCTTTCTCCAATAGATCCCTTCATGTTCAAAGCTTTACCCATGGGTTTTACTTGGGGATCTAGCTATTATGCTTCATACAAGAATCCATATTCCTTAGGTCAATATTGCTGGAATCCATAACGTTTGTTATGTTATCCCCATGAAGCATCAAGATACTTTTAGGATTATGTTTTATAGCTCATCCAACTTCTTTTCCTAACCCACTCAGGATTCATACAATCCTTATGGTTTATGAAAGTGTTCTCTTTTTTGTTGAGGTTCTTTGAGATTTCCAAAACCTTGAGAACTGCATCTAGGTTAGAAGACGTAATGAAAGAAGTATGAAGCACTAGCATACGAAGAAGTACTTCAACTTTATCTATTTTTTGAATATCTTTTACCTTAGGATACCTTATTTTGTCTTATTAAGGCATAAGATACAAGTTCTTGGGGACTTGGGGACTTTCTCCCCTCCTTAAGAGTTTTTGTCCTCGAAAACTGCCTGAAGGTATATTGAAAATCGTGTTCTTTCAATAGAATTTGAAAGAGTTTATTTTCAATCTTTTATTGTTCTCCCTGGTTAAAAGAACTATTCAGAGCTTTTTTTGCTCAAATTTCCCAAGGTTCAAGTTTTGAGTTACCTCTATATTCGATGTCCCATACCACCAAATCAACTCTAGTGGTAATATAAGCCTAGATGTCCCATACCATCCAACTTACACTTTCACTTAAGTAAAGGTAACTTTAACTTGAATTTTAAAAATCAAACCTTCTTCTCATCAAGTAAGATCTATTACTTCTTGGACTTGTAAGTGTAACTCCCAAAGCATGTTTTGGTGCTCATGAAAATTTTAACTTACCAAGTCTTAGTTGTAATTTCAATTTGATAAGACTAGTCTTAAATTGACTTTTTCAATTATTCCTTGATTCAGATATACTTTAGAAAATCCCTTTTATGTCACTTGATAATAGAGCTAGTATAAATCTCAACTAGATATTATCTCTTATGACATAATGAGTAATCTGAGAATAATTGACTTTGCCAATCAAATCTCTATGTTGAAGTAGATGGTAATTCCATTTCCTATAGAGTCCTTTATTTCTAGGACATTAGAAAATGGTACTTAGGGTTTATTACAACCCTTGAGTTTTACCTTCTCTTCATGCCTTGCATTTTCTTGGAAGAATAATGTAAAGCTCCAAATAGTTTTGTAGTTCTTTCAAACAAAGAACTTTTTTGAACAAAAGCACCAATACTTTGATCTTCCAAAACTAAGATTCTATTATACCATATTTTCTCTTCCTTTGAGCTTTGAGAAGATAGTGCTCTAAGTTACCACCATTGTATCGTGGTTTTAAGAGAGAAAATTTTACCTTAAGTCTATGGCCTTGCTGATCAGACATGCCATGGGCTTTTATGGAATTTAAAATTCCATAAGAGGATTAAAGCTTAAGGTATTTCAAGAAGTTAGGATTATTTGGCTTTTAACTACTAAGCCAAACATAAAGGAATTAAATGTTTTATAGTGGCCAATTGGCCTCATCACCATTCTTCCTAGAAACCAACAAAATCAAATCCTATTTAAACTTAACTTCAAGAACTTAATCTCCCTCTCAACTCAAAAACCCATGTAATATGTTCCATGTGCATAGTGCTTGCCAAATATGTACACTTTTATTTGTAAAGGTAAAGCATGCATAAGGTTCAAAAATTGAACCCCTCCTTAAAGCATGCAAATGTTCCAAATTAGAACTTTGTTTGTTCAAAGGATGGTGCAAAAATTTCCTTGCAACTTTGTGTATATATTTACAACAATTGCATTAGATGCATTCCTCTTAATCATGAATGTTTTTTATGCACCTCCAATCTTTCTTTTCAAAGCAATGAACTTGATGCATAGTGCAACTTATTTCCATGATTGATTGTCAATGTGACCACAGAAACTGGGCCACTTGAATCTATGCATCCAATTCCAAGTCATGTCTATTATGACATGCACTATATGTTCTTTAATTTGCAAGGAAAAGAAAGAGGTGCAAATACTTACCTGGAAATTAAGCTTCATCCATCCCTTGACTTTATTTTAGTGTTCTCAAGGTGGTGAAGTGGGCTTGGGCCATTGCAATCCTTCCCTTCCATCTTGGTACTTCATGCGTACTTGAGTGTTCTCATGTCGATGAAATAGGCTTCGGTCAACCCATCTTGTCCATTTTGAAGTCTTTCTTGGGCATTTGATACTTACTTGTGTACCCATATTTGTGCATTTACCTTTATGCATTTTAAGGGGTAGAATCTCTATGCATAATTAATGGATGCCATGCACATGCCTCCATTACCCTTGGCAAAAGAACCTTTCAAATAGAACCATGCGCTCACAACTATATGTACTACTATGTAAAACCACTCTTTATGCAAAAGAGATTCATATTCATAATGCATAAAATATTGACTCATTCATGTATGTGCTAGATTCTTGCATAAAGTTATTATTTGTGTAAAACTAAGTTGTGCGCACAAGGCATAATCCTCTAAACATGCATCTTAGATGATAAAAAATAGAAAACCATAAACGAAAAGATACTCATCATGACATGTAGCTTCATCCTTCCTTTAAGAAGAGCCATCAACAATCTTTGAAGCTTTCTCTATGAAGAAATTTTCCATATGCCTTTATCCTTACAGATAGCTATTGAATGATTTTCTAATTAATTCATATAAGGCCTAATCTCATCCTTGGTGCATACAAAATTATGTACATATCTCATGAACTATCAATTAGATCATGTATGATATCTATCTTTGTGCATGAACGATCTTCACTTCATATTTGCATTATGACATTTCATTACAAAGCTATTGAATGCATGAACTTTACTCATATCCTTCTTAAACATTCAAAACTACTTAACAGTATGTTTTATCATGATGCTATTCACTCCATTGAATGCACGTACCATTTAGTAAAACAAGCTACAAGAAGAAAAACCTTTCTTGTTTTCTTCTATATGTATATAACTTAAATGATGTGCAATAGCTATAAAGAAAATAAGAGAATAGAGCAAGTACTTTCCTGTACTGTATTTGATGAGGTCGAGTGCTTCATGCTTCCTCCAAAATCTTCTTTTGGAAAACAACATCGAAAATGGATGAGAAATAGTGCTCCAAGTCTTCTTTGGAACATTTCCTTGTAGCCCTTCTTATTGGCTATCTCTCTAAAATCCACTCATAACTACCCTTGAAGCCTCATCCAATAGAGGTTATGAGAAAATACACAAAGAACTCTCCGTGGGTAGTCCAAATTCTCTAGTGAAGATGGCCAATGAATTCTCCATGAGTCACGGCCTGTCATGAGGGTACTATTAATACTGAGTTTGTTCATGTGCGTGCGCTCCTATTGTGTACAAATCCCATATGCGACTTTTAAATCAAGCAGTACCTATACATATAACACAGCGCTACACCATTGTATATCCAAAGTGAACAGAGAGAGAGAGAAATGTGCTTGTACTTCTCTCCTTCATTTACACACTGACGGCATCCTCCGTGGCCATCCCAAATATTTGAGAGGGCCCATTAAGGCGAACTCTTTCCACTACAGGGGGGTCATATGCGCCTTCATTTTACAATAGAGAACTTTGGAAGAAGGACTCCATGATGATACCTCCGTGCTAAAGCTTCGAGTAAAATCAAAATCTCAATGAAACCTGGCTCTGATGCCAGTCTTGTGTGAGGAACTCCATAGCCTTCACACACAAACTAAGAAGTCTAAGAGAACTAACTAGCAAGGCCACGCTAGGAAGAGAGATGTGTTTCCACCCAGCCAACCCCTCCAAGATATAGCTCCAAGATCAAGGGGGTAAGTCCTCAAGAGGACATGTGTACCTTCCATCACATGGGTCCCTAAGGTTTTCACATGGTTTCCAAGCTTAGGAAATCACATGAAATCACATGGCTTCTAAAAGAAGACTCTCCAAGCTCTCACGTACAAACCAAGTGGCTAGGAGAAGCTTCCAATCAAGCCTAAATTACTCAACCTTAGAGAATTAGCCCTAAGGTTCAAGACCCATCTGAAAGGGTTACCATAAATCCCAAGGGTTTCACCCCTTAGACCCATGTAATTATACAACAGAAACCAACCACCACCTCCTTCTAATGTGATTCCAGTTAGGTATGCAGTAGCAAAAGAGAACCCTAATAGAGCATTGGTGCCTCTAACCCATTTAGTCTCAGAAAATGACCCTCATGCTCAGAGTTTTGACTACTCTCATGAAGGTAGTCCATAGACTTACTACATAGAGTCACTCGAGCATAGTGAGACTTATCCATATCAATATGAGGCACTACCTATGGAACAAAATTGGGAGCCAAAATACTCCAATGTCATGTATATGAATCCTAACCCCGGGCCCTAATTGATACAAAGGAGACCACAAGCCCCTAGAGGACCATGTTTTAGATGTCAGGGTGACCATTTCATTCATGAATATCCCCACCCACTAACTTTGGGACAACGATAGAACATCACATTACAAGGCTTTTGTCCTGAGCGTGACAAAGAACATCTTACGAAATATGGTCCTAGGAACCCCTCTAGTGCACCCAAGGTTACACCCATTAATGTGGTAGGTTTAGCAGTGGATTCAAGTTCAAGTACCATTAATGTGGCTCCTATATAGGCAGTCACTAGGGCACAAGCCTTGAAACATGATAAACGGTTGAACAATTAGAGTCAAGCGAATTAGGAGAGCCTAGAAAGAGGAAGATAAGAACCTGGAAGGATATCAGAGAGAAGGCCAATAGTAAGTGGGCTAAAAAGCTATCTAAACTAAAAGAAAGCCTAAGAGAAGCAAAAAGCAAAATAGAAGACATTGCATCTCAAGACCGCTCCCATGTCGAAAATCCATCCACTCCACTTCATCCCACCCCACCACCCATTGTAAATAGACCACAACCAGGGTTTGTTCTCATAGATCCAACCCCCAAAGGCTTGGATATGATGTTCAAGGCCTAGGAGGCTCGACTTCAAGAAGGGCAATAGTTGCAAACCTAGACAAGAGTTACCCTAGAGCAGATTTAGAGATTGAACGAGCAAAAATGTGCATGAACATGGTAGAACTAGCTCATGCTATGCTCAAGACCAATCAATTGTTCACTCAGACAAATTCTATCAAATCCGGTTTGCATTTCCAGAGCTTATTAGAAAGATTAGAGAAGTTGGTAAACAAGCTGTAGGTTTCTTTACCTCCACAAGCTCAACCAGTTGTTGAAAGAGGAAGCTCACCACCAACAAAAGTTTATGTTCCTGATTCCATGGATGTTGGAACACCTCTTTCAATTGAACAATACTCTCAAGAGTTCTTGCAATAAATACAATAAGAGAAATGGGCCAAGGAGAAAGGTAATCCCCCTCCTATTCCTGAAATTGATGACCTTCATGATCAATTTCCCCAAGACAGGCCATCTATTTATGGAGACCAAGCAGAGCAACAAGAAGACGAAAGATTAGATTTTGAATCTAATTCTTTACAAAAGTTGCCACAATTCATAGGCCCACGGGAATCTAAATCTCTTCATATCAGAGCCCCCACAATATTGATAAGAAACGAAAACTCAGTGGTTCCAACAAACACTGAAGTCATGAAGAACAATATAGTTCAATGTCATCTCACCTTAGGAGAGCTGCTCAAAGTAAAACTTGAGTTATGGAAACATGTGGTGAATCAGGTTCCAAAACTTGGTTCCAATATGTCAAAAGTAGGCTCTAAGCAAAAAGTCTTAGAAATACCCTTAGGCAAAGTAGGAGACATGAGTGAAGGTGGAGAAGGTAATACTTATCTTCTAATCACCAACCAAGGTTACACAACCAAAGCTATCTTGGATTCAAGTGCAAGTGTTGCGATTGCAACCACCTCCTTGTGGATTAAATGGGGCAAACCTGCATTAAGAACAACTAGAATGAACCTTCAAATGGCTGACGGCCATATTGAAAGACCTCTAGGATTGCTCAAAGGGATAACTCTAACCACTTGTGTAGAGTTTGAACACACCTTTGCTATATGTGACTTTGACAAAAATAATGTCTATGAAATGATTCTACGAAGATCCGTCCTTCGACAATTGCAAATAGTGCAAGATTGGGGAGCCAACTCTTTGTACTTGCAGCACTTAGGGGTCACAACCAACGTCAATTTGAAGGATCATACTTTCAGGGATGTACCACCCCTACAGTGGAATCCTATCCACAATGTGCAAGAAGATTCAATCTTTGTGCATTCTCTAAGTTCTTTCAATCCATCATGGATGCATGAAGATACTCACTTTGTGGATTGGCTGTTAAAGAGGCAAAGAAGAAAGAGGTTGGAATGGTTGTTGCAGAAGCCTCTGCACCAAAAATAGAGTCTGCTAATCTTGTGCAGGAAGAAGAATGGGTGTTTACTACTGTTTGTAGTTTTGACCCCATCTTCTCGTGAGCAGTGCATGTCTGCAATAGACTCAGATGTTTGGTACTTTGACAGTGGGGCGACCAAACATATTACCTCACAACACAGTTTCTTCTCTTCACTCGAGCCTGCCCCTACAAGGAATAGTGTTACATGCGCAAACAACTCCTCTTATCCTATTGTGGGAGTTGGTAAATCATTTTGACTACTGCTGATGGTAGTTATTTCACTATGTCAGATGCTTTGTTTGTGCCAAGGATCAAGAAAAACATGTTATCAGTTTTTGCATTGGCCAAGATTGGCTTGGTTGTGAAATTTGTTGATGACATATGTATAGTTCATGATCTGTCAAATGGCGATGTGATTGTTGCTTCTGGCATTTTATGTCGTGGGCTCTATAAGCTCATAGACTATGAAAGATCTGTAAATGATTTGGCATGTACAATACATGATTCTAAGGCTATGTCAGATGCAAAGCTTTGGCATGCACGCTTTGGTCATCTGAATTTTGCTAGTTTACTACGCCTCCAGAAATCTAAAATGGTGTCCTCTTTGCCCAAACTTGAGGCACCCGGAAAACATGATTGTGAAGGCTGTATTTTGGGCAAAATGCAACATTCCTCCTTTCCAAAAGATGGTTCAATTCGGGCTACTCAGAAATTTTAGCTTGTACATAGTGATGTTTGTGGTCCTATGCACACACCTTCTTTTGGAAATTATCTTTACTTTGTGACTTTCATTGATGATTTTTCCAGGCATGCATGGGTATATCCATTAAAGGCAAATTTCGAAGTGTTCATGTGCTTCAAATAGTTTTTGGTTTTGGCTGAAAATCCGTCAGCATGTAAAATGGGCACCCTCCGTTCTAATCGGGCGCGAATATATTTCTTCTAATTTTAATGCATTTTTGGCTGAACGTGGGATAAAACACCAATGTATAGTGCCTTATACACCTCAACAGAATGGAGTTGTTAAATGAAAGAATAGGTCACTCATGGAGATCGTGAGGTGTATGGTCAAGAGTCAGGCTTTACCACATAGTTTCTGGCTTAGGTTGTCATGTGTGCAACGTATGTTCTTAACAGGTGTCCCACTAAAGCACTGTAGTCTGTCACTCCATATGAGGCTTGGCATGATCGCAAGCCATCTGTTGTTGCGTGTTTTTGGTTGTTTGGCATATGCATTAGTGCTTGAACAACATCACAAAAAATTGGATGAGAAAGGAGTAAAATGTATTTTTGTTGGGTACAGTTCTGAAAGTAAAGGCATTGCCGCTATTCAGCCATTGCTTTCATGTACTAAGGAGACATCTGTTAGCTCCAAAGACATTTATGATACTTTGCTGGCTCTTTTTATAGGTGGACAATCTAGTGCTGGTCCTAATGGTTGGAGAATTCCTCTCCTATTCGCAGCGGAAAGTGTAGAAGACCTTCTCAGGATCAAGACTTTTGCCAACAATTGAAACTTCAAATGAAAACTGGTACCAACTGAAAAATGCAATGAACTTGAAACTTTGGGCACTCAAACTAGGCACTTATAGCTTTCAAACGAGCTATCAAACACTCAATTTGGAGTAGATTTGGGTTGGCAACTCTTTGCTTCAAAACAGGCTACTTGTCCACTTAGTTAGGCTGAAAATTAGACTTCACTAAAACCTGAATAACTCATAGATCATAAAGAATTTGATAAAACTACTCTAGAAAAAGGAAGTAATAAAGATAAGCTTTCCAAAGAATGTTTAAACACTAAAATTGGATACATATATTGAGAGATATGACTCTCACAAGTAGACTATCCAGAAATTGGTATGCGGCTGGACATACTCTATGAGAGTGAACATAACGAAATGACTCAAACCAAATGAACTAGCTACAAGGGAACTTCCATGCCTTCTTCCTCTGTTCTTGAGTGTCCTCCCTTGCCTTTTTTATAGCCAAGTGACCAAAAACTCTCATGATGAGTTTGAGAGCTCTTCTCCATAACTTCTCCACTACTTTGGACAACCACTCCTCTTACAGTTTAGTTTTTGGATTTGATTCTCTTTTGATTGATTCTCTTTTGGCCTCTACTACTTGCTGAAGTAAATGCTTCCATTTTTCATTTTTGTATTTTCCTTCTACTTCAAGAAAATTCTTTTTGCCACCTCTTTAGCTTATAAGCATCTAAGGACTTTGTAAACATGTCTACAACCTGGTCATTTGTTCCAATGAACTTTATATTCACATCCTTGCTCAAAACTTTTTCTCGAACATAATGATAATGCACTTCTATGTGCTTGCTTCATGCATGAAACATTGGATTTTTTGTCAAGTGAATGCTTGACATGTTGTCACCATAAATTGGAATGGTCTCCACCTGCACATCAAGATTAGCCAAGAGCTTCTTAATCCACATAGATTCACAAGTTGCAAAGGCTAATCCTCTATATTCAGCTTCTGTTGATGATAGTGCAACAGTAGGTTGCTTCTTCGAGCTCCATGTGATAGGTTTGCTACCTATCATGAACACATAACCTGAAGTGGATCTTCTATCTTTCTTTGAACCAGCCCAATCAACATCATTGAAGGCCTTTACCTACAATTCTTCATCATATCTATAAAACAAGGCATGATTGACTGTGTGCTTCACATATCTTAGCACTCGTTTGGCTAAATTTAAATGTTCACTTGTTGGAGCTTGCATAAATTGAGAAAGAACTCCAATAATATAACACAAATCTGGTCTTGTGATCGTAGCATAGATCAATGAACCTATAATACGCCTGTATGTAGTTACATCATGTAACTTCTCTACATCATTTGAGCATAGCTTCACATTTGTGTCCATAGGTTGAGTGAGTGGTTTGCATTCACTCATTCCAAATCTGAAAAGAACATCCAACAAGTACTTTCTTTGCATCAAGTAGATGCCATCTTTCCCATAGATTATCTCAATGCCTAAAAAGTATTTTAGCTCAACAAGATCTGAAATTTTAAACTCCTTACCGATTTTTCTTTTTATCTCTTGTATTCTTGTAACATTACTTCCTGTTATGATGAGATCATCAATGTATATGCAAATATATACCTGCTTGCCTTCTTCTTTCTTCATGTAGAGAGAGGGATCTGCACTACTTGGACTATACCCACACCTTGTGAGGTACTCGACCAATCTTTGATTCCAAGCACGTGGTGCTTGCTTCAACCCATACAAAGCTTTCTTCAATCTACAAACAGAATCCGGATGCTTTCTATCTTCAAATCTGATCGGTTGACTCATGTATACCTCTTCTTGAAGTTCACCATTGAGAAAGGCATTTTTTATGTCAAGTTGGTACAATGGCCATCTCCTTGTTGCTTTCACTGCAATCAAGGTTCTAATTGTTCCCATCTTTGCAACCAGGCTGAAAGTCTCTTCATAGTCGATGCCGTGAGTTTGCTTGAATCCTTTTGCTATTAGTCTAGCTTTATGCCTAGCTAGAGAACCATCAGCATTTCTCTTTATTTTAAACACCCATTTATTTGGAACAATCTTCATACCTTAAGCCTTTGGAACTAGCTCCCATGTGTGATTGTCCTTGAGAGCTTTTATCTCTTCTTGCATAGCTTCTTGCCATTCTTTTTGTGTACATGCTTCTTCATAAGCATCCGGTTCTTTGTCTTTGACCACCTGTGTCATATATGCAAAATGCTTTGCAATAAAACTATCATAGCTCAGCCTTTGAATTGGATACCTTGCTCTCGAAGACCTCCTTTCATTTCCTTTTGAATATTGCTTCTTCAATCGGTTGAGCTTTACCTTTGGTGTAATCACCTCTTCATACTCTTCTTCACTTGCATTTGAATCACTATTTTGGGCAGCACTTTCAGCTTCAAATATTTCATAACCTGATGTTGGTGATGAGGAATGACACCTTAGTCTCCCCTTCCATGTTGAGCTTTCTCCAAGTGATGTGGAAGCTTTTGGACTTGACATTTGAGTGCTTGTTTGCTGAAATTCTTCTTAGACAACACCTCCATCATCTTCGCAATCTTCTTCAAGAATCTTCTCTTTCCCTTTGTCTCCAAACCATGGTCTTAGCTCATCAAATACCACATCTCGTGAGACTCGTAGCTCCTTTGTCACTGGATTGTAGCACCTGTATCCCTTTGGCTCCAATGAATATCCAATGAAAATACATTTTTCGGGCTTTGCCTCCATCTTTGTCCTTAGTTCTTGAGGGATGTGAACATAACACACACATCCAAAAACTTTGAGATGTGTAAGGTCAGGTTTCTTACTTGAATAAACCTCCTCGGGAGTTAGATTATGCACTCCAGCCGTTGTGCACTTGTTCATCAAATAAACAGTCTTACTAGCTGCTTCAACCCAATAGTTTAATGGCACCTTCATCTCGTTGAGCATGCACCTTGCAACTTCTGTGATATGTCTATTTTTCCTTTCAACTATTCCATTTTGTTGAGGCATGCGCCTACATGTAAATTGTCGCTTGATGCCATTTTCATAAAGAAAAACTAAAAATTCTTTGGAGAAATATTCTCCTCCTCCATCGGACCTCAAGGTCTTTATGTAGCATCCTGTTTCCTTTTCTACTTGTGCTTTAAATCTCTTGAACATGGAGAACACATCTGATTTTTGTTTTATGCAAAACATCCATACTTTTCTTGAATGATCATCAATAAAAGTGACAAAATATCTATTAACGGCCACTGATGGTTGTTGTGATGGTCCCCACACATCCGTATGTATGAAGTTGAGGACACTCCTTGCCACATAGTTTCTCTTCTTGAATGGTTGTCGAGTTTGCTTTCCTAGTTGGCATGCTTCACAAAACTCATGTAGTACAACATCATTGAATCTTGGAAGACCTCTTACCACTTCATGGTTGCTCATGTCCTTGAGTTTGGGAATGTTGATATGTCCAAACCTTTTGTGCCACAAATCGATTTCAACAATCCTCTTATTTCCAAACTGAATATACATCACCTTTCCATGTGGTTGTTGAATGTCCAAAGTGAACATCCTTCCTTCTTTCCTTCCTTGAGCAATGACCTTGAATCCTTCTTTTGGATTCTTTATTAAGCAGCCTTTTTCATTGAAGATAACATGATATCCTTTCTCTACCATTTGTCCTACTGAAATCAAATTCTTTGCAATAGTAGGAACATGAAGAACATCAGCCAATACCTTCTTGTCTCCAAGATTGATATCTCCAGCATGCTCAATTGGGTGTTGAGTTTCATCCCCGGTCTCCACACATCCTTTTCCACTTGGAGCTTGTAGCTTTGTGAATAAATCTCCTTGGCATGTCATATGGTTGCTGCAATCTGAATCTATGAACTATTTTTTATCATCACTTCTCGAGTTGTTGTACTCATGCTTCATGGCAAGCATGGTTTGCTTGTCTCCTTCACTTGATGTACTCGCATAGTTATTTTGGCTCCTTTGGTTGCCTCCATTCAGCATTCCATTCTTTTTCCAACAATCATTTGCATAATGTCCTAGTTTACCACAATGATAACATGTTATACCTTTATGAGGATTGTATGAACCTCGATCTCTTCCTCTATTTCTTCCTCGACCTCTTCCATGTGTGTTGTCATTTGAGTTGTCCTTGTTGTCCTCCGAGTTGTGTTGGCTGAAATTTGTGTGTTGTAGCTTCTTCCTCTTCCTCTCGAGCCTCCTCTTGAGTTCCTTCCTCTACCTCGTCCTGCATATAACATTTGACTATGGTTGTCCTTACCTTTGTTGCCTTCTCCTTGTTGAGCAACCTCTTCAGCCACAAGATTTGGTATAATCTCGTCGAATGTTGGTAGAGGGTCTCTATAAATTTGTGATGAGTGGCTTCCACTTTTCTTCACTCCTCAAGCTATTGATGGCTGTTTGGACGATGTCTTCCTCTTCTATCTTGCATCCAACTGATGCTAGCTGATCTCGAAGCTCCTTGATCCTCAATGTATACTCACTAATGCTTTGGTTTGAGCTTTTCTTCACGTTGTTGAGCTCGTTCTTGAGTTGCATCCTCCGAGACTTTGTTGAGGTAGCATACACCTTCTCCAATGCTTCCCAAACTTCCTTGGCTATTTCTAAACTTTGCACATGACCAATCATAGTGTTAGAAATAACTTGTGAGATGAGGAACATCACCCTTGGATTCGTCTCTTCCTAATTAGCAAATTGTCTCCTTTGTGCCGGAGTAATGTTGGGATCTTGAAGGTCCACCGGTTGTGGATCATCTCTAGTAACTAGACTCCATAAACCTTTACCTTTAAGGTAATTCGTCATCCTATACCTCCAAGATTGAAAATTGTCTTTGTCTAACTTCTCAACTTGTTGTCTTAAATCAGCCATTGAAAACTTCCAAGATTGAAGTTTACCTCAAGTATGTTGTGGTGCTCTTCTTTGACTTTACGAAGCTCCCCCTTGATTCGTAGCTTCTCCTTTGCTTCACTTCAGTTTCAATGCTTTGCCTCTTCAAAATCCAATGCTCTGATACCAATTGTTGGAGAATTCCTCTCCTAGTCGCAGCAGAAAGTGTAGAAGACCTTCTCAGGATCAAGACTTTTGCCAACAACTGAACCTTCATATGAAAACTGGTACCAACTGAAAAATGCAATGATCATAACTTGCTTCATTGTGGTTTCAAACCATTAATGAGCCATTGCATGATCACATCGTCAGGTAGCTTACTTTCAATTGGCAATTGCCTCAAGTGCATCCTGAAGATAGTGGTGTAATCATGAATGGTCTGATTGGGCTTCTATCTATTATTTTAAATGGTCTGATTGGGCTTTTCTCCAAGTGGTCCCTTTGGAGAAAAGCTTCTTTAATTGATTCATAGGTAGTGAAATGTTTTAGGTCATACTCTACAAGCCATTTTGCCACTTCGTTGACCAAGGTGGTCTGGAAAATTCTGGCCTTATCATCTTTGTCTGTATTAACATTAGCCATAGTATCCATTACATCTAGATTTACTTCAAAAGCCCTCACGTGTGCATCTGGGTTGTCTCCCATAAATCCCCCAAACTCTATGTACATAATTCCCATCGGGTAATATCCTCTTTGTGTATCGTTTGTCATTCCACTGTTACTATATCTGATTACGATAAGGATGGGCTCTTCAGTATGGATTTCGGTTAAGATGTGCTCATCTGTCTTGGTTTCAGTTGCCACCATGAAATCCACTCGATCGAAGAATTCCTCTTCAATTTGATCTTCGTATGCTAACAAATCCTTAGTGTCCAGAACATGTCGCAACCCTAGATAATTGTCTCCTTCAACTAATGCTTCGTGACTTTGATTCTGATTTACTTTTGGTCAATCCTTGATCCTTTTGTTCACTATCCAATCTCTTCTTGTTCTCTGAACTTTCATCAAAATCTACTCTAGAAGGGGGTACTCATATGGGTACTTTATCCTGATGGTACCGAGGGTATTCGGTACCAGAGCATAGGATTGGCATACACTACCCTGATTTGACTATAGTTTCCGATCACCACTCCCTAGAGGATCACCAATGTTAGTCTTCTGAACTACAAAATGAGTAAACTAGGGGTTCTTGGGTGGAAGTTAACATACTAATTCCTATAAACTATTACTTTTCAACTTCGGCCTTTACACAGTATGACTCCAACATATAATTCCACATAAACTCCCACACATATATGTAGATATCAATTTCTGAGACTTACTCTTTACGTTAATACTTTTGTGAATTTCACACTGATTATTACTTAACTTTATCACCGCTTCTCTTTCAATAATTAGATGTTACCTCCCTCGACCATATTCAATTACAGAACAATAGCGCTACAGATTTAACATTCAATTTAACTTCTAGAGTTAACTTCGAACTTCGTCGAACTATCAACCACAATTGATCTTCACATTAATTAACATTAACTGCACACTTAGTGCTGATATTCAACTATGCAACTGATAGAGAATCGACATAGAAGTACCGAACATAATGAATTGAGGAAATTTGTGAACACCTTGATCCTCTTACCACGATCAATCCCTGAGGACTCATCACGCCAAACTCACAAGTATGCGACCTTTCATTGTATTAATTCATTGACGAAAGATTACAATATTTGGTATGTACAACACTTCACTGAAATTATAGATATATTTACAATTATTCACATGAAATCATAGATATATTTACAATTATTCACATTGTGGGCCTAACATATGAGATAATAAACATGTACGATATCGAAAAGGTGCATCTTACTTTCTATCTCTCAAAGACTTCATCAACCATTTAGGCATAGTGTTAGCCTCTTCAATGTCAGCCCGCTCATAAAAAAAGTGCATCATGTATATTAGCACATAATAGAATAATCTATATGCTCATTGGAAACTTGCATAGGCTAACAGATTGCCTCACTAGAAGATGCACTCGATTGCCCACAAGTGAACAAAGGTAACAAAGTGACATACATATCTTTTAAGCTAACCAATTTCTCCTTTGTACATGAAAATAGGGGTAGAAATGCATCCTCCGTAAATACTACATCTAGAATAACCGAAATCCCTTTAATTGGCGGATGATAGAAACAATAAAAAATCCCTTTAGTTGACAGATGATACAAACAATAATGCGTACTTTCAAAACTATACCCAATAGAAATACATTTCACATACTTATCATCCAATTTTCTACATTGTTGCACCAACACTAATGCTTATGCCAAAAAACCAAAAATAAGTAGATGAGCAATATATGAATTGCAACCATGCCAAGCCTCATCATTAGTGATAGATTGTAATGCTTCAGTCAAACAACTATTACATACATACGTTGCACACATAACACCCTCAAGCCAAAAGCTATGTGGTTAAACCTAACTTGTGACCATACACCTCGCCTTTTCCATGAAAGACTTGTTTTTCCTCTCGATTTTTTTTTATTGAAGTTTATATGACATTGTACATGAATGTTTTATATCATACTCATCTAGACATTAAACTTAAGAGACATATACTCCCCCCTTGATTAGAATGAAGGATTCCCATTTTACATGCAAATAAATTTTCAGCCATAACTAGTGTCTGTATGTGACCAAAGACATCATTGTGAACAAGCAACAATTTTGGTTCAGTTCTTATTGTATCATCTTTGGGAAATGAAGAACATTGCATTTCACCCAAAATACAACCATCACAAACATGCTTAGAAGGTCCCTCGATTTTGGGTAAAGAGGACACCATTTCACATTTCTATAGGTCAACCAAACTAGCAAAATTCAGATGACTGAAACATGAATGTCAAGGTTTCACATATGAAATACTCTCATATTCCTCAACTACACATGAAAATTCATTCACAAATTTTCCATAACTTGTGAGCTTATATAGTTCATAACATAGCATTCTAGATGCAATGATTTTGTCACCATCAAATTGATCATGAAATGTACATCTATTATCAATAAAAGTTGTTACTAAGCCAATTTCTGCTAATGCTAATACTGACAGCAATTTTTTTTCACCCTAGTACATATTGTTAGCCTGCCGGATTGGCACACTGTAATTTTATATTTTTCATATACCCCACGCACCAAAAGGGCGTAGCGAAGTGATGTAACCCTTTTACCCATTAACGAAGAGACATTACGGTGTTCTCCGGTGGTAGAGGAGACGGGATCGCCAGACTGTCTGTCTGGGTGATTTGCGACCTTGTGGAGACATCGTAGTGCAGATTACAGATATTCTGAGTACTGTCACTTTGTCTTTGTTGATTCACAATAATTCTTTATCAACACAGTAATGCTATGTTCACGTTAATAAGTCTGTGCAACTTCGATCATTAATTCATGCATTAAATACAGTGTAAGGAATAACCAAAATACGAACAGTAATACGGTGTAGAAGAAGTTATACGGGATAGTAGCGTGCTGCTTAATTTGATAGTTAAGTTGGGAAAATCAGATTAAGGGCCTCTGCATTGTCAGACCCCTACCATCCCCAAGAACCCGAAAGAGATTAAAAGCGGATGTGGCGGAAGTCCCCTTTTAACACTGGCACCGTCTGTGGGAAGATGGCAATAGATTGAGAATAATCAGTAAGGTAGAGCAGTACATAAGGCAAGTGATGCAAAGGTGATATATGCTGGTTACTGGGTCTGGCGAGTCTTATCCGAAGTATAGGAGAGACCAACATCCCTGGGCAGTTCCAAATTTATTAGGGACAACCCCAGGTGGTAGAAGTGCAGGCCATGTAAGCCCAATTGTTGAAGGATCGAAGCCAATTAGCAGTGATTCCGGTACCATTGCGGTGACCCATGATGATATTTTGATAGATTTCGGTGTGATTCCGGTACTTTTTGAAGCAGGTATAGTGACTTCTGAGTGTACAGAGACACAGTGCGCAGTTGGTTCGACATTATCTAGTCAGAATTTGACTACTTTCGGTGATAACGTTGTGTTACCAAGTGAGACTGTTTCCGGTGAAAAGACAACCTGGTGCGGTGAAAGTTTGACAAGTTCTTGTGGGAGTTCGGTGCCATTTAGTGGGAGTCTAAAGTTTTTTTGTGACAGTCCAGTACTACCTGGTGGACCTTTGTTATGTTCACCATTGTTCGGTGCAAGCCTCTCTAGTTTCGATACCAAGCTGAGGACAAGTTATTTGATTTGGAGATAAGTAAGAGATTCAACGCTATTTTCGAGACGGAAGGTGAGCCGTCTGGTAATACAGATTCTGAAGGACCAGAGACACCTCCTCACCCTACAAATAACAACAACACTACTCACAATAGCACTATGAGTGGTTCACAGTCTCAACAGCAGACACCCCCACAACTGCAACCGCAGTTTCAGCAACAACAACAGTAGGAGCCGCAACCAATTACACCAGTACGACCGGTTCCAACAGGAGTGACTTACACCAAGTTCGGTGGATTCCCGGGTGACGACCCTGATGCACATGTGCATACCTTTGAGATAAGCTATGCAGTGTTGAATCATCCACCCGACCCGACGTACAAGGCCATCGTATTTCAGGCCACCTTAGTTAATGAAGCAGTTAGATGGTTGACTAAATGTGACATTAATCATTTCGTTAACTATGATGCTGTAAGGGATGCATTTTTACAGAGGTTCTGATTGAAGAAGAATCCTGCCAAAATCTTCGACTATTTGCAGAACAATCGACAGAAGCTGCACCAGACTGTTCAGGAATACGCAACATTGTTTCGAACTCACTTAAGGCAGCTACCTCCAGCACACGCTAATCTACCGGACGATGTTATAACCCAATGGTTCATTCACAGACTGAGTCCGCAGCTTAAACAAATCATCATCATCTGTTGTGTGGGTGCAATGACACTGGATGCTGTTATTGCGATGGCCCTGCAACTAGAGCATAAAGTGGAGGATTTACAAAAGACTTGGAATGGCTGAAAGCTAGTAAGAACATAGCGGATGATCCGGCTAAACAGATGTATTGCTTTTAACACAACAGGACACTCAACGAAAACTTGCACGTATAATGCCAAAGTGTAGGGCAGAGCAGCTGTAAACGCCATCATACAAGAACCAGGTCAGCCAACAACCCATTATGCGCCACCATAGATGCGAACCAATCAGTCGCAAGGATATAGGAATTACCGGGGTCAGCGGAACCCCAATTTCAATTCAAATCGATGGCAGGTGGGTACATCAGCGGAAGGTACTTCTCTTCCACCACCTCGATGTCATTTTTGCGGCGAGATTGGCCACATCCATAGATTTTGCAAGGATGCAGCAGAGTACGATTAAAGGAAGAAGGAGCAACAAAATCCAATGACCAACATGGTCTATATTTCACCAGTTGAATCACAAGCAGTAGTGGTTCAGACCAGATCGGGTAAGCAATTGCAACCCGTAGTTGAGGTGTTCAAGCCTGGTATCCATGAGTAGAAGCGAATGTTTGAAAGGCTAGTGAATGGACAACCAAGGAGCCGACTATATTTCCTAATCCAATTCCGGTAACACAGGCCTCTCTGCCACGGGCAAGATCAAATGAACAAAATTCTGCCACAACAACATTAGAATCATCATCAGAATCGGTGAGAAGTACGACCCAAACAGATCAGGTATGGGACATCCTATCTAAGGCTTCCATCACACTCCCTTTGAGACAGTTTCTTGCGTTAGTGCCAGGAGTAAGGCAGCAATTTCAGCAGCAGGTTAGTTCTGGACCTTCCTGTACTCCGTCGACGGCCACCATACAACCGGAAATTGATTCTACAGTGGATCATTCAGTCCCATTGATCACCGTCTGGCACAAAAACCACAAGATTACCCAATTTCTAATTGATGGCGGTTCAGGTGTGAATATTGCAACTGCAGCTCTCTACAAGAAATTGGGATGGACCCAAATTGAGCCTGTATATTTTTTTGTACGAATGGAAGACCAATCCCGAGTCCATCCGGTGGGACTCCTACGGAATATTTCGATTACCTTGCAGGGTACCACGTTTCAAAATGACTTTTGTAGTTCTCAAACTACCAGAATGCAGCCTTGACTACAATCTAATTTTCGGTCGACCATTGTTGAAACAAGCCAAAGTTGTACAGGATTGGTCCGCAGGGGTTAACTTTCAAAGATAATCACCGTAAATATGTAGTTAAATTGGATGCCATGCAGCCTTGCGAGCTTCATGCAAGACCATATGTAGTGGAGCCGGTCCACATGTTGGATGGCTTATTTGACGACGAGGAAGAGGCGTTCCTGAAGACCAATAAGGATCTGATCTCATTAGGTATGTTCTCCAGTCGATCATAGACAAGTGGAGTCCGGCCGCTTGCACGGTGGTACTAGTGACCGGAGATGCAGACACAGATGATAGTGTCGCTATAGATGGAGCCACCTTACATCAACTTTTGCAGTCAGCTGATGATATGGTAAAACCTCGACAATTTTATGTACCGGAAGATCAATTAGTAACATATAATTTGGGTGATGTGGTTAACCCGCGACCAGTTAAGATTAAGGCAGGATTGTCAAAGACATTTCAAGATGATTTGATACGACTTCTGCGTGAGTTCTCCGATGTTTTTGCTTGGGACTATCGAGATATGAAAGGTCTGGACCCGCGGATCTATCAACATCAGGTAGTGCTCAAACCAGATGTGAAGCCAATCAAACAGTCTAGTTACCGAATGAACCCCAATTATGCAGCATAGGTCAAAGCAGAACTCGATCGGTTATTGAAGGTGGGATTCATTGTACCAATCGAGCATGCTGAATGGAGATCTCCGATAGTGATCGTTCTGAAGAAAAATAAACTATGTTGTATTGATTACTAGAAACTAAATGCGGCCACTGTACCGGATCCATTCCCTCTCCCCTTTCTGGACACAATGCTTGACAGGGTGGCCGGGCACAAGATGTATTCATTTCTGGATGGCTACAGTGGTTATAACCAGGTGAGGATGGCAGAACAGGAAATACCTAAAACAGCTTTTATCACGAACTGGGGTGTTTATGCTTGTACGGTAATGTGGTTTGGGTTAAGGAATGCTCCAAGTACATTTCAATGATGTATGCAAAAAGTTTTTTCACCCTACTTGACTACTTTTATGCAAGTATATTTGGACGACTTTTCCTTATTTGGCAAGACTGCAACGCATCTGTATCATTTACGGTGCTGCTTTGAAAAATGCCACGAATATTGATTATGCTTGAATCCGACAATATCTGTTTTTGCGGTCTCTTGTGGCAAACTACTCAGACATATTATCTTTGAACAAGGAATACAAGTCGATCCGGATAAAGTAGCAGCCGTGTTGGAGGCACCAGTCCCCACAACACCAAAAGAAGTTATGTGCTTCCTGGGCCAAATCTAGTGGCATGGCAGACATTTACGGTGGTTAGCTCATTTAGCGACACCACTTAATCTGCTTATAACTAGCGCTCCGCGGCAGTACGAATGGACTCTAGAGTGCCAAATTGCATTTGATCGTTTAAAAGTTTTATTGACGCAAGCCCCAATTTTGCAACCCCCTGATTGGGATCGTCCGTTCCATGTTTTTGTGGATGCATCGGACATCGCCATTGGAAGTGTGCTCATGCAGCAAATGGCTAAATGGTTTCGGCCTGTCTATTATGCAAGTCGCCGATTAGCCCCTGCTGAAAGAAACTATTAAGTGACCGAAAGAGAATGTCTTGGGTTGGTGTACTCTGTGAAGAAGTTTCGCCATTATTTGTTGGGCCGAAAGTTCACCTTCCACGTGGATCATGTCGCACTCATGTATTTGGTCCGATAGCAACATTTGGGTGGGAGATTGGCTCGATGGGTTTTATTATTACAGGAGTTCGACATGAAGTTATTCATGGACCCGGCACAGTACATGCCTTGGCGGATTTTCTATCTGAGTTTGATTCCGGTGAAGCTCCGGTAGGGGTTGATGACACTACACCGGCAATTTACTGGACTGAGCCCATTTCTGAAGACTCTGCAGAGCCTCCTGTTGTTACTACATACTATGATACATTACTAACTTTCCTCACCGACGGTTGTCTTCCTCCTCATACTCCTCCTGCTCTGCGGCAGAAACTTGTAGTGTACAGTCGAAGATTCCGGTTGATTGTAGGCCAACTGTACTACATGGATCGTACTGGTGTTTTCCTTCGATGTATCCCACCACATGAAGCAGAATCGGTTATTGTTATGGCTCATTCATTACCCTCGGGAGGACAGCTGATCTTAATCACCGTAAAATTCTGCAAAGTGGGCTTTGGTGGCCTACAATGTACAAAGATGTGACTCAGTTTGTGCAGCAGTGTGATACCTGTCAACGGTCTGGACAGCCATTACAGTGGCACTTCTTTCCCCTTCAACCTGTCTTACCTCTGGAACCCTTTCAGAAGTGGGATCTAGATTTTATTGGTCCAATAACACCCCCAGCTACTCTCACCAACAGCCGTTATATCTTGACTTGTACCGATTATGCCACTCGGTGGGCGGAGGCGTGGGCATTACGGTCGGCCATATCAGTTTCGGTGGCTAAATGCTTGATGAAAGATGTTTTTCCTCGTTATGGGTTGCCTCTGGAAATCGTTACGGACCAAGGTACACACTTTGCTAACCACTTAATGCAAGTATTGACCGAGACATTTCAGATTGTCCACAAACTTTGTGCAATCCCCATCGAACTTTTATGGCATGCAAATCTTGGGTTCCTTCATAAATGATGTACTAGGCCGTTGATTCACTTGAATAATCCCTTGATTTTCTTGAAGACTCCTGATTTGTTCTTGTAATTCTTGGAGGAGCGCACCTACATGCACTGGATGTCCCATCTCGACTTGTGTCTGTCAATGAGTTAGGTCCTCGACTTGTTGTTGGAGACTCTGAAGTGATGCTACAATCTATTCACAAGCGTTCTCCATGATGCCTTGTCTTGGATAGAAGCTAGGCTTTCCAAAATGTCAGGGGAGCACTAGATTGTGCTCCGTGACTTCACTAGACAAGATTTCGAAAATACACTTATGATTACAAGAACACCCACGTAGGAAAAATAATACAAGAAGATGTAGCCGATACAAGACGTCCCACAACCCGGGACCAATAGGTACAAAACTGGACTAGAGATGATACAAGGGATCCCACAACATGGGATCGTAAGTATGAGACAAGATATTTGGAGTACATGAACTCACTTTTGGGAGATGAACTAGATACAAGAAAGAACTTGACAAGATCTCGTACTACGAGATTACAAGATGACAAGACAAGATGTCCAATGTTATCCTTAGCGTCCATGTGAAAGGCCAAATGCCACTGGACACTTCTTTGTATATGTTCTTTAATAAAACATATAGTGGTCTAGTCATTTGTAGACTATAAGTTTGACCGCATTTGTAAGACCTAAGAAGTTTGTCGTTGCGCTCCTTGTGTATTGTGTCTTTTTGCGTATTTTGTAGTCTCTGTGCGGAGTACCGTGTGCGGACTTAGGAGCTCGGGTTTTCTACTCCAAGGATATCGTCATGGAGATCGCGAGAAGGAGAGCACACTATGGTGCATCGCCATCGAATACTTCACTTGTATCGGAGCAGTTTGAGGCAAAAGGTTTGTTCCTTTTGTACGAGCGAAGCGAGCCCCCCCTGGCTTTCTCCAAGGCTTACGACTAAGGTGGCGACCAAGGCATAGACCTTGGCATACCTTATCATCCAAGTCACCGAAGTCACCGTTGGCTGCACACGAGGGAGGACCTCAACGATCAAGGAATATAGAGGTTCCCGGTACTTCTCGGGAGGTCACCCATCCTAGTACTGTTCACCCCGGAGCTCGCTTAATGGTGGCAGTCTCTTGGCACATAAGCTACACTCTTGTGGTGTCTGAAGAATGAGAAAGTATAAGGTTGACATTACCTTGAACATGTTTTGG
Organism: Ceratopteris richardii; assembly: GCA_020310875.1. Classification (NCBI taxonomy): domain Eukaryota; kingdom Viridiplantae; phylum Streptophyta; class Polypodiopsida; order Polypodiales; family Pteridaceae; genus Ceratopteris; species Ceratopteris richardii. The sequence continues at coordinate 5,185,299 of CM035444.1, forward strand.
TCCCTCAAAGCTTCATTCTTTGCTTTCAAAGCCTATTTTTGAAGCATTTTTGGAGTGTCTTTTGGAGCTGTTTTGGAGTACTTCTGCACATAGTTCTCTTCACACAGGCCTAAGAACATCAATAAGAGTGTTCTTTGTGCTTCTCTGACATTAAATTATCAACCTTTGGGACTGTGTTTTCAGCCACACTCGTAAAACTAAAGGTTTCTTGAAAGATTTCAGTTTTGCTGGGAGCAACCACTGCAAATTTATGCAGGTTTTCTAAGCCAAAAAACATCAGAGTTGACAGACACTTGCAGGTGTTATTGGCTGGTTTTTGGGTTGTGCATTCAACCTTTTAGTGTCATTTTATTGCATATATTGCGCACATACACATTATGTATGCTTCTGTGGATACTGCTTATGTACGTCCATGTGGTCAATGATATAGCAGTTACGTTCTTTGCATAAAGCCTTTTACAATTGATAAAGAGGGTCGTGGTGAGGTTTTCTTAACTAGGAGACACCCGGATGTCAGGGTCTTTTCGATGATGCAGGTGGAAGACTTACCCAGCCTTGCCATAGGAGATGTATGATAGTTGTTCATAAGTGCTCGATAAGCCTAGTTCGCTTCTATTGGGTAACTAATTATATGCAGTGGAGTCAGTGATTCACTACATAGGCAAACATCTCACTACTTGCAGTTTTATGATATTTTGACACTACTCATATGCTCATTTTGCAGAGGATACTCTGGCAAAAGTTTTTCTAGATTATTTGGTTTTGTCAACTATACAGTGGTCGATTTACTCCTTGATACACTTATTTGTTGGTGTTCAGACTCTTCTAGCTCCATTATTATTCCATTTAGTTCTCTACCATCATGGCATCAGAGGTCTCATGCACATCCAGTGGATCAGGGTCTAGTGCTAGTGTTCCGAGGAGGAGCTATAACTTGCAGGGCAAAGACCATTTTGAGATCTGAAAATTTGATGGCACAAACTTTGCTCTATGGAAGAATCCAATTAAAGATGTGCTGATTCAAAAGAGGCAATGGAAGCCAATAAATGGAATTTGAAAGAAGCCTGCTGACATGGATGAAGATGATTGGGATGAGTTAAATGAAATGGCCATGTCTACCATTCGCTTGCACCTAGCAGATAATGTTTACTTTATAGTATTAGACTGTGAAAGTGTAGAGGAGCTTTGGAAGAAGTTATGCAATACATATGAAAAAGAGACGACATCAAATAAAGTCTATCTGATGAGAAAATTATATGACCGTTGTATGAAGGACACAAATAGTGTTGCTGCTCATCTAAATGAGTTTGATGCTATATTCTCTTAGTTACAGGCTCAGAAAATGGATATGGATAATGAAATGAAAGCAATATTATTGTTATGCACCTTGCCTTCATCATGGGATACATTTTGCACAGCTATTAGCAATAGTGCACCTGGTGGTAAACTCGTCTATGATGACATATGTGGAGCACTCTTGAGTGAGGAGATTCGTAGAAAATCTATGGTTGGCACTCAGAGTGGAGATGCATATAATGTTCGTGATTCTCATGAAGGAAAGAATCAACAATGTGGCAGGAGCAAGAACAAGGAAAAGAAAGGTCAATGAAATAAGAGTAGAAGGAAATCAAGGAAGAGGATATCGAATGTCATTATTGTCATAAGAAAGGACACATGAAGAAAGACTGTTATGCATTAAAGAATGCTAAAGGTAAAGGACAGAATGTTGATGGGCATGTTAAACAATTACGTGCAACATCTACTTTGATTGTGAAGATTGAAGAAATTAATGCTATTTCTGATGATGTTGATGTTTTGACACTTGATAGTATTGTGCCAACTGAGGCTCTTATGGCTGATTCTCTTTCCCACACCTCGCTGCTAGATCTTGGTGCTTCTTTCCATGTGACAGCACATAGAGAATGGTTCTCTAATTATGCAGCAAAGTCTCTTGGTACCGTGAGACTTGGTGATTCTTACCAGTGTGATGTTGTGGGGATTGGAGATGTGATTGTGGAGTTCATTGATGGTTCAAAATTTACTATGCATAATGTACACCATGTACCTCAGTTATCACACAGTTTGATATCAGTTGGTCAACTTGATGACCTTGGTTACAAGGTGGTCTTCTATGCTCACTCCTTTTGCATATCAAAGGGCAATATGGTTATTGCAAAAGGAAGCAAAGTTCGTTCACTTTATCCTTTATTCCTATCATAGAAAGAACACTTGTTAGCTGTTACTGAACAGCCTATGGCTTGTATTTGGCATGGTCGTTTGGGCCATATATCTCGTAGTGGGATAGAAAATCTTTCTCATTCTGGCTACTTACCTGTGTTATCTTTCTCCGATTTTTCATTTTGTGAGCATTGTCAATATGGAAAGCAAACTATAAATGTGCATAGAACGCACATTGACTCTTCAATTCAACCTTTAGATCTTGTTTATATAGATGTGTGTGGTCCTATGCTGACTAGGTCCTTAGGTGGTTCTCTTTACTTTGTCACTTTCATAGATGATGCTAATAGAAAAGTTTGGGTATATCCTATCAAATCGAAGGATGAGGTATTCCCTACTTTCAAAAAATGGCTTGCTTCAATTGAGACTAAAAAAGGAACTAAGCTTAAGGCTTTACGTTCATATAACGGGGGTGATCATACCTCAAATGAATTCAACCTTTTTTGTCAGTCTAGAGGGATTCGTAGAGAGTTTGTAGCTCCTTATACCCCAGTACAGAATGCTGTAGCTGAGAGGATGAATAGAACTATTCAAGATAGAGTAATATCTATGTTGCATCATGCAAAACTCTCACAAGGTTTTTGGGCATAAGTAGTATTGACTACAATTCATGTGATTAACCTTTCACCTAGTACTGCCAAAGGTTTGAAAGTGGCACAAGAGTTATGGACAGGGAAGCCACCATATTATGATTATCTTCAAGTTTTTGGGTGTGAAGCATATGTTCATATACCAAAGAATCTTAGACAAAAGTTGGATCATAAGTCAAAGAAATGCATTTTTCTTGGATATGGTCGAGAAGGACAATTTGAATATCGCTTATGGGATCTTGAAACACGGTTAGTGATGAGAAGTAGTGATGTCATTTTTAATGAGTCTAAGATGCATAAATAGCCCATTAAGGAGGTTGAAGTGAGAAGAGTGGTGTTTGAGGATACTAGTCCCCCGGTTAGCATGCATAAAAGTGTTGCACATAGGAGAATGTCCATTTAGATCACTCTGCACATATTCCTATTCAGCAACCATTGAGACATTCTGCACATGTCTCACATCCACCTGATAGATATGTTCCAGGTTTAGATTATGTTATGCTAACAGATGCCGGTGAGCCTTCTTGCTATAAAGAGGTTATGCAGACAGAGGATCATGTCAAGTGGAAGCGTGCCATGAAGAGTGAGTTGGATTCTATTCACAAGAATGTTACTTGGGATTTAGTACCTTTGCCAAAGGGGAGGAAAGCTTTACATGTAAATGGGTATATAAGCTGAAATTCACATCAAATAGTGCTTCTTCAAAGTATAAAGCACGACTTGTTGCAAAGGGTTTTAAGCAACAACATGGTGTTGATTTCGAGGAAATCTTCTCTCGAATGGTCAAGATGACTACCTTGCACATGTTGCTTGGATTCGTTGCAATGGAGGACTTAGAGCTAGTCCAAATGGATGTGAAAACTGCTTTCTTGCATGGAGATCTTACAGATGAGATCTATATGGAACAACCAGAGGGTTAAGTAGTTCCTGGCAAGGAAAGTCTAGTTTGTAAGCTTAAGAAGAGCTTGTATGGACTTAAACAGTCCCCTACACAATGGTACCAAAAGTTTGATGCTTTTATGAAGTCTCAAGGCTATTCTCGAAGCAATGAGGATCATTGTCTCTACACAAAGAGATGCTCAGATGGTAGCTTGATATGCTTGATACTTTATGTCGATGATATGCTGATTGCTTGGAAGCCTTCTTATGATTTGTCAATTCTCAAAAAGAAGTTGAGTCAGATATTTGATATGAAGGATTTTGGGGATGCCAAACATATTCTTGGCATGCGCATTACTCGTGATAAGAGCAAAAGATGCATATACTTGTCTCAAAGTGAGTACATATCCAAAGTACTTCACAAGTTCAATATGCAGGGTGGAAAGGCATTGCGTACACCTTTACCGACATATGTGAAATTGAGCAAGGATGATTGCCCCAAATCAGATGAGAAAAAGGAATTCATGACCAAAATTCCCTATCAGTCTGCTGTTGGTAGTCTCATGTATGCTATGGTAGCTACGAGACCAGACATTGCATTTGTAGTGGGAGTTGTGCGCGGATATATGTCTAATCCTGGCAAGAAACATCGGGAAGCATTCAAGATGATTTAAAGATATCCGAGTGGCACTAAGGACAAGTGTCTATGCTTAGGTAGAGGGAAAGCATCCATTCTTGGTTACACAGATTCAGATTCTGACTGTGCTGGTTGTGTAGACAATCGTAAGTCTACATTTGGGTACATTTTTCATTTTGCTGGAGGTGCTATCTCTTGGAGATCTCGTCTTCAAGAATGTACAAATGTTTCCACCACAAAAGCAGAGTATGTTGCAGTAAGTGAGGCATGTAAGGAAGCATTGTGGCTTTCTCGTCTTGCTTGTGATATGGGTTTACCTCAGCATGTACCTCGTTTGTTGAGTGATAGTCAGAGTGCCATTGCTTTGGCTAAGAATCCAGTCTATCATGCAAAGACCAAGCACATTGAGGTGAGGTATCAATTCATTCGAGATTGCTTAGCCACTGAGCGCATTGTTCTTGAGAAGGTTCACACTTAAGATAATGTTGCAAATGCTTTGACTAAAGCTCAACCACAGATAGCTTTCGACACTGTTGTCACTTGATGGTCATTACTTGATTCATGATCTTACGTAGTCACTTGTATACTGTGTAACATGCCCATCAGGTGGGAGGTATAGTTTGTATGCTTACACTCAGGTATTCTTTATCATTCTTTATTTTTCTCCCATATTGCTTTGGCCATATTGGCCTTTAGTGGGAGATTGTTACCATTAGTGTCCATGTTCTTTAATAAAACATATAGTGGCTTGGCCAGTCACAGAGTGTAAGTTCGACCGCATTTGTAAAACCTAAGAAGTCTGTCTTCGTGCTCCCTGTGGACTGTGTCTTTCTGCATATTATGTAGTCTTTGTGCGGAGTACCGTGTGCGGCCTTAGGAGCTCGGGTTTTCTACTTTGAGGATATCATCATGTTATAAGTTGAAATTCACATCAGATAGTGCTTCTCCAAAATATAAAGCACGACTTGTTGCAAAGGGTTTTAAGCAACAACACGGTGTTCACTTTGAGGAAATCTTCTCTCCAGTGGTCAAGATGACCACCCTATGCATGTTGCTTGGATTCATTGCAATGAGGACTTAGAGCTAGTCCAAATGGATGTGAAAATTGCTTTCTTGGATGGAGATCTTACATATGAGATCTATATGGAACAACTAGATGGTTATGTAGTTCCTGGCAAGGAAAGTCTAGTCTGTAAGCTCAAGAAGAGCTTATATGGACTTAAACAGTCCCCTAGACAATGGTACCAAAGGTTTGATGCTTTTATGAAGTCTGAAGGCTATTCTCGAAGCAATGAGGATCATTGTCTCTATACAAAGAGATGCTTAGATGGCAACTTGATATGCTTGATACTTTATATCGATGGTATGTTGATTGCTGGGAAGTCCTCTTATGACTTGTCAATTCTTAAAAAGAAGTTGAGTCAGATATTTGATATGAAGGATTTGGGGGATGCCAAACATATTCTTGGCATGCGCATTACTCGTGACACTAGTAAAAGATGCATATACTTGTCTTAAACTGAGTACATGTCCAAAGTACTTCACAGGTTCAATATGCAGGGTGGAAAGGCATTGAGTACACCTTTACCCACTTATGTGAAATTGAGCAAGGATGATTGCCCCAAATCAGATGAGGCAAAGGAATTCATGACCAAAATTCCCTATCAGTCTGCTGTTGGTAGTCTCATGTATGCTATGGTAGCTACGAGACCAGACATTGCATTTGCAGTGGGAGGTGTGAGCAGATATATGTAAAATCCTGGCAAGAAACATTGGGAAGTAGTCAAGATGATTTTGAGATATCTGAGTGGAACTAAGGACAAGTGTCTATGCTTAGGTAGAAGGAAAGCATCCATTATTGGTTATATAGATCTTGACTATGCTGATTGTGTAGACAATCGTAAGTCTACATCAGGGTACATTTTTCATTTAGTTGCAAGTGCTATCTCTTGGAGATCTCGTCTTCTCCACCACAGAAGTAGAGTATGTTGCAGCAAGTGAGGCATGTTAGGAAGCATTGTGGCTTTCTCGTCTTTCTTGTGATATGGGTTTACCTCAGCATGTACCTCGTTGGCTCAGTGACAGTCATAGTGCTATTGCTTTGGCTAAGAATCTGGTCTATCCTGTAAAGACCAAGCACATTGAGGTGAGATATCACTTCATTAGAGATTGCTTAGCCACTAAGTGCATTATTCTTGAGAAGGTTCACACTCGAGATAATGCTTCAGATGCTTTGACTAAAGGTCTACCACATGATAGCTTTCGACACTGTCGTCACTTGATGGGGGTTATTTGATTCATGATCTTACACAGTCATTTGTATACTGTGTAACATGCCCATCATGTGGGAGGTATAGTTTGTATACTTACACCCAGGTATTCTTTATCATTCTTTATTTTTCTCCCATATTTACTTTGGCCATATTGGCCTTTAATGGGAGATTGTTAACGTTAGTGTCCATGTGAAAGGCCAAATGGCCACATGACACTTCTTTGTATATATTCTTTAATAAAACATATAGTGGCTTGGTCAGCTACAGATTGTAAGTTCGACCGCATTTGTAAGACCTAAGAAGTCTGTCTTTCGTGCTCCCTGTGTACTGTGTTTTTCCTGCATATTCTGTAGCCTCTATGCGGAGTACCGTGTGCAACCCTAAGAGCTCAGTTTTCTACTCCGAGGATATCATCATGCAACTCTCAAGAAGGAGAGCGCACCATGGTGCATCGCCATCGAATTACTTCAAAGTGTATGTTTTTCAGCCCTGTGGCTTTGTGTAGAAAGGGCATGAAAACCAAGTGTGCAAGTTGAAAAAGGCATTATATGGTTTGAAACAAGCACCATATGCTTGGTATGAAAAAATACATGGCTACCTAATTGCACATGGTTTTGAGAACATTCCAATTGAGAGCCCGTTATATGTTAAGCGTGCTAATGATGATGTGCTTCTGATCATTGTTATCTATGTTGATGACATGCTGCTCACTGGTCCTATTGAGTAGCATATTGCTAATTTTAAGGTTGATTTGCATGCCTCATTTGAGATGTCAGATTTGGGGCACGTGCATCATTATTTGGGCATTCAGTTTATGCAAGTTGATGGCAGAATAACTTTGTGTCAAACGAAATATAATGACACATTGTTGCAACATTTTGGCCTTGAAGACTGTAAACTTATTGCCACTCCTATGGAGATAGGTTTACAATTGAGTTTTCATGATGCTGGAGATGGATTTGATGTTGTTCTCTATCATCAGATTGTTGGATGCTTGATTTACTTATGCATTACTCGGCCAGATATTCAGTTTGCTGTCTCATAGATGAACATGTTTATGCATTTTCCCTCTTTAGGAGTTCCCCCCCCCCCCCCCCCCCCCCGATTGTATATACATCTATAGCCCTAATGGGTTACCTATCTTTGTACATTCTAGTGGTAATACATTCAATATTGTGTGTTGTGCTCCAAGCTTCTTCTTCTACCTTGTGTTGTTTGCGTGCTTCCACAGACCTCAAACTCCAATAGTTATGAAGTGACACATGCATGCTTCAATACCACTGTCTCGCATGCACGTGTGTGAAGAGATAGTATGGACACATGAATACACAAAAATAGAGATGCATAGAAGATATAGATATTACACAATATCGGGTGCAATCCCCCCCCCCCCCAAGCACTCTATTGGATGAGTCTCATGAGTGCATGTATTTATAGACTTTTATTACATCTAAAGATAAAGGTTACAATGAGGGTGGGAACTTAGAAAAGCAATCCCCTCATGCAAGAGTTGCTTGCTTTTATGGCTATCCTTATTTACACATCATTGTCTATAGCTATCCTTATCTTCAAACCATATTTTTAAACTAGTTGAAGTCAACCCTCTATGTCCAAATCACATCCAAATGCAAAAAATATAATCTCGCTAATCACGTCCAAATGCATCCACACCCTCAAGAACCTTCACCTACTAAATCAAAACACAAGTAACATTAAATCCTCATATTTAACACACAATGTAGCCAAGGAGGTCACTATCATGTGGCAAATAGAGATAAAATAAAATACATAATGGATAACAAACTCGTGATAGCCTGGCTTGTTTTATCCCTAGAAGGATCAAAATTTTCATATTAACATGTCATTTGAAACTTAAATAGAGTTAGTTGTTATCACACAATGTTTTTTTTTTTTTGCTTCATTCATCATAGCTCAAGCACGTATTGGTTGAGTAAGAAGTAACCTACTTTGGCCATTATAAGTATAAGGTATATTTTAGTGCTATAATTGAGTGTGTATGTGGCTCACATGCCTCTTGGCTAATTTACCAATCCATTTTTACTCACTATGAGAGTGCATTTACAATTATGAGAAACCGAATGTTCCATGCTCACAATAACACACCAAAGTTATCAAAGTGTAGTAGCGTTATGTGAGGGAGAGACTATCTATAACAAAGCATATCAAGCTTGGCTTGCATGCCTACATGATATAAACTTGCAAACCTTTTGACAAAGGTTTGGAATTGCTCCATTTTGTGGATTTTGTGTCAAAAGTTGAGGCTTCTATATCTGTTTTTCTAATAAAGATCAAGGAGTTATGAGAATTTTTTCTTTTTAGAGGAAAATTCCCCAAATGGTATGTTTATGTAGACCACTCCTAAGGATTGCCTATTTGTTACTTGACTGTTAAGGATTGGCCAACATTAGCTTAATGGTTAATTATGTAATGATAAGTGTATAGATCATGATCACCTTTATGGTTACATAGTTTTTGCCTCAATGTTGTGCCATGGGCTATATAAACTCATAATTTATAGAATATGGTATATTATTTATTATGTGAAGCTCAAGATTTGGTGCCATTTTAGATGCAAAAATTTGGGCATGCATGTTTTAGTTGTGTAAACCATACTAATTTGTTTCGTGTACAAAAATCTACAATTTGCCCTCTCTCCTAGGGTAGAGCCGCCATTTAAACATGTTTTAGAGTGTTCTTTGTCTCCAAGATATAGTACAATGAGAGCCAACTATATACGCTAGCTTGTTTAAAATGTTTCATACAATCCTCTCTAGATACCATGACTTTGTAGTTACCTATATTTTGTGACTTTATATTGTGTTTGTTGCACTTGTAGTACACAATAAGCTTCTCTTCATGAGAGATGCACTTTCTTTTGAGTTTGTTGCCTTGAAGTACAATGATCATCTCAAAAGAAGACTTATGTATTGTTTTTTTTATAGACCACGTCTAACACAGAAATACAAAAAAGAAAGAAGGCTTTCAACTGGTAGGTTGGGTTACAACTGGTCAAAGCCATTACATGTCCAATATGGAGGTTAAACTCTAGACCTCCGCTGTAAGAGGCCAAAACTTTACCAAACCACCTATGAAATGTGAACATTGCCGAACTACTATGACTATGGATACTATGACCATTCACCTGTACAATGGTTTCACTAATGAACATCCTAGGTTTTGCTTAAGCACTTGTGCTTCTCTAAACGTGTAGAGTGGTTTCAATAGTGGGACATCCTAGGGTTTGTGACATAACCTGAGCGCTGTTTCGGCATTAAAAAAAAAACCCCGCCAATCTAGGGTTCCGATTGTCATAAAACTCACTGGGATATTGTAGAGTTAGCTGTGTCTAGTTTTGACAGTCGCAAACGGCCGTGCTCAATTAAGCCGGCGTGCTGGTCTGCTACGGCCATGGCCTGCATGCGACTATGTGCACGGAGATCAATGTCCCAATAGCGGGTGTATGTCTGCCCCCCCGGACTGGCTCTCGGGCCTTGATGGGAGGGGCCTGGATTTCCCGCATATTTTCTACAATCACTATAAGGCTAGGTCAGTGAAACCGGTGCAGTGTTCGTTGTTCATGTTGTAGCTACATGTTATAATCTTTTGCTGTCATGAGTTTACAAGTCTACCTTCTATGACGATCATATCTGGGCTCATAGCGGAACGTTTCGATGTATCCAGGGAAGCAATGATGTTAGCCTTTTTAGGCGACTATCGTGAAACCACTAGTTGTATGTGATCGCTCACTTGCGCTCTGATGCTTTCCTGAACATGCTATGGTATACTAATCAGTTATTGAAGGGGCATCTGGAATGATTGCTGGGTGTGCGGTAGCATAGATTCTTTTGGTACAATTCAGTTCGGTTTATTATAACTTGTTTGTGGAACATTTTAAGTATATGCAGAATCGTTGTGCGAAAAACGTTCTAATTATTATTACTCGTCTGTTGCCTGAAAGTGTTTTAGGAGCACTTGACTCTTTCCTGGATGGTCAGTCGCAACTCCTCCTTGACTGTATTACGACGTCATGACTTCATGATGTCAGGTAGCGATTGTGCGTCCTTATGCTGGCCTTCATGCATCAATACTAGTAATTTCTTGTTATCTTCATACGAGTCCCTTTGGCAAATATGAGAGCCCTATAGTTCATTGTCGACATTTTGGCCATAGTATGTTATTATGGTCGTTGGATGCTGAGTGTTTTTCAGATACCATTGTAAGCATTCTTATTTCATTTGGAGCTCTTTAGGTAAAACCAAGCCATAAATTCATGCTTCGACCTGAAATTCCTATGCTATGTACAATGTGCGGATTTAGAAGCTGTAGTTCGTATGCGTGCCCTATGCGTTTGTGAAGATGTCACTTTCATTTACTGAATATTTAGATTTAGTTTTCAATTTGTGTAGTAATTGGGATCTGTAAAACGGTAAGAACTTTGGACTCGGACCGCGATATTCGAGGTACAAGCTGGCCTGTAAACAGTGGTAATTGGAGTAATAGGCAGTGGCATGTGTTTGATGATCGATCGCTTGGAAGGTTTTGACGCTGAGCAGAATGATTCTAATAGATGGAGGAAACAAGAAGCCTTTTTGCGTTAGACCCTATAATCCTCCAATCAAGACCACCAGTTAGAGACAGTCAGCATTGGTGCCCCTGTGAAGCCTATCAGCGTTTCATGTTGCTTGTTTTATGCCATTGTGATGTCCTGGTTCAATTCGAAAGATGTCGCGAGGTCTGTGTCCCTATGAGATAAGACTTATAATCTATACAAGGCTGCCCAGAAAATTGTTGTTTGTTGAAGAGCACCCAGGGAATGATGGGGAAAATGGAGAAGCCGAATTGTCTGGTGGTGATTAGACACTAGCTAAGGCGGATAAGTGTGTTATTTTATTATCTGGATGTCTAATGTGAGGGTTTTAGGGATATTCTCTAGAGTTGTCTATCAACGAAAGTCCTCTGCAATGATGATACTTAGGACTCACAAAGATGTTATGCATGATCAGCATGATTGGCTTTTGAAGTCAAGCATGGCCTTATTATTTTGGGGGTGTGACGAGAAAATTGACACCGTGGAAGAATATGTAGCGGATTACGGGGGAAAGTTGAAGAGCTTAAACCTGGTTGGAAGTACGTCTTTGAGGACACCGTGTGCATTTCACATCTGCTGGTAATGGAGGAAGTCGTAAGTGTCAGCACCGACTCGAAGCTTGCTCTGGTGTCTACTGCAACTTCGAGGAATACATGTTGAGAATTTCATCTCTGGAAATCTCTTCATGGCAATAGCATATTATTTCCTTTTTGGAGTATTGTATACTTGACGTAACTTTTTATGGCATATTATATTGTATAAACTGTGTATAATGGAGATGTTCGATTTTTCTCATCTGGACAGATATTTCCGTCTTATCCCAAGATACTTTATATAAGGTCCTGTTATCCATTAAGGCTTGAAATTTGGAACACCTATACGAAGATTATTTTTCTCTACCGCTGCGGCTAGGCTTCGTGGCTTACAGGGTCATCTCTCCTAGGTGATATCGCATGACCCTGTAGTGCCTTATGTTGTAATAACTGGTCGTTTATTCCATAGGCAGACCTAGGAAAATTTATCTCTAATGGATTTATGTTCAGAGGCAGATGTATGGATGTATGTCAAGTTTATGTTGAAGAATTTGGAGTTCCTTTTATCCATTCGTCTTTGCTGTTTGATCAGCCTCCACCTTAATCAAGAAATAGATTCGACGATTTGATTCCATGATGTGAAACGCCACTCAAGCAGAACCATGCAAAAACGAGATATTCATACTCCATAAGCTATGGAGAAATTGCAACATCGATGGTGATTAATTAAAAGCTCAGCAAGTAAAGGTCTGTACTGAATTTCAATTAATATTAATGAAAGCTATAGTTGGAAAAATTAGATTGTGTTGTCAGAATATGATGTAATTTGAATAATTAGACTGTTTTTGTCATCGTGCATCTAATAACCTATCATTCATCTGGTAAGGTTATGATACTGCCACTAATATTACAGAAGACGCTGCCATACTTGTGTCGTCCAATTCGCAAGGCCTTAATGATCTACAGCGTAAACATTTATTTGAACATGCATATGTGTTATCAAATGTTCATCTGATGGAAAAATACGAAACGACAAAGCGTAGGATAAAATGTATTCCAATTATTGTCCTACAAGAGGTATGTAAACACCTACGCATTTATGGAGTTAGTAATATGTAAGAATGGTGTATGCTCCAACATAACTGAGTTAAACGGCTATTCATCCAAACGGTGCCATACTAAAGAAGTTGCACTAATCGAACCATTCTCTAAAACATGACTAATGGAGATGCTCTCTTGACTCCATAGGAACAAATCTTACTAAGAGAGAGGGACAACCCGTAAGTCACAAGGAGAATCATCCATCGAAAAGATGGTTACATGATATGAAGTCTCCCAAACTTTGAACTAATTAATTTATGATGGATAATTAGGAGTCACGATGAGCCATGTCACCATGAATTGTGTGTCCCTAACCATAGAAGAAAAGTCATCGAAAAGAAATAATTTTTAACATTTAGTAGCATTGGTTTCCATCATTTATTCACCTTCACTAAATTTAACAATACCAATAGTAGGTTACCATTCAACATCATGGTCCTTGATCTATATTGCATACGATTTCTGTGATTGATGTACCTCCTTGTTACTGCTGACTTACATTAACATGCATGTGTAAGCAAGCATATTCATAATAAACAAGATTAAAGGAATTTATAATGTCCAATGATATCAGTTGCCCGAAATAATCAACAATCCCTTTAGATAATGAATTGTTTAAACTCTATGTTCCTGCTTTGGACAATCCTTTAAAAAATGACTCCGAAACATCTTTGACATTCATGTTATCAAGCATGTAAGTAGCATCTAAATATCCGTTAAAAGGTATGCTTCTGTTCATGGCACTCGTTTTTTAAGAACTAACGCATCTCTTGCATACCATCTGTGTAAATTCGAAAGGATAGCCATTAGTCAACGTACTTGTAAACTACCATCTACTCCCCCCCCCCCCCACACACGTGCACGAAATAAGGTCAAATATAAGCAGAATAACCTTCATGGGCAAGAGATATGTGTGCAATGGTCTTGTATCCAAATCAAATTTATCCATTGACTCCTTGCAAGACTTTTAGACATTTGCTCATGTTGTACTGATCAAAGCGAAAATTTCAACTGTTAAGTTGTTGCGCCAACTTCCAGAGCAAAAAGCTTACCCTAATTGTTCGACATTTAGCCATAAATTGTACCAATATATATCCATATACGATTGATTGCGAGACCTTTTATTTTCTTTTGTTAAAGACAGACGATGAAACTCATAGAAGTCATCTTCTATCAATTCTCAAAGGTGAAGCGATTGCAATTACCTTCACTACTTTCAAGTTCTAACTCATGAAAGTAACTGTTGGAAAGTATTCGAAATTGCTAACTTCCACAAATCTCTAAATATACTTCCATAAGTTTAGCACAAATTTTTAGAATGCAACTAATGTCGAGCAAGATATGGTCCTTAAAAGTATGGTAATTGCAAGGAGGGATCTCTAGAGATTACACCATGTAAGATGAGAGAGAGAGAGAGAGAGAGAGAGAGAGAGAGAGAGAGAGAGAGAGAGAGAGAGAGAGAGAGAGAGAGAGAGAGTAAGATTAGTGTTTGGTCAATAACAATTAGTAAGCTTGGTATGTGAAGATACATTGTCACTTATTGGCACATGGAGTTCATAAGAGTGCAACTGAAAGCATCTTGTGTTTCAAGCATGCAACTAATATATCGATGTATATCGTAGTTTGCCTTGATTACATGTTGCTCATTTCTCTTAATAAGACACATCTTGTTGAGGTGAAGGCTAGCTTGCATGTTTATCTTTGAAATGTAAAATCTCACACTTTTGCACGCTTAGACATTCAATTTCTGAAAGTTATTGGAGGGATTCTAATATGTGTCAAACAAAGCATGTTTTGACACATGTTTTGACACATGTTTTGACACTCATGCTTTGACACTCATGCTTTGAGGACTATAACCTTGGCATGGAGATTGATCTATGATAAAGTGTTATGTTAAAAAAGTTTGAATGCTTTGCCTTGTCAGATGTCCTTGACCTCCACTCGGATAATGGATGTGCATCTTACCTTGTAATATTTCTTGTCTTATATGTTAACATACAATTAATTAAAAGAACATTGCATATTGATGTGAATCATCCCTTACAACCATCATTGAGGCTTTTAGAACATATGTTATGCTCACTTGCATGATTAGTGATATCATCATGGAACATTGTAAAATAAATCTAACTCGAGAATCAATGCTCATAAGTGTAGCAAATGCCTTATTGATGAAGGGTCGTTGCTTATTGGTTGCTTCAAAGTCCTATATGTACAGATGTTTGCTTTGTGCTTCCTCCATTTTTTCTCTTTAATCATTATATGCTAGTAACTAGTACTATTGGTTCCCTTATTATTGCCCCTTCCCTTGCATCCTCTTTGGAATTGAGATAGAGTCTCTTTTAATTGGATTCCTCCCTTCCCCTCCATTTCCTATTGTACTATTGACAAGGCAAATGAAGGCCAGTAACTGTGTTCCATTGTAATATTTAGTATTTGTTCCATTAATTTGTGTTGCCAACTTCAGTTGATAAATATATCATCTTTACACTCCCTCCACTATCAATCCCAATCCACGCAACATCAACACAAACCAAGACAAGGTCAAAGTTGTACTTAAAGCTCTAATCGTAATGCCCCCAAATGAATCATTATGATTTCTTATAGAGATATGATGGCATGGCTAGCATTTAAGGTTTCTTGCACACATTGCACAACCTTTAATAAGTTAGCACATATGAGAGATTCTACATTTTGGTGGGAGTAGGAACACTAGTTTATATAAAGAAGGCTCCAAGGTAATGCTCCAAGCCACACTTACTTGCGCTCCCATTTTACAATCATTGAATCAAGAGTTGTCATTCCATGTGTCTATGGATCCCTAGGATATGGAAATTGGTAGTGTGCTCACGCAAATGACCTTGGAGAAGTAGTATCAACTATTATACTATGCTAGTGGTAGGCTTTTTGATGTAGAAAACATTATTTGGTTAGTAAGAGGACATGTCTCAGCATGATATATTACATTAAGAGATTTTTAGCACTATCTAATAGTCCTACAATTTACTTTTTATATTGACCATTATGGACTTTTTTATTTGGTAAAGAAGCAAAATCTAGTAGGCCACTTGGCTTGTTGGATTCTTCTATTGTAAGAATATATATGATGTTATTCGTTCGTATGCTATTTCTCACTCAATAGCAAACTATTTATTATGGCTAGACTTTGGTAAACCATCAAGTGGAATTGATGATTCCCTTCCAAATGTTGCATTCTTTTAGGTGTCCATTGAAATAATGTACAAGGATGATATGCCCCGGACATGGCATAATGAACTCATGGAGTTCCTATCTATGGGATTGTCCATTGAACATCTCTCTTACATCGAGAAACAATGGTTGGATATTCACAATTGACGATTCCATATTGTACGAGGTCAGTTATACCTTAATACATTCAATATTGTGTTGTGCTCCAAGCTTCTTGTTCTTCTTGCTTGTGCTATTTGTGTGCCACCACATACCTCGAACTCCAACAATTGGTATTAGAGTAGTTTATCACTTCATCTAGGGTGTCTTTGACATCCCTTTGATCACATTCACACAATCACATGAAAATTGGGGAATGTTTCTACTCTTAGAATAGGAGGGACTCATCTTGAAGGTTCACCTTGCTAATGGAAATTGTGATCTCAAGGAGGTGCCAATTGCAAGCAAGTAATATTTTCTAGATCTAAAATCTAACCTTGTATGGTCCAACTCCTAGTTTTCTTGTCTTAAAATTTCATAGTGGAAGATCTTGACTAGTCTTTCAAACAGGGTGATCTAATGTTATATTGTGTTTCATACCTACAGTCTTGGGTTATAGGATCCATTGTATCTTATTTAGTTTTATTATCTATAATTATGTATTAAAGTTGTGAATCCTTTGTATCTAGTCTACACATATTGGTAGAAAAAGTGAGATCCGATAGATCCCACTAAGAGAAGCGTATCCTTGATTCCATACCTACATCTACAATGAAATCTTATCGATTTCATCATGGATATCTGTTATCATCATCATCATGTTCTAGTACCATATATTGGGACTTCTTCAAAGTCCATGAGCTATGAAGGATCAAGTATTATATGATCTCAAAGCCATGGGAGCCTCTCCTCATGGAAATATTCATTTGAGGGGGAAATGATGCCATTGGAACTCAAATTTGTGTGAATATGAAATGCTCGATGCATTGTATTGTTGCAAATTCTTGCTTAAGATCGAATTGTATTAAGGTCATGCATCTTATGTTGTCTTACCCTTGTCTTCCATGTAAAAACATCCTTGGAGGGCTTTGAGTACCCATATGTACAATGGCTTGCTATATCACCAAAGAAACTTCTAGAAACATGGAACATTATTGTTGTGTTTTGATCATGTTACCTTTAAAAAAATCTAGAAGAATCTTAGCTGAACTCCATCACATATGATAGGATAGATGTGCCATAGAGGCTTCTAGTCTTGCCAATGCCTATCTTTGGAGTTCAAGGATTTTTGGTCTTCGTGTAAGTACTTTCTAGTTCTAATCATATGCTCATCTAGATCTAAGTGTTACTATTGTCTATTATAGCTTCTTGACTTCTTCTCTTGCTATCTTGCGATGTCATAGTACCCTCTCTTGATTAGTATTGTCTTCTATCTTGATAACTTCTATCAAGAGAGACGTTGCTATACTAATATTGCATTTTAGACCTACAATTATGATCCCTTGACAAACTAGTGCCTGGATCAAGCAATATTAAGCCAAGTCAACATAATTTTGCATGGGTTAGTCTATATGAGGATCTTTTCCATTTTTATATATTCTTGTTCATTAGTTTTAATGGAACCAATAAGTCTTAAATGTTTGTAATCATTGTTACATATCTAGGTCTAAGCATGCCATGTACATTTATTTGTGTTGTATGTTGGGAATCAAAAACCCTCTCACATTAAGTGAAGGACCTTTCCCAAATGATCTTTTAGCTATCTTTATCTAGCATATTCCATGATATTAATAATCATGGAATATGTTTGGGGAAGTATTTCAACCCTTGTGCAACAACAAAGTGTGAATGACCTCTAGAGGCACACCAAGTTTCTCTTTCTCAAAGCATATGTAGAGAACTCTAGTGATATTTCGTAGACCTATGTAACTTTCTAACAAAACAAATTTTAGTACAAATTGTTAAGCTAAGTGAACATAATTTTGCATGGGGTAGTCTATATGAGGATCTTTTCCATTTTTATGTGTTCTTGTTCACTAGTTTTATGGAACCAATAAGCCTTAAATTTTTTTAATCATTGTTACATATCTAGGTCTAAGCATGCAATGTACATTTATTTGTGTTCTATGTTGGGAATTAGAAATCCTCTCACATTGAGTGAAGGACCTTTCCCAAATGATCTTTCCTATATGTTGACTTAGAAATATTAAGCTAAGTTAACATAATTTTGCATGGGGTAGTCTATATGAGGATCTTTTCCATTTTATCTATTCTTGTTGACTAGTTTTATGGAACCAACAAGCCTTAAATGTTTTCAATCATTGTTGCATATCTAGGTATAAGCATGCCATGTACATTTATTTGTGTTCTATGATGGGAATTAGAAATCCTCTCACATTGAGTGGACCTTTCCAAAGTGATCTTTTAGCTATCTTTATCTAGCATATTCCATGACATTAATAATCATGGCATATGTTTGGGGAAGTATTTCAACCCTTATGCAACAATGAAGCATGAATGGCCTCTAGAGGCACATCAAATTTCTCTTTCTCAAAGCATATGTAGAGAATTATAGTAATATTTTCTAGACCTATACAACTCTCCAACAAAACAAATTTTAGTACAAATTGCCTACACTCAAGGAAACAACAGATGACGATGTGATTATTGCTTCTAGCATTTTATATCATGGGCTGTATAAGCTCATAGACTATGAAAGATCTCTAAATGATTTGGCATGTGCAGTACATGATTCTCAGGCTATTTCGGATGCAAACTTTGGCATGCATGCTTTGGTCATCTGAATTTTGCTAGTTTGCTATGCTTACAGAACTTTGAAATGGTGTCCTCTCTGTCCAAACTTGAGGCACCTGGTAAACATGTATGTGAAGGTTGTACTTTGGGCAAAATGCAACGTTCCTCAAACACGATCTTTTGGGAACTATCTTTACTTCACGAATTTTATTGATGATTTTTACAGGCATGCATGGATATATCCATTGAAAGAAAGTCCGAAGTGTTTATGTGCTTCAAACAGTTTCTGGTTTTGGCTGAAAAGCTATTAGCATGTAAAATGGGCACCCTCCGTACTGATCGAGGGGGGGAATATATGTCTTCTGACTTTAATGCATTTCTTGCTGAACATGGGATAAAATTTCAATGTATAGTGCCGTATACACCTCAACAAAATGGATCTGAACGAAAGAACATGTTACTTATGGAGATGGCGAGGTGTATGATCAAGACTCAGGCTTTGCCACATAGTTTCAGGCTTGAGATTGTCATATGTGCAACAAATGTACTTAACAGGTGTCCCACGAAAGCATTGCAGTCTATCACTCCATATGAGGCTTGACATGGTCGCAAGCCATCTATTGCTCAACTGCACTTTTTTGGTTGTCTAGCATATGCATTAGTGCCTGAATAACAACATAAGAAATTGGATGATTAAGCGGTGAAATGTATTTTTGTTGGGTACAATTTTGAAAGCAAAGGCTATCGTCTGTATCATCTACAGGCTAAACATATTTTTGGTTAGCCGTGATGTTGTTTTTGTGGAAGATGCTATTCAACCACTACTTTCATGTACTAAGGAGACATCTATTAGCTCCAAATACATGTATGGTACTTTGCTGCCTCGTTTTACAGGTGGACTGTCTAGTGTTGGTCCTAATGAGGCAACTTCTCAGCCTTTATAGGTTTCATGCCAAAATGGTTGGTGCAAACTTTGCATGACAGTCTCTGTGATGAGAATGAGCCTATTACATTTGATGAAGCACAAAATTGAGAAAATTGGATGGCTACTATGCAATCTAAGTATGATGCTATAATGAAGAATGGTACGTGGTATTTGTGTGACTTGCCTCTTGGCAAGAAGGCCATTAGCGCTAAATGGGTATACAAGCTAAAGTGTAAGCGTGATGGAACAGTGGACAGGTATAAGGCTAGGCTTGTTGCAAAGGGTTATGCTCAAGAAAGAGGAATTGATCTTGATGAGACCTTTGCTCCTACTTGCCAAATGACTACTATTCGTAGCATCTGTGCACTTGCAGCTCATCATGGTTGGAATCTACATCAGTTGGACATTAAAACTACATTTTTGAATGTGATTTGCATGAATAAGTGTGTTTTTCAGCCCCATGGCTTTATGTAGAAAGAGCATGAAAACAAAGTGTGTAGGTTAAAGAAGGCATTATATGGTTTAAAGCAAGCACCATGTGCTTGGTATGAAAAGATACATGCCTATCTAATTGCACATGGTTTTGAGAAGAGTTCAACTAAAAGCACCTTATGTGTTAAGCGTGCTAATGATGTGCTTCTGATCATTGTTGTGTATGTTGATGACATGTTGCTCACTGGTCCTCTTGACATGCATATTGTTGATTTCAAGGCTGATTTGCATGGCTCATTTGAGATGTTTGATTTGGGGCATTTGCATCATTATTTTGGCATCTAGTTTATGCAAGTTGATGGCAGAATAGCTCTGAGTCTTCATGATGCTTGAGATGCATTTGATGCTGTTCTCTATCAACAGGCTATTGGATGCTTGATTTACTTATGCATTACTTGGCTAGATATTCAGTTTGCTATCTCACAAATGAGTAGGTCTATGCATTGCTCAAGTGTCAAGCATTGGCAGGTAGTTAAGCACATCTTTCACTACTTTAGTGGTACACGACTACTTGAGTGTCACCCCAAGGGGGATCACTGTGTACTCCTTGGATTGTGCATAAACTGTGATAACACTCCAACTCCATATGCTATGTTGGGCGTCATTATTGTGGCATAATTGAGAGACGCTACAATAGATTGATACAAAGCTACATCCTCTATTGGTTCTCCATCAATAGAGATTAGCTTTACACCGACTTCCATGGGATCGAAAATAAGCTTGCAATGTAGCATCCCAAACCTCTCAAGTAGATCTAGAATATACTTCCTTTGTATGAGCAGAATACCTTCTTCTTTGTACACAACTTCAATGCCAGGAAAATATCTAAGATCTCCAAGATTAGGGATTGTAAACTTGTTCCCAAGATTTTACTTGATGCCTTCAATGCCTTTTGTATCATTATGTGTATTAATAAGATCATCTACATACACACTCATGTAGACTACAAGTTCTCATCTTTATTTTATGAAGAGAGATGGATACACCTTGCATTGATTGTAACCACACTTGATCAAATATTCCACTAATCTCTAGTTCCAAGCCCGTGGATCTTGCTTTGGGCCATAAAATGCCTTCTTCAACCCACAAACATGTGGAAACTTTTTCTGAAGAAAACTTTTTATGAAGAAAACCTAGTGTTTGATCCATATATACCTTTTCTTCCAAATCTCCATTGAGAAAGGCATTCTTGATATCCAATTGAAATAGCTTCCATCCTTTGCTTGCATCCATTGCAATGAGTTTTTTAATGGTGCTCAAATGCTTATTCAAAGTCCACTCCGTAACTTTGTATAAAACCCGTGGGCACCAATCTTGCTTTGAACCTAGAAATAGATCTGTTTGAATTCCTCTTAAGTTTATACACCCACTTATTACCTATTACATTCATTTCCTCCTCCTTGGGCACTAGATTCCATGTTTGGTTCTCCTCAAGTGCAACAATATCTTCTTGCATTTCCTCTTTACATCCACTATACCTGCTTGCATCTTCATAATAGTTGGGATCATGATCGTCCACTACTTTGTTCATAGATGCATAATGAGTTGCCATGTAAGAATCATAATTAAACATTTTAGTTGGAAACTTAACCTCAAAAAGACTTCCTTTCTTCACCTTTTGGAGGAATAAACATCATTTGCCTTGGTACTTGATCTCTTTCTTGATGTGGCTTCTCTCTCCATCACGTGTCCTTCATCCTCTTCAAACTTCATTACCATATTTTTCCAAATCTACCAATGTTACTTTGCCTTTTGTAAGCCGCCGGATTGGCAATTGTAAAATATGACTCTTAACGAACCGAAAGGTCGTTGCGTAGATGTTGTAACCTTGATTGATGTTGTAACCTATTATAAATCAATGAAAAAGACGCTTCGGTGATGACTAGAGGAGTCGCCAGACTGTTCGTCTGGTTGATGATGTCTGTGTAGTTTCCGTGGTGTGTTTGAGAACTCTGAGTTATTCTGTGTCTTTCTAATCTGTTGATTATCTGTACCTGTACCGTAAAGATTAAGTCATAGTAAGGTTATCTTAAGTTAAGTACTAAATCACGGTTCCGCTAAGTTTATTACTATGAGTTTGTGTTACGGTCATCTTTGCATTGTGCGTTGGTGTTATCGTTAGTGTCCATGTGAAAGGCCAAATGGCCACCGGACACTTCTTTGTATATGTTCTTTAATAAAACATATAGTGGCCTGGTCAGTCACAGACTGTAAGTTCGACCGCATTTGTAAGACCTAAGAAGTCTGTTTTCGTGCTCCCTGTGTACTGTGTTTTCTGCTTATTCTACAACCTCTCTGTGGAGTACTATGTGCGGCCTCAGGAGCTCGGCTTTCTACTCCGAGCATATTGTCGTGGAGCTCTCGAGAAGGAGAGCGCACTGTGGTGCATCACCATTGAAACACTTCACTGGTATCAGAGCAGTTCGAGGCAAAACCTTTGTTCCGTTTGTGCGAGCAAAGCGAGCACCCCCCCACCCCCCAGGCATAGACCTTGGCATACCTTGTCATCCGAGTCACCGAAGCCACCGTTGGCGCCGTTGGCTGCGCGCGAGGGAGGACCTCAACGGTCAAGGAATATAGAGGTTCCCGGTACTTCCCGGGAGGTCACCCATCCCAGTACTGTTACCCCCAGAGCTCGCTTAACCGTGGCAATCTCTTGCCACTAAGCTACACTCTTGTGGTGTTTGAAGAAGGGGAAAGACTAAGCTTGACATTACCTTGAACAAGTTTTGGTCCCTCAAAGCTTCATTTTTTGCTTTCAAAGCCTATTTCTGAAGCGATTTTGGGGTGTTTTTTGGAGCCATTTCGGAGTACTTTTGCACATAGTTCTCTTCGCACAGGTCCAAGAACATCAAGAAGAGTGTTCCTTGTACTTCTGAGACAATAAATATCAACCTTTGGGGCTGTAGTTTCAGCCACACTCGTAAAACTACAGGTTTCTCGAGGGGTTTTTAGTTTTGGTGGGAGCAGTCGCTACAAATTTATGCAGGTTTTTTAAAGCCTAAAACATCACAGTTGACAGACACTTGCAGGTGTTATTGGCTAGTTTTTGGGCTGTGTACTCAGCCTTTTAGTGTCATTTTACTGCATATATTGAGCACATACACAGCATGTACGCTTCTATGGATATCGCTTATGTACGTCCATGTGGTCATTGATATAGCGGTTACGTTCTTTGCATAAAGCCTTTTACATTTGATAAAGAGGGTCGTGGTGAGGTTTTCTTAACTGGGAGACACCCAGATGTCGGGGTCTCTTCGGTGATGCAGGTGGAAGACTTACCCAGCCTCGCCATAGGAGATGTATGATAGTTGTTCATAGGTGCTCGATAAGCCTAGTTGGCTTCTATTGGGTAACTGATTATATGCAGTGGAGTCAGTGATTCACTATGCAGGTAGACATGTCAGTACTTGCAGTTTTATGATACTCTGACACTGGTCACATGCTAATTTTGCAGAGGATACTCTGGCAAAATTTTTCCAGATTTCTGGTTTAGTCAACTATACAGTGGTCGACTTACTCCTTGATACACTTATTTGTTGGTGTTTGGACTCTTCTAGCTCCATTATCATTCTATTCAGTTCTGTACGATCAATGCATCAGAGGTCTCAGGCACATCCGGTGGATCAGGGTCTAGTGCTAGTGTTCCGAGGAGGAGCTATAACTTGCAGGGCAAAGACCATTTTGAGATCCGAAAATTTGATTGCACAAACTTTGCTCTATGGAAGAATCAGATTAAAGATGTGCTGATTCAAAGGAGGCAATGGAAGCCAGTAAATGGGATTTCAAAGAAGCCTGCTGACATGGATGAAGATGATTGGGATGAGTTAGATGAAATGGCCAGGTCTACCATTTGCTTGCACTTGGCAGATAATGTTTACTTTACAATATTAGACTATGAAAGTGCAGAGGAGCTTTGGAAGAAGTTATGCAATACATATGAAAAAGAGACGGCATCAAATAAAGTGTATCTGATGAGAAAATTATATGACCTTCGTATGAAGGACACAGATAGTGTTGCTGCTCATCTAAATGAGTTTGATGCTATATTCTCCCAGTTACAGGCTCAGAAAATGGATATGGATAATGAAATGAAAGCAGTATTGCTGTTATGCACCCTGCCATCATCATGGTATACGTTTTGCACAGCTATTAGCAACAGTGCACCTGGCGGGAAACTTGTCTATGATGACATATGTGGAGCACTCTTGAGTGAGGAGATTCGTAGAAAATCTATGGTTGGCACTCAGAGTGGAGATGCATATAATGTTCGTGATTCTTACCAAGGAAAGAATCAACAACGTGGCAGGAGCAAGAACAAGGAAAAGAATGGTCAACGGAATAAGAGTAGAAGTAAATCAAGGAAGAGGGATATCGAATGCCATTTTTGTCATAAGAAAGGACACATGAAGAAAGACTGTTATGCATTAAAGAATGCTAAAGGTAAAGGACAGAATGTTGATGGGCATGTTAAACAGTTACCTGCACCATCTACTTCGACTGTGAAGATTGAAGAAATTAATGCTATTTCTGATGATGCTGATGTGTTGACACTTGATAGTACTGTGCCATCTGAGGCATTTATGGCTGATTCTCTTTCCCACACCTGGCTGCTAGATTTTGGTGCTTCTTTCCATGTGACACCACATAGAGAATGGTTCTCTAATTATGCAGCAAAGTCTCTTGGTACAGTGAGACTTGGTGACTCTTACCAGTGTGATGTTGTGGGGATTGGAGATGTGGTTGTGCAGTTCATTGATGGTTCAAAATTTACTATGCATAATGTACGCCATGTACCTCAGTTATCACGCAATTTGATGTCAGTTGGTCAACTTGATGACCTTGGTTACAAGGTGGTCTTCTATGCTCAGTCCTTTCATATATCAAAGGGCAATATGGTTATTGCAAAAGGAAGCAAAGTTGGCTCACTTTATCCTTTATTTGTATCACAGAAAGAACACTTGTTAGCTGTTACTGAACAGCCTATGGCTTGTATTTGGCATGGTCGTTTGGGCCATATATCTCGTAGTGGAATGGAAAATCTTTCTCGTTCTGGCTACCTACCTGTGTTATCTTTCTCTGATTTTTCATTTTGTGAGCATTGTCAATATGGAAAGCAAACCAGAAATGTGCATAGAATGCACATTGACTCTTCAATTCAGCCTTTAGATCTCGTTCATACAGATGTGTGTGGTCCTATGCCCACTAGGTCCTTAGGTGGTTCTCTTTACTTTGTCACTTTCATAGATGATGCTACTAGAAAAGTCTGGGTATATCCTATCAAATCAAAGGATGATGTATTCCCTACTTTCAGAAAATGGCTTGCTTCAGTTGAGACTGAAAAAGGAACTAAGCTTAAGGCCTTACGTTCAGATAATGGGGTGAGTATACCTCACGTGAATTCAGCCTTTTTTGTCAATTTAGAGGGATTCGTAGAGAGTTTACAGCTCCTTATACCCCAGTACAGAATGGTGTAGCTGAGAGGATGAATAGAACTATTCAAGATAGAGTAGTCTCTATGTTGCATCATGCAAACCTCTCACAAGGTTTTTGGGCAGAAGCAGTATTGACTGCAGTTCATGTGATTAACCTTTCACCTAGTACTGCCAAAGGTCTGAAAGTGGCACAAGAGTTATGGATAGGGAAACCACCATATTATGATCATCTTCGAGTTTTTGGGTGTGAAGCATATGTTCATATACCCAAGAATCTTAGACAAAAGTTGGACCATAAGTCAAAGAAATGCATTTTTCTTGGATATGGTCGAGAAGCACAATTTGGATATCGCTTATGGGATCCTGAAACACGGTCAGTGATCAGAAGTAGTGATGTCATTTTTAATGAGTCGAAGATGCATAAACAGCCCATTAAGGAGGTTGAAGTGAGAAGAGTGGTGTTTGAGGATAGTAGTCCTCCGGTTAGCATGCATAAAAATGCTACACATAGGGATGTTCAAGAGAATGTCCATTCAGATCAGTCTGCACATGTTCCTGTTCAGCAACCATTGAGACGTTCTGCACGTGTCTCATATCCACCTGATAAATATGTTCCAGGTTTAGATTTTGTTATGCTAACAGATGCCGGTGAGCCTTCTTGCTACAAAGAGGCTATGCAGACAGAGGATCATGTCAAGTGGGAGCGTGCCATGAAGAGTGAGTTGGATTCTATTCACAAGAATGGTACTTGGGACTTAGTACCTTTGCCAAAGGGCAGAAAAGCTTTACCATGTAAATGGGTATATAAGCTGAAATTCACATCAGACAGTGCTTCTCCAAAATATAAAACACGACTTGTTGCAAAGGGTTTTAAGCAACAACATGGTGTTGATTTTGAGGAAATCTTCTCTCTAATGGTCAAGATGACTACTTTGCGCATGTTGCTTGGATTCGTTGCAATGGAGGACTTAGAGCTAGTCCAAATGGATGTGAAAACAACTTTCTTGCATGGAGATCTTATAGATGAGATCTATATGGAACAACAAGAGGGTTATGTAGTTCCTGGCAAGGAAAGTCTAGTTTGTAAGCTCAAGAAGATCTTGTATGGACTTAAATAGTTTCCTAGACAATGGTACCAAAAGTTTGATGCTTTTATGAAGTCCCAAGGCTACTCTCGGAGCAATGAGGATCATTGTCTCCACACAAAGAGATGTTCTGATGGCAGCTTGATATGCTTGATACTTTACGTTGATGATATGTTGATTGCTGGGAAGTCTTCTTATGATTTGTCACTTCTCAAAAAGAAGTTGAGTCAGACATTTGATATGAAGGATTTGGGGGATGCCAAACATATTCTTGGCATGCGCATTGCTCGTGATAGGAGTAAAAGATGCATATACTTGTCTCAAAGTGAATACATATCCAAAGTACTTCACCGATTCAATATGCAGGGTGGAAAGGCATTGAGTACACCTTTACCCACATATGTGAAATTGAGCAAGGATGACTGCCCCAAATCAGATGAGGAAAAGGAATTCATGACCAAAATTCCCTATCAGTCTGCTGTTGGTAGTCTCATGTATGCTATGGTAGCTACGAGACCAGACATTGCATTTGCAGTGGGAGTTGTGAGCAGATATATGTCTAATCTTGGCAAGAAACATTGGGAAGCGGTCAAAATGATTTTGAGATATCTGAGTGGCACTAAGGATAAGTGTCTATGATTAGGTAGAGGGAAAGCATCCATTATTGGTTACACAAATTTTGACTATGCTGGTTGTGTAGACAATCGTAAGTCTACATCAGGGTATATTTTTCATTTTGCTTGAGGTGCTATCTCTTGGAGATCTCGTCTTCAAGAATGTACAACTGTTTCCACCACAGAAGCAGAGTATGTTGCAGCAAGTGAGGCATGTAAGGAAGCATTGTGGCTTTCTCGTCTTGCTTGTGATATGGGTTTACCTCAGCATGTACCTCACTTGCTCTGTGATAGTCAGAGTGCCATTGCTTTGGCTAAGAATCCGGTCTATCATGCAAATGTTGGAAACAATGCCAATTGGTCAAGAATTGTTCACAGATAATAGCATGTGTACTTGCTCTTCTTAGTCTTTCAAGACAAGTAGACGGGCGGTCACAACATGTATAGCGACGTCTACTAATCTTTCTACACACTAGAACGTGGGCAACATGGTTAGTTTGCTTTCCTCCCATCCAAACTACCCGAGTTCAAGTCCTACAGCCCGCAGTGCAGCGTGAAATCTTCTCATATGCTTATTAGAAGCTCATCTCGAAAAGCTCACGCAAATAGCGGACAACGAAGAGATTTTTTCTCACGATAAGAAATGCGATCGTGGCTTTATTGTGCTTTATTATTGCTTTTCAAGGGAACAAGAATACTATATACACAAGTGCTTGGCTCACTTGTATTCATCCTTCACCTAGGATCAACACAAGCTTTCTAGAGCTTGGACCTCAATAGGGGTGGTACTTCTTCTAGCACATGGGGCAGCCATGGTGCTAACTTGAAGCATGTTGAGGAGCAGCTATGGAGTTCTTCTTGGTGATTCTTCTTGGAGAAGATGAAGGGTGTGCTCACACTCTACCTCATGGAGAGGAGGTTATCTCTTGTTCATGGCAAGAAGATTTGGTATTAGAGCTCTAGGGTTTTGGTATCAGAGCACTAAGGTTTTGGTTATAGAACTTTTAGATCTTTGGCATCAATGCATTAAGGCTCATTCATATCCCAGGTTTTCCATTCTTCCAGGTTTACAACATATGATTTAAAGGCATCTTCTAACATTTGACATTTGACATACACACTTAATCTAGATGAGTAGAGATTTGAGAATTAGACAATTCAGTCACATGTGTATTCATCAGTGTGGAGTATGAAGTTGATGATCTGTTAGCAGTCGAATATTTTTGGAAGAGTATGCAAATACTTTACAAAAGTATTGTTTGAAGATTCAGACTTGATGAAGAGAAGACTACTTCAAATTCAAGGAAGAACAATGGTTTAGAGAAAATGAAGGAATCAGATCAACATCAAATCACAGGTATCACTTTCTACTATCAGATTATCATTTGCAGGTCATATCTTAGAAGAGCAATTATGAAGAGATTTGAAGAAATTCAAGGAATGCTTTTATACGCTTTCATCATTTGAAAGTTAAACGCTACATCAAAACAGGTATCTAGAGGTTGTTCTAGAGAGTTTTGAGAAATCTCTTTCATGGCAAGAAAGTTCATCTAAGAAGACAAATGTGAAGATGGGATGAGTTTTTCAGCCAATTTTCTGTTGTAAGTTGGTTGGATATCAAGGTACAAATGTATCTAGAAAAGGTAACTCTAGAAGGGTAATTCATCATTCAGACAAAAGATTGGTGAATTTAGTGGTTTCAAACATTTGAAGCAGAGAATTTTGATTCAGAGATATGAGGAGATGATAAAAACATGATTCTATATTCACTTCCATTAGTATACCATGTTTGTTTTGTCTCTTACTCTTAGCATTAGAGGAAGAGAAAAGTTCATTTGAAGAGGTCAAGGGTGCTTGCTACTTCAAGATGAAGAGAACAAAAGGTATGGAAGAGAAGTTTGAAAATGTTGACATCATCAGGTGGAAGAAAGATGCAGAAGAAGAAAGTCCATCATTTTCAAAAGAAAAGTAAGACTTCCTTTTCTCATATATTTTACATGTACTTTTCCTATTTTATCCTCTACACCCAAAGACAAGTCTACGAGAACATCTAGTTTAAAGAAGAAGAAGTTTCTTGTTTTGCATTACACTTGGTCATGATTTAGTAGATTTGACAAAGAATTGCATCGAGAGAAACAAAAGCACTCATATGTGTATGAGTTATGTTGAAGCTTTTTAAGCAGGCAGCTTATATGTTCCCTCAAAGAATTCTTGGAATGTCAATACAGAGCTACTTGGTATATGACAAGTTGTAGAGAAGTATATTTCTTCTTTATCTAACTCTTGAGGTAAAAGAGTTTTTTGTAGCAGATGTTGAAGACTTGGGTTGAGGTTTTATGTTTGGAAAAGGTTACCTCATATTCAATATTTTCAGAAACTTTAGAAAATTCAGAATCTTGTTGATGTACCAGTCAGTTGAAGAATCTACTTTCTATGATTGTCTAGATTTTTGGATACATGTTTGTATTCAAAAAGGTGTTCCATCATATCCTATCACTTGATTGAAAAGTGGAGTTAGTCAAAAGAAAATCAAGCAGGTACTATCACATTTCACCCGGGTAAAATATGAAAGTTATGAAGTATCAACTTGCAACTTTTGGAGTTCTCAAGGTGAGAAGTTTGTCCACTTATGTTTCAAGTAGGAATTGCAAATTCTTGGAAGGATTTGTTTGAAGAAAAGTTTTACAACTTTTTGAGAAGCATGGACACTTGGAGACATTCAGGTAAACAAATCAAACATTCAGTCTTGAAGGTTTGATAAGAGCAGATTCTACACAGGAGAGATCATTGATCTTGTATGATCTTGTATGATCTTGAATGTTTATGATTCAGTTGTCTATCCTTTATTTGTGAAGATTCTTAACATTGGAAGAAGTAAGTCAAAGATTCAGATTCTATCAGATTGTGTTGCAGAGAGATAGAAATACTTGTTATGTGGAGAAGGGTATGAATCCTAAAATGCTTTCAACAAGGTTTTATCAGCTAACCTTATTCTACAATATGGGAAGCTGAAGACTTACAGTGAAAGCTATTAGCAACTGTAGTGCTAATGGGTTAAGAGATTTTGTTTTAGATACAGGTATTGATCACTGAACATCAGATTTATGAAGGAAGACGTTCCAGATTTCATAAAGTCTGATATATTTGAAGAATACTGGATATTAGTGTTAAATCATCCAGGGGGTGATGAGACATGAAGGCTTATTT
Organism: Ceratopteris richardii; assembly: GCA_020310875.1. Taxonomy (NCBI): domain Eukaryota; kingdom Viridiplantae; phylum Streptophyta; class Polypodiopsida; order Polypodiales; family Pteridaceae; genus Ceratopteris; species Ceratopteris richardii. The sequence goes on from CM035444.1 coordinate 5,215,863, forward strand.
TCAGCCATATGTAAAAGAATGCAAAGTCATACCTATAGGTATTCCTACTTCAGGTATTCCTATATTTCCTTTGTCAGTTTCTCTTTATGTTCCATCTTTAAAAGAAGAAGGAAGTAGAAGAATATTTGGAGAAAGTTCTTGTTCAGGAGAAGGCTCCAGAGTTCTATGAAGAGAAGCTTGATATTTCAGAAAGGTATATTTCAAAAGTGCGCACATATATGTTTATACCAAGTTCTGAAGGAAAGAGGTATGAAGGATTTAAAGGATGAAGACATGATGACATCATAGAATTTTTTGACTCATATTTCAGTTGATTTCAGTTGATTTCAATTAAGTTGAGTTGATTTGACTTGAGTACATTCAGAGATGAATCAGCAGTGTTCATAATACACTAAGTTGTGAGTTGACAGTCACAGGTTCCAGGATTCAGTTCCTGATTTTGTTTAGTGTATTTACATGACCTTTTTGGAAGGTAAATGCAAATATATAGATCCTAGTGTATGTTTTCAGGTTTTTGAAAACAGGAGATAGCAGGTTCGAAGACAGTTCATGCTACATTTGTTGTAAAGCAGTGATTGCTTGATGTGTACACTATTGGATATCTAGTTTGCATATTTTCTCAAGTATTATGGTTCATATTCAGCAAGTTCAGATTTTTGAAGAAAAGTCGAATTCAGTTTTGAAGAAGACTTTTGAAGAACAAGTTCTGAAGTACGGGAGTACAAGCTTGAAGCTTGCAACATGTTATTTGAAGCCTGTGGTACTTTGCAGATTATAAAGTTTGCAGATTCAGTTCAGATTGTACCAATTTGACATTGCAGGGGGGATTGTTGGAAACAATGCCAATTGGTCAAGAATTGTTCACAGATAATAGCATGTGTACTTGCTCTTCTTAGTCTTTCAAGACAAGTAGACGAGCGGTCACAAAAGCATGTATAGCGACGTCTACTAGTCTTTCTACACACTAGAACGTGGGCAACATGGTTAGTTCGATTTCCTCCCATCCAAACTACCCGAGTTCAAGTCCTACAGCCCGCAGCGTAGCGCGAAATCTTTTCATATGGTTATTAGAAGCTCATCTTGAAAAGCTCACGCAAATAGCAGACAGCGAAGATATTTTTTCTCACGATAAGAAATGCGATCGTGGCTTTATTGTGCTTTATTATTGCTTTTCAAGGGAACAAGAATACTATATACACAAGTGCTTGGCTCACTTGTATTCATCCTTCACCTAGGATCAACACAAGCTTTCTAGAGCTTGGACCTCAATAGGGGTGGTACTTCTTCTAGCACATGGGGAAGCCATGGTGCTAACTTGAAGCATGTTGAGGAGCAGCTATGGAGTTCTTCTTGGTGATTCTTCTTGGAGAAGATGAAGGGTGTGCTCACACTCTACCTCATGGAGAGGAGGTTATCTCTTGTTCATGGCAAGAAGACTTGGTCATTAGCAACTTGATGGTGAGGATGGCCATCTACATGATGTATTTGAAGATTATCTTCTACAGGAAGATATTAGGTTGAAGATTGTCTTCTACAAGAAGTAGTCGGGCTACTTCAAAGACATTGGATGGTGCCATCGTTCTTTAATAAAACATATAGTGGCTTGGTCAGTCACAGACTGTAAGTTCGACCGCATTTGTAAGACCTAAGAAGTCTGTTTTCGTGCTTCCTGTGTACTGTGTTTTCTGCGTATTCTACAGCCTCTCTGCGGAGTACTGTGTGCGGCCTCAGGAGCTCGGCTTTCTACTCCGAGCATATCATCGTGGAGCTCTCGAGAAGGAGAGCGCACTGTGGTGCATCGCCATTGAAACACTTCAGTTGGTCACTGAGGAAGTCTTAATCTGTGTATGAATCGACAATTTGTGAGTAGATGAATCAGACGAAGTCCAAGTTTTCGGTTAGTAAGTTGGATTAGTAAAGTTATTGAATAGACTGTTATGTGAGTGGGTTGATTTGGAAACCAAGTATAGGGCCTCTGTTTAACAGACCCCTTCCACTCCCAGGAACCCGATATATGTTTAAACGCGTCTCTGACGGCAAGACCCGCGTTTAACACTGGCACCGTCTGTGGGAAAGTGGCACCAGAGCGTTGTAAGTTGATTGTGAGAAAGTGGTCATAGATTGTGAATCGACGGTAAGGAAGAGTAGTACGCAAAGTATTGCAAACGTGATATATGCCGATTACTCGTTCCGGTGAAACGTACCCGAAGTATAGGAGAAACGAACAGTATTGGGCGATACCTAATTTACTAAGGACGCCCCCAGGAGCTAGAAGCGCAGGTAAGTTTAACCTAGTTGTCAAGGAAGCAAAGAACGATAGTAGTGATTCCGGTAGCATTCCGGTGGAACGCAGTACAATCTCGGTAGATTTCGGTGCGATTTCGGCATAGTCTGTCAAAGATATAGTAACTCCAGAATCTATCAGGACGCAGTAAGCAGTTAACTTAACACCATCTAGTCAAGATTCGAATTTGTCTGAGGATAGAAGCGTGTTCGCCAAAGAAATCAGTGAAGGTGAAAAAGTACCTTGTTTTGGTGAAATTTCGACAAATTTCGGTGATATTTCGGTCCCAGTTACAGAGAGTTCACAGTCTCCCGGTGACGGTTTACTATTTCCTGGTGAATCTTCATTCCGGTCACCACTATTCAGAGTAAGCATCCCTACATTTGATATCAAGGAGGAAGGTAGCTTATTCGAAGCTGAAATCTGAAAGAGATTGAACAATATTATCAAGCCGGAGAGTGCACAGGCTGACGATACAGATTCCGACGGTTAAGAAATTCAACCTCGGAACTCAGGAGATAGTAACAATACAACAGCAAGCACCATGAGTGGGCAACAACAACAACAACAACAACAACAACAACAACAACAACAACAACAAAAGCAACAACAACATCTACTTCCACCTCGTCCGGTTCCGACAGGAGTTACCTACACAAAAGTCGGTGGATTTCCAGGTGATGATCCTGATGCTCATGTACGAACTTTTGAAATTAGTTATGCAATACTTAATCATCCACCCGATCCGGCATACAAGGCCATAGTATTCCAGTCAACCTTTAGTAAATGAAGCCGCCAGATGGCTTACAGAATATGATATCAACCATTTCGGTGCCTATGAAGCAGTAAGAGATGCGTTTCTGCAGAGATTCCGGCTAAAGAAGAACCCTGTCGAAATTTTTGATTACCTGCAAAACAATAGACAGAAGCTGAATCAAACAGTGCAGGAATATGCCACCCTATTCAGAACTCATTTGAGACAATTACCGCCCACCCATGCAAACCTGGCGGATGATGTCATCATGCAGTGGTTTATTAATGGTTTGACTCCGCAGCTCCGACAGATTATGATCATTCGTTGTGTGGGAGCTATGACACTAGATGCGGTTATTGCAATGGCCCTGCAACTCGAGAATAAGGTTGGAGGTTTTACCGAAGATTTGGAGTGGTTAAAATCTAGTAAAAATGTTGCAGAAGATCCGGCTAGACAAATGTACTGCACCACGTGCAAAAATTCAGGGCATCCCAGTGCCACTTGTGCACTTAATCAAATGTATTGCGCTATCTGCAATACAACCGGACATTCCACCGAAAACTATGCCTATAACGCCAAAGTGCAGGGAACAACAACAGTAAATGCAATTATACAAGAACCAAGACAGAACTAACGGAGTCTAGTCTTGATTATAATCTTCTTTTTGGTCGACCCTGGTTGAAACAAGCTAAGGTTATACAAGATTGGTCAGCCCAAGAACTTACTTTTAAGGACAACCACCGAAAATATGTTGTAAAATTAGATGCTATTCAGCCCTGTGAACTACATGCTAGACCATATGTAGCAGAACCGGTCCAAATGCTAGATGGGTTATCCGATGATGAAGTAGAAGAATTTTTAAAGAATAACATTGACTTGATTTCCTTGGGAACTGTCGACTTACAATCTGTTGTAGATAACTGGAATTCGGCAGTTTGTACGGTGGTGCCTGTGACCGAAGAAGTAGAGACAGAGGATACTGCTGCTAAGGATGAAGCTACTATACAGCAACTTTTGCAGTCAGTCGATGATTCTGGAAACCCTCGTCAACTCTATGTTCCTGAAGATTAGTTGATAACTTATAATTTAGGAGATGAAGTAAATCCACGACATGTCAAGATAAAGGAAGGGTTGTCTGAAATGTTTCAAGCAGATTTGATCTAGCTTCTTTGTGAGTTCTCTGATGTTTTTGCATGGGATTACCGTGACATGAAGGGTCTGGACCCTCGCATATATCAACATCGGGTCATACTTAAACCGGAGGCAAAACCAATTAAACAACCTAGCTACAGGATGAATCCTAACTATGCAGCATAGGTAAAGGTAGAACTTGATAGGTTATTACAAGTCGAATTCATCGTTCCAGTAGAACATGCTGAGTGGATATCTCCAATTGTTATTGTTCCCAAGAAAAATAAGCAACTCCGAATATGTGTGGATTACCGGAAACTGAATGCAGCCACGGTGCTTGATCCGTTTCCTCTTCCATTCCTTGATACAATGCTAGACATAGTAGTAGGACATGAAATGTACTCCTTTTTGGATGGTTACAGTGGGTATAATCAAGTCAGAATGGCTGAACAAGACATACCAAAAACAGCTTTCATTACCAACTAGGATGTTTTTGCTTGTACAGTCATGTGGTTTGGATTAAGTAATGCTCCTAGTACTTTTCAACGATGTATGCAGGAAATCTTCTCCCCCTATCTTACTTCTTTCATGCAAGTATATCTAGATGATTTCTCTTTATTTGGTAAGATGGTAGCACACTTGTATCATTTACGGTGTTGCTTTGAGAAGTGTCATGAATACAGACTGTGCCTGAACCCAAACAAGTCTGTGTTTGCGGTTTCATGTGGTAAGATGCTTGGCCATATTGTGTCTGCACAAGGCATACAAGTCGATCCAGATAAAATTGAAGCTGTGTTAGAAGCACCTATGCCTACTACGCCGAAAGAAGTCATGCGATTCATGGGTCAAGTCAGGTGGCATGGTCGACATTTACGGTGGCTTGCTGTAGCTCAGTGATGAGTAGCACCTCCTTTAATGTCAATTCGGGAAGACGTGAGGATGGTATGAAGACCTCGAGCAAGTGGAGGCACAAGTGCGTGAGTGAGAAGCACACAAACATGCACACACATACACACACACGTGCACACACAGCAAGACAAAGAGTGAGAAGCAATGGAGCTCTTAGATTACTTTAAAAAAAGCTCTTACAAGTTCATTTCAATTACAATCTAGCCTCAAAAATGAGCTCTCTAGCTCTATTTATAGTTTTTGACTAGGTTTTGGCCCTCTCCAGACCTGTCCGGCCTAGTTAAAAATTAGGTTCCAGGGCCAATTTGAGGGCTTAAACGGAGTCTAAAAAATACGAAAATTGATATGTAGGCACTTCTAAGGCTCCTCAAGCTCAAGGACTCCTTGGCTTGCACAAAATGGAGCTACAAAAATATGAAATGGTATTTACAATGATTGTTAGTGATAAGAATCACTGTTATAAGGATGTTGATTTGGAAAATTTGAAGGGCCTATCTGCCAGATTTGCGTCGACTGCTTTGTCTACTTAATCCTTCACCTCGCTCTGACTCTCTCCGCTGGCTTCCTTGTCTAGTCAGTCCTTGGGTGCCCATACTGCTCTCAACACCCCCCCCTCTCTCGCGTCTGTCGTCTCTGACAGACCCTTGTTGCTGGGAGTGTTGGATGTAATATTCCACAACCTGAGTGGCAAGCTGATGTTCTTGTATGCGTAGTCCTCTGGCCAAGTCTGTCATCATACGATCCCAATCAATTGGTCGTGGAATGTCCGGATGTTGCAGACGTAACTGATCTGCATGGATCGCTTGTTCTACTGCGAATAGATGTAGCAAATGTGTGGGTCTGGGAATGAAAATTTCTGAATGATATTCCCAGAATCTCGTAGAGAACATTTCCTCAAATGTCTGCTTGAAGCATGCGGGTAAGTACTTTATTCGTGCATGCCAGGCAAAGATTATAGTGACCGAGGGAGTCTGGCTCATGTCGTAGACTAAATCCTTGTTACCTTGGGAGAATCCAGGGGCAGAGATGTATGGAGCTTGTACCATCCGAAAGGTTTTGAAGACAATGGTCATGAGCTCGAATATTTTCATACACATTTTTGCTGCTATGTCGGGTACATTATTTAGACGTGTAGACCAGTGCCGAATTGTTGATACCATGTAGGCTACGGTTGGGGTCCCTCGAGGTGGAGCAAAATATGGATAGTTAACCCAAGCCGAGCATTCTTTATTGTTGCGTACCTTGATTGCAAATGCTTGCCATGATCTGCGACGTACCATTGGGCAATAACATGGATTATACTTGATATACAGTGGCATGGTTGCCCAGGTGCTCATCATCTCAGGGTAATCGGTTAGTAGACGTGCACGCCAATTAGGCTGGAAAATCGAGCCCGCACGCGCATCTGTCGGTAAGTCCTCTGACTCAAATTGAGTGGCAAATGTGGACTCCTTCCCTGTATGTCTTTTAACTTCTGCATTATAATCATGTAGCAAGACAAAATAAGGCATGTATTGTGACTCTGATGTTGTGATTAACCGTTGGTGGGATATGTTCTGAAAGTAAGAAGACCGAAGGATAGTTTCTTCCAGATTTGTGAGAGATTGCATTTGCACGGCAACGCGATCATCATGTGTCTTACCCACTTTCTCGACCCTTTTTACCCAATCTGGATCTTGAATTTCTAAAGTGTCCTGTCCTTCCTCTGTAGTCCGACCACCGGGTGTTGGCATTGGCTCGTACGGCTCTTCATAGCTGTCATCGACGGGGATTTCCACTACTGTTTCAGGTTCTGGTTCTTCAGTGGGTGAGGGTGGCCTTTCATATGGTGCGAGGCGTGCTTGGAGTTCTGCCACCTGTTTCCGGAGGGTCTCTACTTCTTCTGTAGAGTGTTGCAAGATTACCGGCTCCTATTGAGCTGTGGGGGCACTGGCTGTCTGTTTCTTTAGGTCAGCACATTCAGTCTCTAACTTTTCATATGACTCCAAGAAATTTGCATGCTCCTCAAGTAAGATGCGAATGTCTTCCGATGGGACTGCTCTATACTTGGTAGGGCTAATGGTTGCTCCTGCAGTTCCTTCCATAGCCGCTTCAAAGTTGTCTTGGTTTTGTTGTTGAAGCCTCTTGTTCTCTTCTAGTGCTGCTGCCATATGCTTCCTTAATAGCCCAAGGTTGCGTCTGAGTGTAGCATTAGATATCATTTGCGCTTGGAGCACTGTTTCTAGTTCCTTGACTGCTTGATCATCTACTGTCGATGTCTTTGATTCCAATTCGGAGTGAGCCTGCTGTAAGGTGGTATGCTCGGTTAGGAGCGTTTGGTAATCAGCTTCAAGAGTGGTGACTCTAGCTTGCAGACGCTGAGATTCTGCCTGGAGGGCCGTAGTGCGTTCTTCCAATTGATGGTATTCTTGTTGTAGTTGATGTGCACACTGAAGTAATGTGTTGAACGTGCTATTTACATTATGAGATGCAAGGGGAAAATTTTGAAATGCAGCGGAGGTGGGATTGGGGAGGGAGGTAGTGAATGCTGTGTGTGCCAATGATGTGGTGAGTGGTGAGGTGGGGGGTAGTGGAGGGGGAGATGGTGGAATCGTGGGGAGAGGTGCTGTGGTGGGTGAAATGTCCATTGGGTCAGACAGAGTGGTGTGTACAGGGGCTACCATGTAGGTGGGTATGGTAGGTGAAGTGAGTGTGGTGTTCGTGTAAATTGATGTCGTTGCGAACATCGGGGAAATGTGCCTTTGAAACATTGGAGAGCGGATGAACTGCTCCACAAGGGACGGGTATTGGGGTGGTGAGGTCAGGTTGAAAGAGGTGTAGGGGCCCGATGGGAAGTGAGGGTCATGGAATGGAGGTACCCGTATTGGGGGATAGGCTGGGAAACACAGGGTGCCTTCTGTGGGTGCCGGGTTTCCAACCACACTTGGGATTATGGGATGACCCATTATGGGTTCGGAGGATAGAAGGTTTGAAGTGTACAAGGGATTGGTGACGAAAGAGAAGAGGGTGTCTTGTGAGGATGGGAGGGAATATCAAGGTAGAACCATCGGTGCTGCGTCTTGGAAGTCGGAGTGTGAATGGTCGGACTCTTCGGGGTGGAGGGGTGACGTCTGGTGTTAGGGTGGCTCCACGTGGTTGAGCACATGGGACTTGGACAGTGCCTCTCATCTTCTTAGAAGGGGGTCCAGTGGATGTCCTGCCTCTAAACTGCTCTACACGATTCCACATTAGGGCCCGTTGAATAGGGATGTCATAAGCCAAACACCTATAAATTATTCTCGTCAGAGCACAACATCCATATAAAACTTGTTTCCGCGGCCATCGTTTGTGAGCTAGGTGTATCTGATCAATTATCCAGTGGGGTAAGTTGATGGTTAGGCTCTGTGTCTCTGCCAGATACAAACTAAACCAAATCTTTTTAGGCGGCATGGTGAATCTATCTTGGGCAGGAAAAGCAAAGTGTTGCATGCACATGCGAAGGTGTATTGCAACATTAGGCGTCATGGACACCATGTCCTTGAGTTTGGTGAGGCTTCGATTCTTCATGTAATCCAGCACTAGGGTTTCCTTCTCTGTAGGAATATGCATTCCGCGCATATCTAGGGCCTCTCTCACCAAGTTGTTGGATAACCTAAACCTCTTGAGCTCATTTCCTTTTGTTAGAGATGGGATCACAAATGAGCTTGCACCTTTTGGGTTCTTGTTTGGGGTCAAGGTGTTGATGAGATAGTAGCATCGCATGAAGTCAGGCTTTGGGAGCCGTGCACTGAAATATGCATTCAATCCTGCCTTCTCCCATACCGAACGTAGACCTTCTGCATTTTGTAACTTCTCGAATTCTCTTGTAAAGAAATGGTATTTACCTTGCTTCCCATTGAAGTCCAACTCTGATTCCCATAGGTACGTTCCCTCTCCCAAGGGTCCTGCCACTTCACTAAACCAGTGGGAAGTTTTTCCTACGGGCATGGTATGGCCACTGGGAGGGTCCGCAATAGGTATGATTTTGATGGCCTGCAATTCTTCTGGTCTTTCATTTGTCTCAGGCAAAACGGGTAAACTATCTAAGTCCACCACTTGCTGGCTCGTTTCTGTTTGAGAGCTAGTTCCTGCTGCCTCAGCCATGTTGAAAACTTCACAGCTGGTTCTGTGAGAATATATGAATAAATGTTAACATTGCAATGGACACAAAAATGACACTGTGTCCCCTGTTACAACATTAACATGAGGTTCGGGAGAGGTTAGGGGGTTAGTAAGTGCTCGGTGCTTGTGTGTGTAGTTAGGAATTGGGTAGACCTAAGAACTAAGCGGAATGATGTAGTGTGAGAGTGACGTAGTTAGTAGGTGGACATGGATTTACAATTGGGGTCCGGGGGTTTATTACAAGTTTTAGGTTGCCAAATACAATGGATAGGTTTTGATTTTGACTTTGTGGAGGCTCTGGAGAGTGTGATAGGGTATTTACTTGAAAAATGGGGCTTTTTAGGGACCCATTTACAAGTGATTCTACTTGTGCTCTTGGAAGAATACGTGTTAGTGCGTGATGTGTAAGACTGGGCCTCAGATGTTCACGTGAGTGAAACATGTTGTACAGGGTTTGGCCTTGGTGTAGCTATTTGAGCCCGCAAGCAAGCCTTAGGCACCCAGATTTGTCGTGATTGTGGGCTGGCCTTCATTGAATTCTTGGGTACCCAAATAGACTTCACTTTCGCAGAAGAATTTATGGACTTCTTATTAGTGTCGTGTTGTTGATTACTAATAAGAGGTTTTGGCCGTGGTGTTGGCCTGGTCGGAACAGGGTGTTCGCCTTTTCGCCTCCATACTTGTTTCCTCGGCTGAAACCATCTGCTTTGCTCCTTTTTTTGGCCTCCAGTATAGGTAGTGTTCTGCTTCTTCTGTATTCGATCTACCTTTGGATGCCGCATCTCTCTGGCCTTTGGAAAAGAAGGGAGTGCCGTCTTCTCCTTGACTCCGTTGTTGAAACAAGCCTCTTTCTGCATCATACAGTTTTGGACAAGAATAGCATTGTCAACTTCATGTGCACCCCTGGAAGGACCAGAAGTTTGTGCTTTACCTAGTTCCTTGAGTGCCTCCTTTTCCAATTCAATTGTAATTCGGTTATGATTTACCCATACCTGAAGAAGTCCGCTTCTTAGGTTTAGGTTGACTGCATGATCATAGATCCAGTCCTGACCCAAGACAAGAGGCTCAGTGAGGTCCTCATCTTGACACACTAATACTTTGACTGTCATTGCTTCGTCTTGAATATAGAGGGGAAGTTCCACGTCGCCCATGCAAGGGGTTTCCACACCTCCCAATCCTATGAGATATGCTTCTATAGGATTAACAATTAATTTCAACTCTTGACAGTAAGACAATTTTACAGCACTAGTGGCTGCACCTGAGTCAATCAAGGCTCTTACAGTTCTTGCACCCTTTCCTTGTCCTATATCTAATGTTATGAAAGGACGTCGATCATTTATCCTATGAGAGCTGAGACCTGAAACTTCACACATAGCCACGTGATATCCTTGGTCTGCATATGCACCTAGCCTAGGTTGCTCTCTGCCTTGTCTTCTTAATTTCATTCTCCGTATGCGCTCTAAAGCTTCTGCTTGAGCTTCTTCTCGAATTTGCTTTTCTTCTTCTTTGCGTTTCTTAGCAATATTGAGTCGACTTAGCATTTCCTCTGTGAGAGGTTCCTGATATAACTTGACTCTGCATCCGCTAATGTAGCTCGGGAGAACATCACCCTCTAAAGTGGCTAGTTGTACTGCTCCACTTGTGGAGATCCTATTTATGATCATAGGTCCGTAGCCTCTTTTCTCTAGTTTTCTCGCGTGTTGTTTCAAAGTGTAGACTAGTACTAGGTCGCCTGCCTTCAAACCTTTATCCTTAACGTGGGCATCAAAGTATGCCTTCTGTCGTTTCTTAGCTGCATATATCCCTGCAGCCGCCCTCAGTCTTGTTTCTCCTAATCGTTCAAGGTCAAATAGTCTAGAGGAGAGTTCATGACCCGTCCATTCATGCTCTTGTGCTACTTTCAGTGTTGGTATTAAGAAGTCTAATGGTAGCACTGCATTTTGGCCAAATACCATCTGAAAGGGGGTGGCTTGGAGTACCGTTTTGTAGGCCACTCGATATGCCCAAACAGCATGGTGTAGCTGTTTGTCCCAATCAAAGCGTTTATTGTTCACTAATTTTGTCAGTACATTGCATAAGATCTTATTGGTGCTCTCAGCCTGGCCATTTGCTTGAGGGTGATAGGGGGCAGACTTCTTATGTACTACCAAGAATTCTTGGAGCAGATTTTCAATAACTTCATTCAAGAAGTGAGTGCCTCTATCACTAACTAGCTCTATAGGTAGCCCGTATCTAGTGAACACATTCTCAAATAAAAACTTAGTCGTTGTTTGAGCATCGTTCTTCGTTGTGGCTTTTACCTCTACCCACTTTGTTAGATAATCCGTGGCAACAATGATATATTCAGCATGGGAACCCTTAGCTGGGGGATTAATAGGACCTACGAAGTCTATTCCCCACTTAGAGAATGCACGTCCACCCATCGTAGGTTTCAGTGGCATCTCATCTTTACGTATAGGATATTGAGTTCTCTGACAGACATCACATCGTTTCACATAGGTATGTGCATCCATGTGAAGGGTCGGCCACTAGAAGCCCGCAAATAGTATTGCCTTGATCACCCGATCTGGTCCAAAGTGTCCTCCTGCTACACCTTGGTGAGCAGTGTCCAGGATCTTGAGATATTCACTCTCATGGACACATAGTCTCAGGTAACCGTCTTTACCACGTTTGTATAGATTATCACCAATGAGTGAGTAATCATGGGCTTCTTGTTCTAAACTCCTTTTCCTAGCCAGAGTCATGTCTGGAGGGAATGTTTTCGTCCTCAGAAAGGATACTAGTGGTTCACTCCAATCCAGCACTATGGACACTTGACAAAGAGTGGCATGTTCCACAGGTGGTTTAGTGCAACAGATTGGGCATTCCTTGCACAACTTTTGGACATCAGCCTCCATAGTAGGCCAATGCACCCCGAGTCTCCTTAGTGTCTGTAGAGTTCGTTGCTTTGAGTAGTGTTGCTCTAATGCACCTACATGTGCTAATTGCAACCATTTAGCGTACTCATCCTCTTCCACACAACAGGCCAAGATCCCTTGATCCGTGTGCTTGTACATACTTCCTGCCATGATGTGATACTTTTGGGCTTTTACTACCTCTCTATCCTGCGTGTTTATTACTGGATGGTTAGGCCCGTATGTCAATACTGGTACCAATGGCTTAGCCCACTGCGGTACAACTTCCAAATTAAACAAGTAAGCGTCAGGAAGGTCATCTGACACTCCTTGTGGGGCTTCTCCAGATGTGAGCCTAGAGAGATGATCCGCTCTCAAGTGAGTCTTCCCTTTCCTTACTACAACCTCGAATTCATATTCCATTAGCAAGAGAAACCATCTTACTAATCTTCCTGTATTGCATGGCTTGTTCACGAGATATAACAATGCTTGGTGGTCAGTAAAAAATTTAAACTTGTTTGCAAGCAAATAGTGTCTAAATTTCTTAACTGCATATACCATGCCTAAGCCTTCTCTCTCAGTAGTGGTGTAATTTCGTTCAGCTGCATTCAATTGTCTACTGGCATAGGCAATTGGGAGATCCATATTACCTTCACCAGTAGGTTGTGCGAGTACACATCCAATAGCGTAATTGGATGCATCCACATGAACATGGAATGGCTTGTTCCAATCTGGTGTGGTCAAGATTGGTGCTGAACATAATCTTCGTTTAAGCTCTTGGAAGGAATTCTCACATTCATCAGTCCGCCCAAAGTTAGTCAGAAGTCTGTACATGGGCTTTGCAATGACAGCATACATGTGAATGAACCGGCGGTAGTAACCACAATGCCCCATGAAAGCTTGTACTTCCTTGACATTCCTTGGCCTAGGTAGCTCTGCTATGGCTCTCACTTTCTCTTCATCAGTGGATATGCCATTCTTTGACACTATGTGTCCTAGAATCTTGCCTTGCCTGACCATAAAGACTCACTTTTCTGGGTTCAGGTAGACTTGATATTCTCTACATTTGTCAAAGATTTGTCTGAGTTCGGGAATATGGGTTTGCCTAATGTTGGAATGAGCACAAAGATCATCAACATAGACTTCTAAGTTCTTCCTCAGGAACTCTTTAAATACATGGCACATCAGCCTCTGGAAGGTTGTTGGTGCATTGGTAAGCCCAAATGGCATTACTCTAAAGGCAAATATGCCCCATTCAGTGGCAAAAGCCGTCTTATGCTGATCTTCTGGAGCTATGGCTACTTGCTTGTAGCCCGAAAATCCATCGAGGAAGCTGTACACTTCCTTGCCTGCTACTCTTTCTAAGAGGTGTTCTGTGACGGGAAGCGGATAGTTATCTCGAATTGTGGCTGCATTGACCTTCTTTAAGTTAATGCATACACGTAATTTACCATTCTTTTTGGGCACCACTACAATGGGGGATACCCATTCAGTGTGCTCAATTTCATAGATAAATCCAGCTTCAACCAGTCTATCTATCTCCCCTTTGATCTTGGCAGCGTAATTATCATTGTATGTATATGGCTTTTGCTTAGAGGGTTTGGCATCTGAGGTCATGGGGATGGTGTGTGAGCATATGTCAGGGTCCACACCTTTCAAGTCCTTGTAACTCCAAGCGAACACATCTCTATATTCTCTTAGCAAGGCTATCAATTCTTGCTCTTCTTCTTCCGTCAGGTCATGTCCTATGTAAGTGCATCTCTCTTCTCCTTCTTCCATGGCTTCCACAATTTTCTTTGTGGTTTCCTTGTTATCATAGGCCTCTCCTGATTGTGCCTCTCGTTTAGGCATTCTGATCATGACTCTCCTGTCATCTATCTCATACTTCTTAAAATTTTCTGGGACCTCAAACAAAGATTCCTCCTCTTCTTGTGTGACTTCTTTCTTCTTCCTTTTCTTTCCTTCTTCCTTAGGGGTTACATGTGTGGCTAGCCTTATGTCTTTTGTAAGCTCTCCGTGCCTCTGGGGTTGAAATTCTACTTCATAGAAGTATTCTTCATCTGATGCAAAAGGTGGGTCCATAATGATTGACTCTAGATCGGAGTCACTTGCATGCTCAAATGCATCAGGGCTAGGTTCGCATTCTTCTAGGACTGCCTCTCCCATGATTGGCTCTATGGAGAAGACTAAAATGTCATAGCTATCTTCATCACAGTGAGGTGTCCATTGTTCTTCATTGATGGCTACATCCATTGTTGCTAAGATTTCTGCCCAGCCATGGGGTTCAAATTCCTCATCAGGAAATACTACAGGTGCATAGGCTGGGTCTTGAATGGGTCTATGTGTTTCGTTTGCACCTACTTCTCTGGCCTTTTCTCTTTTCTCTTCTTCTACTGCCACTTTGCACATCCATAAGTGGGTGTCTTCATGCATCCATGAGGATCCTGATCCTATGGAATGCACAGATTCCGTATCATCTTTGGCTCTATGGATGGGATTCCATTGGATAGGAGGGACATCCCCATGAGAGTAATCTTTCAGATTCACTTTGGTCGTAACACCTAAGTGTTGCAGGTACAAAGAATTGGTTCCCCAATCTTGTACCACTTGCAACTGTCGCATAAAGGGTCTTCCCAAAATCATCTCATAGGCATGATTTTTGCTAAAATCACATATAGCAAATGTATGCTCGAACTCGACACCACATGTGGTGAGAGTTATTCCTTCCAGTAATCCTAAAGGCCTCTCTATGTGACCATAAGCCATCTGCAATTTCATTCTCGTGGGCCTGAGTGCTGGCTTGCCCCAACGCTTCCATAGGGAAGTGGTAGCAATTGCAACTCCTGCACCAGAGTCGAGAATTGCCTTGGTTGTGTACCCATGATGGGTAATGGGAAGATAGGTGTTTCCTTCTTCACCTTCACTCATATCTCGTATCTTGTCCAATGGTATTTCGGGCACTGTTCTCTGGGATCCTACCTGGGAACGAGGTTTTGCTATCTCTGGTACTTGTTTGGCTACATGTTTCCATAGCTCTGGCCTTACTTTGAGTAGCTCTTCTAAGGTGAGGTTGCATTGTACTTTAGTGTTTTTCACTACCTCTGTGTTCCTAGGTATGAGCGAGTCCTCATTCCGTACCATGACTGTGGGTGCTCTCATGCACGTGGACTTAGCTTCCCATGGGCCTGTGAAGTGGGGTAATTCATGCAACGAATTAGACTCAAAATCTAAACTTTCCTGAGAGTGGGTGCTCTCCTGCTCCTCATAAATGGATGGGATGTCTTGTGGGAATTGGTCGTGTGCATCATCCACCAGTTCAATGGGAGGAGGTACTTCACTTTCTTTAGCCCATTTGTCTTCTTGAATCTCTTGTAGGAATTCTAGAGTGAATCGATTCATAGAAGATGATGTGTCTGGCTCCGTAGAGTTAGGCACATAGGCTTCAGGCACATAAGCTTCCTGGGCGGAAAGACCTGCTCTTTCGCTTGCCTTGTCCTTGTGTTGAGATGCGGGTTCCTTTTCTGATTGTGCAATTAGCTTCTCTATTCTTTCTAACAGTCCATCAAAGTGCAACTGTGTCTTCGCTGAACTAGAGATGTTAAATAGGCGACTGGCTTCAAACATGGTCTGAGCCAATTCCACCATCTTAGCACAAATTTTGGTTCGTTCTAGTTCTAGTTCTGCTCTAGGGTAACACTTTCCATGATCACTTACGTTTGGCCCTTCTTGGATTCTGGCCTGATATGCTTTAAGCATCATGTTTAGGTCCTCGGGAGTTGGATCTGCTAGGACTGATCCTACTCTGGGGGGTGGTGGTATTAGTTGTGGCGGGTTGGAAGGTGGCGGGTCGGATGGAGATGGGAATGGTGGTGGTGGGGTAGTGTGAGAGGGAGTTGGAGATGTGAGTTCAGTTATCCTGGCCTTTGTTTCTCTGAGGCTTTCCTCGAGTTCACTCATCTTTTTTGCCCATTGTCTTTTCATTCTTTCACGACTATCCTTCCAAGCTCTAGTCCTTTTCTTTGTCATGCTCTCTGTTTCACTAACATCTGGGCTCTTTTCCTGGCCTACCCCTTGATTTTGCTGCAATGCTTGAGCTCTAGTGATCACTTGCACTGGTGTAGTGGACATCACACTTCCTGTGGAGTCTACAACTAACCCAATAACATTAATGGGAGTTATTTTTGGCATATTATTAGGATTCTTAGGGCAGTCTCGTAAGAGATGCTCCTTTCCACACTCTTGGCAAAAGCCCTGGATCGTTACTGATTGGGTTTGGGTAGGTGCGGGCATGGGGCAGTCACGAATGAGGTGATCTCCCTGACATCTGTAGCATGGTCCTCTAGGGAATGGGGGTCTTACTTGCCTAGGTTGAGGTCTAGGGTTGGGGTTTGCATACATGACGTTTGTGTAATCTGACTCCCAACTAGGTTCATTTGGCTCTTCACTATAGTAGGACTCACCATGTTCTGGAGACTGCATGTAGTAAGCCTGGGGACTATCAACATGTGTAGAATCAAAGCTATGGTCACTCGGGTCACTTTCAGAAAGCAATGGTGTTACAGGGACTATAGCTCTATTCAGGTTCTCTTCTACAGTTGCATATTTTACTGGGATCACATTAGTAGGAGCCGGTCGTGTGCTAGCACTGGCTGGGGTCTCAGTTGGTTTTGGTAGGGTTGGTAGGTTTGTTGAGGTCTCACATACTGCTGAGGTGGGTACTGGTTCTGGTATCTTCCTTGTTGAGGGTATGGTTGTGGGTACGTTTGTCTAACGGTTTGCTTATTGTAGGGACAATCTTGCGCGGTGTGATTGGTGTACCTTCGTTCTATGGTGCACTACTGGATACTAGGATTAACTTGGGGTTGAGCCATAATGGGACAGACATTCGCCATATGGTCGCCTCCACAAGTATAACATCTTTTCACAGGGGCAAACCTTGGGATCTGTTTGCTAGAGACGCCTAGTTTTTGTGCCACTTTCTCAGTGAGTTCCTCAATTGATATGGATTGCGTGGAAGAGAGGCTAGAGGCACTATCAGAATCTTTATATATTTTGGAAAGCTCTAACTCCTCCCCCAGGTTATCCTCGATGTCAATGCACATGCGTACACACTCTTCTATGGTCCTAGGGTCCTTCAAGTACACATAGGATCTTAACTTTGTACTCAACAATCCATCCAAGAATAAAGCCACTTGCTTAGCTGGTGTGGGGAGCTCCGAAACAGGGCATCTTTCAAGATATTGCCTAAATCTTCTTCCTGCAAGTCTCACGGTCTCTTGAGGGATTTGCTTGAAGCTGTGAATCAATGAGGAGGTATTATGTCTTATGCCACTCTTAGAGAATTCAATAATGAAAGCCTCCAGGAGTTGGTCTATGCTCCTGAACTGTCTCTCATTCAATGGTTGGAATCACGTAAGGGCTGTGTTCCTAAGGGTTAGACCAAAGGCATTATATTGTGTGAATAGGTCCTCCACTTGTTCTACTCTCAAGACTTGCCTAAACTCTGCCACATGATCGTATGGGTCTCCTGTGCCATCGAAGTAATTTTTCATGGACTTGACTAACTGAGTTGGTCTCAAAATCCTGGTGTGTTCTCTAGGTCGTGGTAGAGGGAAGTCTTCCATATTCCTTTGATTTCTTGGGGCTCTATGTACCTCAGGCTCTACTCTATTAGTTTCCATCCTCGTTCTTTCTCTGCCCCCTAGGTTAGCAAAGCTTACTTCTGGCCTATCTCTACTTCTGTCTCTTTGAGTTCCATGAGCTTGGGATGTTCCCGCTCCAGGGTGACCATAGGACACATTTGATCTTGGTTGGGGGAAAATAATTTCACCTTTCCAAGTGTAAGCATGCCTATCATTTTCTGTCACCACAAAGATCCTCTCTGAAGCGTGATCTAAGTAGGTCACTCTGTCTGGGCTATCAGGATCCTTAAACTCATAGATCATGATTGTTCCTATATCAATTGGCCGATCAGATTTATACCTCCAAAAGGCTTCGTCAGTTTCTCGGTTCAGAAGTAGATCTATGATCTTATTATCTTGGGGAATCCACTCTGGTGTGATAATCCTAGTGAGAACAGATTTGCCTCGGGGGGTCCTTGGTTCTTCACCCATGCTTCCCTGCTCTAGGTCACCTAAGTCCGTTCCTGGGATCTCATTCCCAAATTCATCAGTCCTATCTGGATGACTGGTGACTACATATATTGTCCCTTCCTTGTCTAAGTACGCTCCGTTTTCGAACTTGACAGCTGGGCGCTCTAGTCCAATGGATTGATCAGGATTCTTAATCTGTGCCACAGATCTTCCTAGGCCGTCCTCATAGATGCTAGCACCTAATCGGTTGGTCCTAAGGTCTTCCAGCTGCGTCTTGTACGAGCCTTCTACCCTGTGCAAGTATGGCACTCCTGAACTTCCCGTAGGTCTATCCATGCCTTGAGACATCTCTGATTCACTAGTCTCAGAGCTAAGGTAGTATGAGTGGTGGCTCAACTGCTGGGCCCAAGACCTAGCAGTGTGGTTGACACTAGCCGCTGAAGACCTAAGACTTTGTCTATCTCTCCCTAGATGTCGCCCTGATCTAAGGTTCATAAGCCTAATTGAATAGCCCAAATTTGCCCAAGTACAACCTCGTTGCTGAGTTCTTTTGTATCAGTCACTTGATTCTTTTTTAGTCGATTATCGTGTTTATGCTCTAGTCGGAAATCACGTCGTTAGGAATATTTGAGTCAATTTTCGCACTGTAAGTTGATCGTTCCACGTTAGATTCTTTCCTTTAAGGTTATCGCATCACGAAGAGATTATGTTTAATCTTGAACTTGAGTGCATAGGTAGTCTTCAACTTGATTGATTCCTATCGTTGCCCTGACTTACTCCTAGCACTAGTCGTTCTTAGCCTAAGCTAGGAATTGACAAAGGGAGTTGAGGATTTTCCAACCTTGAGTTTCTTTCCTTGTGTTGTTGCCCTAGTGTGCCCAGGACGTGTGTTCCCAAGCTTGCACTTACTCTTGCTTAGAATGCCCTCAAGTGCTCTTACTGGACCTGTAAAAGTCCCACGGTTAGCTCAAGACTTCGATTCAAATGACACAGTAGACCACTTTCATGCATGTAACTCACAGACCAAATTATCCTTTGCCTTTATGGAAAACAATACCAAGGATCCCTCAGTTTTCCTACCTCGGGGTATTCCTCACGAGCTTTCCAACAAAACAAGAATCACAGCAAACGGATTTCGTATGAGGAAGTTATGTCAGTTCAAGCTTCAGGGATTAAAACAGGGTTCAAACAGGCCAACAGGGCAACATGTTTTCCTTGGGTTATTTGCCTATAGCCTCCTTATGTGCTCTAGAGTCCATTATCCATGTCCAAAATCAGCCAAAAGCTTCAATTTAAAAAACCCTAAAAATTTAGCCGAAAATGGCTGTCAATCGCGATCGACTGGGCTGTCAATCGTGATGGACAGGTGTCAATCGCGATGGACTGGTGTCAATCGCGATGGACTGGTGTCAATCGCGATGGACTGGTGTCAATCGCGATGGACTGGTGTCAATCGCGATGGACTGGTGTCAATCGCGATGGACAGAAATTTTTGGGGTTTTCTGTGAATTTGTGTCAATCGGGGCTCTATATGTCGCGATGGACAAGAATCTCGGCGAACTGGGGTGTCAATCGCGATTTTTCTGTCGGTCGCTATGGACAGGGGTGTCCGTCGCGATGGACATGTGTCCGTCGGGGTCTGTCAATCGCGATGGACTGGCTGTCCGTCGCGATGGACAGTGTCAATCGCGATTGACTGGCTATCAATCGCGATGGACTGAAAAAATGCAAATTTTCCAAAAATTTTTGTGGATTTGTGATGTGCAAGGTCTCTAGTCTACTGTGGTACACTTAATTTTACCAAAAGATGAAAATTTCTGTCAATCGCGATCGACAGAAGCTGGCAACTGCGAGACAGTTCTGCACATTTCCGTACCTGCGCAACGTGCTGGAGGGGATGATGCTGCTGGAACCTGCAAGAAACTCAACAAACATGCAAAAACAACGCACACAATATCGCTCTCTCGCTCTCTCTCACAAGTGGAATGAGGGAAATGAAAGGAGGAAGGAGATATGATAAAAAAACTGAAATTTTTGCGATGATGGAGATGGAGGTGGGAGATGGTGAGGATGATGATGGTGATGATGATGATGAAGTAAGGATGAGAAAAGTAAGGAAAAGTAAAGAAATTACCTACAACACCAACGTCTCAAATCTACGTCTTACCACCACACGCTCGTCCTCAAAGCTCGATCCCCGGCAACGGCGCCAAAATTTGGTGTAGCTCAGTGATGAGTAGCACCTCCTTTAATGTCAATCCGGGAAGACGTGAGGATGGTATGAAGACCTCGAGCAAGTGGAGGCACAAGTGCGTGAGTGAGAAGCACACAAACATGCACACACATACACACACATGCGCACACACAACAAGACAAAGAGTGAGAAGCAATGGAGCTCTTAGATTACTTTCAAAAAAGCTCTTACAAGTTCATTTCAATTACAATCTAGCCTCAAAAATGAGCTCTCTAGCTCTATTTATAGTTTTTGACTAGGTTTTGGCCCTGTCCAGACCTAGTGTCTGGCCTAGTTAAAAATTAGGTTCCAGGGCCAATTTGAGGGCTTAAACGGAGTCTAAAAAATACGAAAATTGATATGTAGGCACTTCTAAGGCTCCTTAAGCTCAAGGACTCCTTGGCTTGCACAAAATGGAGCTACAAAAATATGAAATGGTATTTACAATGATTGTTAGTGATAAGAATCACTGTTATAAGGATGTTGATTTGGAAAAATTTGAAGGGCCTATCTGCCAGATTTGCGTCGACTGCTTTGTCTACTTAATCCTTCACCTCGCTCTGACTCTCTCCGCTGGCTTCCTTGTCTAGTCAGTCCTTGGGTGCCCATACTGCTCTCAACACTTGCTCATTTGGCAATACCCCTCAATAGATTAATAACCAATACTCCTCGACAGTTTTTTTGGACTGAGGAATGTCAAACAACATTTGATCGTCTAAAAAGTTTATTAACGCAGGTTCCAATTCTACAACCTCCTGATTGGGAATGTCCATTTCATGTTTTTGTAGATGCATCAGATATAGCCATTGGAAGTGTCTTAATGCAACAAACTGATAAGTGGTTTCGGCCTGTTTATTATGCAAGTCGACGGCTTGCTCCTGCAGAAAAGAATTATTCAGTAACTGAAAGAGAATGCCTTGGTTTAGTATATTCTGTAAAGAAATTTCGACATTATTTGTTAGGCCAAAAATTCATCTTTCATGTAGATCATGCTGCGCTAGTATATCTGGTTCGGTAGCAGCATTTAGGTGGTCGTTTAGCGCGTTGGATTCTACTATTACAAGAGTTTGTTTACGAAGTGATTCATCAACCTGGAACTGCACATGCATTAGCAGATTTCCTTTCTCGGTTGGATTCCAGTGAAGCTCCGGTCGGTGTTGATGACACCACACCTGCAATTTATGTTACTGACCCAAGTAATGATGAATTTGCAGAACCTCCTGTGACATCTACTTACTATGATCAGTTATTAGCCTTTCTTACTGATGGATATCTTCCTGCTCAGACTTCTCCTGCAATGCGTAGGAAAATTGCAGTTTATAGTCGCAGATTTCGGTTGATTGCTGGAGAATTGTATTATATGGATCACACTGGAGTTTTACTTCGTTGTATTCCTCCACATGAAGTAAACTCAGTTATCACTCTGGCACATTCCATACCTTCCGGTGGACATTTTGCAGCATATTTAACACACCGGAAAATTCTGCAAAGTGGGCTTTGGTGGCCTACCATGTACAGAGATGTATCTCAGTTTGTCAAACAGTGTGACAATTGTCAACGGTCTGGACAACCTTTACAACGACATTTTTTCCCTCTCCAACCTGTATTACCATTGGAGCCTTTTCAGAAATGGGATCTTGATTTTATTGGACCAATCACACCTCCAACAATACTCAGTAATAATCGATACATTCTGACATGTACAGATTATGCTACCAGGTGGGCCGAAGCTTGGGCTTTACGGTTCGCTACAGCTATTTCAGTAGCAAAATGTTTAATGAAAGACATATTTCCATGATTTGGGTTACCTCTGGAACTTGTGACAGATCAAGGCACGCATTTTGTTAACAATTTAATGAAAGTTCTCATGCACTCTTTTCAGGTTCTACACAAATTCAGTTCACCGTACTATCCTCGTGCTAATGGCTTGGCTGAAAGCATAAACAAGACCTTGCTGAGTATGCTTCGTAAATTGATTATCGAATCACCAGAAAGATGGGATCAGTTACTACCTGCAGTATTATGGGCATACCAGACTACTTACAAAGTTGCCACCGGACTGACTCCTTTCAAACTTGCATATGGAATGGAGGCAATTGCACCAATGGAGCTTGTAGTACCAAGCTTACGTGTGGCCATCTCTCAGAAATTGTTACCTGAAGATTCTTTGCCATTTCGGTTGGACACACTTAGAGAACAAGATGAGCATCGCTGGGAAAGTTTTTTGACTCTTCAATAAGTGCAGTTGCGGCAAGCTCGTACACATGATCGGTATTTAAAAACTCCAGTTTTTACGGTAGAACAACTTGTGCTGTTTTATAATGCAAAATCAAATTGTTCTATTGGAAAGTTCAAGTTATGATGGTTTGGTCCTTACCGGATTACTGAACAAGTGGGCCCAACAACTTTTCGGTTGGCTACTTTGACTAGAATTCTTCTTCCGAAAGTGATAAATGGTTCAAAGTTGCGGCCATATCATCAAGCGCCTGATTCGCACTGAAGTGTTCCACGGTTGCCCGCATATTTTTTCTTTTTTCTTTTCTTTTCCTTTTTTAGTTTTGCGTGATTAATAAAATAAGTATGTAAATATCCTTGTTTTGATACCTAATTATAATCAACAGCCGCTCTGCATTATCGTTCTGTTCATGCATGCACACCGAAGTTATGACGTTATCATTTCAACATCGCGCGATGATTAACAATTTCAATTGCTTCCCGCTGCCAAGTATCTACTTAACCTTTTTCATCCCACTGTTAATCGCTATTGTGTCTGTGTGTTTTGCGTGCTTGTGCTCTCTGTATACCCTGTGCAATTGTGTTCTTGTGCTTGCTATTTGTGTGTGCACCATGGAAGCGTTAGCAAACTTTACTACGTTCCGTGACGGACTCCCCGTAGATGAGGTGAGTTCCTGCGTGTCTGTGGATTGGCTAATTTTGCTGAATTGCCTTGGCATTCAGTGGAATGTCACCCGTTTTATGCCCAAATCATTGCCGCCATCGCTGCCACACCTGCTATGGATCAGAGTTGGCCAATAACCTCATTACCTTCTAGGGTAGTAATAACTCTACAGACCTTTGCTGATGCTTTCCGACTCTCTTCGAGAGATCGAGGGAATGGCCCTAATTTGCCGCTAGCCACAATGATCCAATTATTCCCTAGATATTCTTCTAATGAATATGCTATTCTCTGTCGTCCTAAGCCTGAAAGAACAGCCTTACAGTTCTTAGTCGCCATCTTGAACCTGCAAAAACGTACATATGGGATATCTCGCCCATTCTATTCAGCAATAGATTTGGCTGACAGAGAGCCTGTAAACTTTTCCTCATACTATTTCCGTCGCATTCACAGAGAATGCGTTTCGGTAATTAAACAGGTCAACAAAGGATATATGCCGCGTTCCCGTCTCCCCCACATACTAAGTTTCCTGTTTCCGGCAATACAAGCAGCACAACCGCCTTCCAGAGGTCCAGTTCTCTATCATGAAGAATCTGTGTAGATATTGGAAGATGATGAAGAGGACGATGAAGAAATCTTTCAACTTCTCCGTCGAAAACGCATCAGAATCAGTTCATCTGACAGTCAAGTACAGGGTTCGGCCGCAGGTAAAGAAGCAGACAACAATCAAGAAGAAGGGAATGAAGAAGAGACTTTCCATGACACATCAACATCAATGCAATTCATCAGCGCAGTCCTCTCCAAATCAGCAACAAGAGCATAATGATACCGCCGATTCTGCAGCTATCTCCTCTAAAGAATCTCAGCATCAATTCGAACAGGAAAAGCAAGAAGATGGGCAACTTATTATTAAGGAAATTTTTGAAGAACTGATTAAGGCAGTAGAGTCTGCAACTGCCAACCCTGATAACACTACACAACAACTCACCGAAAAGGTATTAGAAACTACCACTGTTCTTCTCACTTCTCCACCCATTCCTCCGGTCGACCCCATTATACCCGTGAAGCCAATTGAAGAACCTGCCGCTTCATCCTCTTCACCGAATTATTCTCCCCCATCTTCGCAGCACCTTTTATCCGCCTCTTCATCCCAACAGCCACTTCCTCCACTTCCCATATTTATAGAGTTAGAATCAATGGGCCGAATGCTAATCCAGTTTTCTCAACAACTTCCAATACAACTCAGAATGACTACACAGAATCTTCGTCAAGAATTCCAGCATAAGGTAGATGTTCTTGAGGCAGACATTAATCCACTACAGGAAGAGGTAGTTGCGGTGAAGGCAGAAAATCATAATCTGCACTTCCAGATTCAACAGCTCCAGGCCCGACTTGACGAACAAGAAACAGTAATCAGACAACAAAATGCTGCATTAGCTGAAGTCAAAGAAAAAGAAGATTTGTTATGTGCTGCGGATGCAGAGATCTTGCAATTGAAACAGCTAGTTAAAGATAAAGAAGATGCCCGCATTGCACTCGGTGATTTGTTAAAGGAAACCCGAGATCAATTGGATGAAGCAGTACAGAAAGGGCAGGAAATGGCAGCTTTATTAAAACAAACAAATACGCAGCTAGAGTTTGCAAATTCAAATCTATTTGAATCAAATGCTGCTCTCAAAAGCCAGATGATGTTAGTCGCTCAGCTATAGAAGGAGATACCAGGGATAAGAAGAGAAAGAGATGCGTATTACAGGACCATCCAGTTTCAGAATCAAGAGTTGGAAAGAAGAGAGAACCAACTGGATGCTAAAAAACAAAGACTATCGAGAATAGATAAGCAAATTGCAGACATGAAGGTGAACAGGGATGCGGCTCTGTCAAATGAATTTTACTTACAGGAAGCTTTTTTACAGACACAGGCAGAGAGTTTAATGAGCCAAGTTATTTCTTTAAGCTCTGTACGGACAGATGCTCAACTCGTAGAACCAGAAATTTTGAAGCAGATGTTAGAGTCATTGAAGAAGAAAATTGCCCGGACTTTCAGGTTAGCTAGAACTATGTATCTAGAAGGTATAGTTGATGAGCCGTAATATTTTTGTATACCTGCAGGTTCAAGTCCACCGTGTGTGCCAGTGTAAGCTGCCGAATGGCAATTGTAAAATCTGACTCTTAACGAACCGAAAGGTCGTTGCGTAGATGTTGTAACCTTGATTGATGTTGTAACCTATTATAAATCAATGAAAAAGACGCTTCGGTGACGACCAGAGGAGTCGCCAGACTGTTCGTTTGGTTGATGATGTCTGTGTAGTTTCCGTGGTGTGTTTGAGAACTCTGAGTTATTCTGTGTCTTTCTATTCTATTGATTATCTGTACCTGTACGGTAAAGATTAAGTCACAGTAAGGTTATCTTAAGTTAAGTACTGAATCACGGTTCCACTAAGTTTATTACTGTGAGTTTGTGTTACGGTCATCTTTGCATTGTGCGTTGGTCACTGAGGAAGTCTTAATCTGTGTATGAATTGACAATTTGTGAGTAGATGAATCAGACGAAGTCTGAGTTTTCGGTTAATAAGTTGGATTAGTAAAGTTATTGAATAGACTGTTATGTGAGTGGGTTGATTTGGGAAAACCAAGTATAGGGCCTCTGTTTAACATACCCCTTCCACTCCCAAGAACCCGATATATGTTTAAACACGTCTCTGACGGCAAGACCCGCGTTTAACACTTTGTTGATTGATTGAGCTTCATAAATTGATGAAAATCTCCCCCTTCATGGTGAGTTCATGCTTGAACTATCTTCATTGATGGAACTTCCTGATCCACTTAGCTCTAAGTCGATTTATCCTTCAACATCTCCATGCTTTTCTTTTTCATATTCTAATCTCCACAATGTATCTGTCTTTCTTTGTGGTAAACCATTTTTTTTGGGCGTGTACCTGCATGTTACTTGCTGCTTGATGCCTTGATCCCATAGAAAATAAAAAAATTCATTGGAAAAATATTCTCCCCATCCATTGGACCTTATCTTCTTGATGTATGTACTTGTTTCCTTGTCTATCATTGCCTTGAATGCTTTGAAACATGTAAACACATCTAATTTGTGTTTGATGAAATAAGCCCAAACCATCCTTGTGCAATCATCTATAAATGTGACAAAGTACTTGTTACCACCAATGGATTTCTCTTTGGTTGGCCCCCACACATCCTTACATATCAACTCCAATGGGTGTTAGCTTATGTAGCCACTGTTCTTGAATGGAAGTCTCACTTGCTTCCCTAAGTGACAAGATTCACACAAATGCTTCATATCTAGTGCTTGGAAGTTGGAAAGCCCTTCAACCAGCCCCTTGAATTGCATTTCCTTCATTCTTTGTATGTTGATGTGGCCTATCCTCTTATGTCACAAGTTCGACCATGAAATCTACTTGTTGTCATATGTGAAGTAGACATATTCAATGGAATTAGAGTTTAAATCCAAAATGAAGAGTCTCCATTGCTTCCTTCCTCTTTCTATTACTTTGTACCATTGTTTAGACTTCTCCACAAAACATTCACCTTTGTTGAACCTTACTTGATACCATCTTTCAACCATTTGACCTATGTACACCAAGTTTTTTGTGATGGTAGGTACATGCTAGACATCCATGAGACATATTTCTTCCTCTTTGTCATCCAAAGCTACATCTCAAACATGGGAGATCTCATGGGATGTATCATCACCTATTTTTGCATGTCCTTTATATTCGGGAGCATTTAAATTAGTAAAACAAGAAGCATTGAAACTTATATGGTTGCTACATCCACTATCGATATACCTAGTGCTATCTACTTTGCTTGAATCCCCATTCATGTGCATCATTAAGAGATTATCATTTTCTCAACTTGTAGAAGGATAATTATGTTGGCCTTTTCATGAAGAACCGTGATTATAACTCCTTTGATTTCCTCCTTGTAAGTGATCTCTAGCATAGTGGCCAAACTTTCCACATATGTAACACCCTTCTCCATCTTGATTCTTGTTTTGTTGATGTCTTCCTCCTCTTTCTCTTGTTCTTCCTCCACCTTTGCGATGAGGTGCCTTGGTCATGTCCTTGATCATTTCAGTGGCCTTGACTTCCTCAAAACCTTCATTTGCCCTTGCTTTGTCCTCCTCTTCCTTTTCCCCTTTGGTTACCTGCATAAAAGACTTGTGCATCCTTGCTTTTAGTTGAACCTCCACTTATGTTCATCTCTTTTGTGACCATGAGAGCATTCAATTGCTCAAAATGAGGGAGATTATTCCTTACATATACTAAAGTGATAAACGGTTTTGACTTCTCATCATCCCTCAAACTGGCCACAAGATCGTCATCACCTAGACTTCCAATGAATCCCATGCATTTGAAAATTCCTTGCCTTATGTAGTCATCTATTCTATTCCTTGAGCTTTTCTTAGTACACGACCTTAATCCTTATCTTTGAAATTTTGATATTTTTAGCTAGTGGAATAAATGATTTCAAGCTTGGATTGATGTGGATAATGTTCTAAGGAGAAAAAGTGCCAATCCTTCTTACCTTGATGGTATGCATTCTAGATATGTGGAATATGATCAACAACAAGTTTTCTAGAGGTTGGATATTGTTTAATTTCTGGGTTGGATTCAACTCTTCAGATGGGAGAATCTTTCTATCACTTCAAAGCTTTGGAATTTTTGCTTCATTACGACATTCAACAAGGTTACTCCACCCTACACTACGACCCATTGCCTGTAGAACAAGTTCAATAAGCTTGTTAACATCCAAAATAACTTCTTCTATTGTTTCATTCCGTACCAGACTATCATCGAGTTTGGCATTCATGCCAGACACCGAATCAGTACCAAAGGGTACCGGAT
Source organism: Ceratopteris richardii (assembly GCA_020310875.1). NCBI lineage: Eukaryota > Viridiplantae > Streptophyta > Polypodiopsida > Polypodiales > Pteridaceae > Ceratopteris > Ceratopteris richardii. The sequence continues at coordinate 5,244,070 of CM035444.1, forward strand.
TGGATTTCGATATTTTATGCAGATAAAAAATGAGAAAATGCCGCGGTGTCGAATCGCTACTGCTTGCTACACTCCTTCCTTCATATGTAACACTATCAACACTATTCCACAGTGGAGTTCCCAATGCACTATTCACTCATGCTGCTTATCACTTTGGTACTTTGGGTAAAGTCTCACCAGAATGTGTTATTGGCATGTAGAAACTGAACTCCATTCAGAGAATGAACTCCACTCAAACATAAAATTCACTCAAAAAATGAACTCCACTCCACAACGGGATTGCCAATGTTAACCTTTGTTTCCTTATCTGTCCTTGTTTGATAAGAACTAGGGTAGATAGGATAGGTTGTGAGGGTTCTTGGCATGGTAGAATCCTATAAGTAGGATCCCTGGTATTTTCCCACTTCTTTTACTAAAGTAATATGTTAACCAGTACACCAAATTATAGTATGGAGTTTGATAATGCTTGACATAGCAGATTGATAATCTTCACATAGTGCGAACAACAAACAGTCACAGTTAAACCTTCAAATACACTTCATCATAATACTTCAATATAATTAAAAATAACCGCACCACAAGATAACACAGTGATTCCAAAAAGTAGTATTTGTCATGTGCAACAAAGAATAGTTCGGTCACTACGAGTCTCTCGCTTCACGACTTTACACCGATAGCGTGGTCATCGTCTCTCTCGCTATAAGATTCAATCGAGTTCATTAATGTGAAGAGTTACAATTATTGTGTCTGCCTATTTGGTGAGACTTTTTTATACATACTTGTTCAATATTTACAAGAGAAGTATTTGGCAACTATTTACAAGAAAGGTATCCGACGGCACTAACACTAGGAGTGGAGTTTGAAGAAGGATTCTACATGGATAAATAAGGAAATTTTTACTTAGTAATTGATCACTCTAAGAAAATCAATGAGATGGGAGAGATTGAGGAACCAAATAATCTGACCAATACAGATAATAGAGAGCCAATGAATACCCCAAGGGGAAAGTTCATTGTAGTGAATGTCATGAGAAGAGATATAATTCCTCAAGACGATGATTTAATGGAATTTTATTTAATTGTTGGAAGGGATAAGTTGTTGCAAGCAATTATGCCTTTAACTGGAAGAAGTGTCAATCCTACTAGCATTTATGCGGTACATGATCTAGAAGACTCATCAAGAGTCACATATTTGTATCAAGATAAGAGTAGATATTGAGATGTAACAAATATGGAGAGATCTAGAATACAATATATGGGATTGACAATGTTTCCTCCAAGGGAACAAGCAACCACTTCTCAAAATCCACAAAATCAACAATAAATTTAAGGGGACCCTATTCTAGGGCAAAGTAGTAGGAGAAATGTTCCACCCAGACCTCGTGTTCACTTTGATACACCAAGTAATAGTACAGTCCTAAAAATGTATGGGAGTTGAGAGGACAAACAAACCACCCTTTCCTCTAAGATCTCCACAAGGAAGAGAACCATGTGTACAACTAATTGTTCATGTTATTCGTCGACCACCCGATGTGGGCAAAAAATTGAGACCTTATCAAGTAGAAAAATTTCTAAGGAATCACTATGATAGATCAAGAGATCCTTATGATCACATGGCTTAATTTAAACAAGTGTTATGAGCTGAACATATCATTTTAGACTCACACTATTAGGAACAACTTCAACATGGTTCCAACCCCTAGATTCCAGGACTTTCCAACATTGAGCAATTCTTGGAAGAGTTCACTGGGAGAGGTTTAAGCAATATTTGGATTGATGCACTACTCCAAAAAGGTCAATCCAACCAAAAATGATCTCATTATTTTTGGATGGCTTAACTAATGGGAGTTTAAGAACTTTGGTATACATGAAGCGACTAGAAACTTTGGATATGTGTCTTAGGAATTTATAGATTTGTAGGACAACCTAGTTGATGACCTGAAGATTCCTCAAACTCCAACCTAGTTGGAAGACACTTCTATGTCAAGAGAAAGGAGATAAAGAAGAGAGCTTTCACACACACTCTCAAACTCAAGAGGAGCACACACAAATTGAGGCAAAGAAGAATGATATTCTTCTTCTACTTCCTCTCATACATAAAAGGAATATACAAGAATGACCTAATAAAACAATAAAACTAGTGCATTATAGAAAGAATAGTACATAAGGAACATCCTAATGTCCATGAATGAGTCAGATGGCAAGAAAAAAATGTGCCATCACTCTCGGTAGAAAAATCTAGTAAAGCTCACTAAAGTATCCATGAAATATACCGGCATGACCACTATACATGTTAGAGAAATAAAAAAGTGATACGTGTCATCCCCAATCATCACATGTTGAGCTTGATATCTCAACACTCCCCCTCAAGCTCAACATCATGTCTTGTAATCCAAGCATCTTCAAAAACTTCTTCAGCTTCTCCGCTCCAAGTGCTTTTGTGAAAATATCAACTTTCTTATCTTTCCTCACATAAATAAGATAAATATCATTTGCTAATACCTTTTCCCTGATGAAATGATAATGTACCTCAATATGCTTTGTTCTAGCATGAAAAATAGGATTTTGTGCTAACTATATGTTGTTAAGATTATCACAATAAATGATGATGGGCTTTTGCACTTCCACATCTAAATATGCAACTAGCATTTGTAGCCATGATGCTTCACATGTTGCCATTGCAGCACCTTGTTGCAGAGGACTAAAGACAAGAAAGTAGAAGAAAGAAGAGAAGAAAAGCAGGCCCCAAAGTTTTCAATAAATGGCTCATTTTCTTTTTTGTGAAATCCTTTGTAGAACATTGAGAAGCTTTGTAATTGCTCTAGAGGAGTCCAATGGATGATCCCGAAAGAATGTAACACTACCCTTGTACAATAGTAGGAACTTTGTGATTTATAGAGAAAGTGCTGCTCTCATATGTGAATAGACAAAAATTAGAGCACATGTATATAAGTCTCTTGTGACTCCTTTGTAAACACTTTTTCCATTTTGAAGAGCTAACGTGCAAAAAATTCGAATTTGCTTCTTCTTCTTTGTGTAGCTTCTTCTTCATGAGCTTGTGTGTGTGCTTGAGGCATGGAATGTGTGCCTAGAGGTGTTATCTACCCCTTCCCCATCTCTTTTCAGTGCTTTAGTGTGTGTGAAGCATAAGAAGTCCAGAAGTGAGAGTTGGTGTTTCTCACCACTCAATTTTTTTGGCCATAACTTGAAGCGGAGAGGTCCAATCAAGCTGAAAATAACAATATTAATGCATCTCTTCAGTATTGACTTATTCAGGTATCAAAGCTGAGAGATATTGTTCAATTTGTATTTGCTACTACACCAAATATTGTGATACACATTGTTGTGTAAGAGGTGTTGTGCGTGGATGTTCCCAATTTGCATGCATTACTTGACCCTTTCATACATTAACAATCATTTATGCACATGTCTTCATACACTTGATTGGGTTAGACTCTCAGAATGATAGTTTTATGCGTGTATTAATGCCACCACTATATGTATTTGCTTGATGATTGAGATTTAGTTTCTTTTTTCACAAATCCCTAAGACATTGTGAGCTTAGGTACACATGTTTTTGGCACCATTTCTAGGGAGTTGGGATTACATCAAGGTGCTTACATGATGGTTAGAATAGTATTGTGAAGGTAGTGAGTGTGAGGAAGTAAATTTTAATAGCTTGGCAAGTCACAGAGTGTGAAAATAGAGTAAATTAATCACAAATCAAAAACCAAAAATTAATTTTTCCTTTTTTTTTGAGTTAGTAGTCCTAGTAAGAGACTAAAATACCCCAAAATCACCACAATTAGTTCACTTGTACTTGCAAGCATCATGAAGCTTCCAAAATGAATTGTATCATAGATCCTATATTGACTTGTATCACAGATCCTATATCGATTGGAACTGAGTGTACAACTGGGCTCGAGTGCTAAAAATGAGAAGATTGCTCTTTGAGGTGAGCACTTCATTGTGCAGAATTCAAATTTTTTATTGAAGAATCACACGGGGTAACATGACACCCACCGAGTATTGTGAGGCTTGCATCAAGAGATTTTGGAAGGCGTTTTTGGCTACAACACAAAAAGGTGACAAGGAGAGAAGAAGGCGCACATTAGTGTTGATATATTTAGGTAGTGATGTGTGTGAACACTCTAGGACCACCAGGGCACCTTTTTCCCTCTTTAGGAGGTTTTTTTCCCCCAGCTTGTATATACACCTATTGCCCTAATGGGCTAATTATCTTTGTACATTCTAGTGGTAATACATTCAGTATTGTGTTTTGTGCTCCAAGCTTCTTCTTCTTCCTTGTGGTGTTCATGTGCTTCCACAGACGTCTAACGCCAACAATTGGTATCAGAGCAGGTCATTGCTTTGTCGAGGGCATTGTCTACACTTCTCTGATTGCAATCTCAGAATCACATGAAATTTGGTAAGCATACTCGAGGTGTTTCAGAGATCAAAATACATACTCAGCCTTCGAATGCTTTGCAGCACTTGTGTAGGCTATTTCGTCTTTTTGTGCCAAAGATATATACCAGTTTTGATTTGCCAGTATAAGCATCTCAAAGTGTGCTATAGGTCTAGCAGAAATCGTTTAGGTAGTTCTGTTCAATTTTTTGGGATACAATCATTTTTCTACATCAAGGTATTTTAGTCAATCACCATGGTTGAAAGTAGTGATATATTTCGTATTTTGGCTGTTGAGGATAAGTTGGATGGTATGAATTACCCATTGTGGGCTTATATGATGCATCATGTATTACCAGGATAGGAATGAGGCTCGTGTTGCTGTAGCTCAGTGATGAGTAGCACCTCCTTTAATGTCAATCAGGAAAGATGTGAGGATGGTATGATGACCTCGAGCAAGTGAAGGCACCAGTGCGTGAGTGCGAAGTACACTAACATGCACACACATACACACACACGCGCACACAAGGCAAGACAAAGAGTGAGAAGCAATGGAGTTCTTTAGATTACTTTCAACAAGCTCATACAACTTCAAATCAATTACAAGCTAACCTCAAAAATGAGCCCTCTAGCTCTATTTATAGTTTTTGACTAGGTTTTGGCCTTGTCCAGACCTAGTGTCCGGCTTAGTTAAAAATTAGGTTCTCTGCCCTATTTGAAGGTTCAAACGGAGTCTAAAAAATGTGAAACTGATAGGTAGGTACTTCTAAAGCTCCTCAAGCTCAAGGACTCCTTGGCTTGCACAAAATGGAGCTACAAAAATATGAAATGGTATTTAGAATGGTTTTTAGTGATGAAAATCACTATTTTTGTAGGGATTTCTTCTAACATTTTGACAGACATTTCCTGGAGCTCCCTACTTGTTCCTTCTTCTTGTGTGCCCAACTCTTTGATGCCTGAAAAATTTAAATGGCCTACTTGCTAGATCTTCTTTGACTACTGTGTCTGCTTGTGCTTTCTCTTTGCTCCGACTCCCTTCGTAGGCTTCCTTGTCTTGTGAATCCTTCAGTTCCTTGACTACCTCCAGCACCCCCCCTCTCTCGCGTCTGTCGTCTCTGACAGACCCTTGTCTAGCTGTGCATTGGACATAATATTGAACAACATCGGAAGCGAGGTGGTGTTCTTCTAATCGTAGCCTTCGTGCTAGGTCTGTTAACAATGCATCCCAATTCACTGGTCCTGGGATGTCTGGATGTGGCACCCGCAATTGTTTTGAATGGATGGTTCTTTCCACAACGAATAAGTGGAGGAGATGTGAGGGCTTGGGTACAAATATTTCTGAGTGATATTCCCAGAATCCTGTTACGAACATCTCCTCGAATGTCTGTTTAAAGCAAGCTGGGAGGTACTTGATTCTGGCATGCCAAGCATATATTACCTCTATTGATGGGGTGGTGCTCATGTCGTATACGAGATCTGAGTAGAGTCAAATTTCGCTGGACTCTCAGATTATCTGTTTGGTAGACTTCCAGTAAGGCTTCGAGTTGTTTGACACCTGGCGCTTGTGATGGTTGGGGTGTCTCCAGGAGGGTTTGATGAGCTTGCTTGAGTGTGGTGTAACGTTGATTGAGGTCTGCATTTTCTTCTTCTATAATTGTAAGCCGTCTCTGTAGTTGTTGATGATTCGTAGTCAGTTGATGATGACGGTCTTCGAGAGCCTGATACTCACTCTGAAGTTGATACGTGCATTGATGTAATGCCATGAATATACTATTTACATTAAACGATGCAAGGAAAGATGAAGATGCAGGGGGAATGGGGAAGGGGAAGGGAGTTGTGAATGCTGTGGAGTCAAGTGGTGAGGTAGGTGGAGGTGGTATGGGAGATTGAGGCTGCATGGGGGGTGGGAGTGGTGCTGTGGCTGGTGATGTTTCCATTGTGTCGAACGTGTGTGTGACTGTGTAGATGGGAACAATGGGTGGGGTGGATGTGATATTTGTGAAGAGTGTTGTGAAAGTGGGCATGGTAACTCCTCCGAATTGGATGCCGGGAGAGAGAGGAATTCCCATGATGACTGTGGTAATGGCAGAAATAGGCGTGGTAGTGCCAGGTGGTGAGGTGACTTGTGTAGTGAGAGGTGAGGTGGGGGGTGAGAGTGGTTCCGCCTGATGTGCTTCTGTTTGTGTGTTACCTCTTGGTTCTGATACATTGATGTGGATTTGTTTGCCGGATCGCATGGGGCGAGTAGGCACTCGTTTCTCAAATCGATGAATATAAGTCATGGCTGCATGAACAACCTCATCTAAGCCTACTGCGTCTGCGTGCAGGTTCATCGATTCAATAAACATGTCATCCACGCCTTCCTCGGCTAAAATTTGGCTCATGATCATCTTTCCTATCTCGAGAGACAGTTTGTGTTGTTCTTGGACTCGCTTCATAGTTTCATATAATCTTTTTATTTGGGCCGAGTATGCCGAGGCACTTGCTAGTTCTGAAAGTTCGTCATATTCCTGATCATACTCCTCGTTTGCCTCTTCTTCTTCTGTCTCTTCTTCATCCTCTTCTACTTCGACTACTCCCGGTTGGGTCGGGGCTGAAGTTGTAGTAGTAGGTTGTGGTCCTTGCGTCTGTTCTGCTTCTGTCTCCAGGTTAGACTCATTGATCAAACGGGCAATTTCTTCATCTGTCAAATCAGCAAGGGTGTAACCCTGTGGGAACTCCAAGTCCGATGGAATCGGAGGGAACACCAAGTTGGGTCCTTCTGCACTTGGTCTGGGTAGGCGAATGGTAAATGGTCGGACACGCCTGGTTTGGGGAGGGGTAACTTCTGGGGTGGTGGTGGCTCCCTTGGCTTGAGCACATGGTAATTGAACTCCCCCTCTCATTTTCTTCGATGGAGGACCCACCGTTGATAGCCGTCTTTGGAACTCTTGGGCGCTAGACCATACTAGTGCTCTTTGAATGGGCACGTCGTACGCTAAGCACCTGTAAATTATTCTTGTGAGAGCACAGCATCCATGAAGTACATTTTTCTGTTTCTTATTCCACCGTTGATGGGCTAGGTGTATTTGATCGATGATCCAGTGTGGTATATTGATGGTGAGATTCTCTGTCTCCGCTAGGTACAAGCTAAACCATATCTTTTTTGGTGGCATAGTGAAGCGTTCTTGGGCGGGAAAAGCAAAATGCTGCATGATCGTTCGTAGGTGGAGAGCAATGGTAGGTGTCATTGCTACCATGTCCTTCAATTTATTGAGATCCTTATGCTTCATCCTGCCTGGAACCAACATTTCTTTCTCAGTGGGAATATGCATACCTTGCATGTTCAATGCTTCCCGTACTAAATTGAGGGTCAGTTTGAATCTCTTGAGTTCGTGGCCTGGCAATAATGAGGGTAGCACAAAAGTACTATCGCCTCCCTTAACCCTGCTAGGAGTGATGGTACTGATAAAATAGGAGCAGCGTAGGAAATCTGGCTTAGGCAAATGTGCCCTGAAATAGCTATCCAAGCCCGCTTTTGTCCATACCGATCGCATTACTTCTGCATTCTGATAGTTCTCAAATTCGCGAGTGAAGAAATGGTAGCGTCCCCATTTGCCATTGAACTCAATTTCTGCTTCCGAGAAGTAGGTGCCATCACCCAATGGCCCTACGACATCACTAAACCAATGAGCGTGTTTCCCCACTTGAGAAGCGTGTCCCTGAGGAGGGTCCTGAATAGGGAGCACATGCACCGCTTGAAGTTCTTGAGGCCTCTCGGTGAGTGGTGGTTCAAGGAAAGGGGTTTCAATGTCCACAATCTGTGCGCTAGACCCTGCCTGGGAACTGGTGCCTCCTGCTTCTACCATTGTTATTGCTTGCTTGCTGGTTCTGTGAGAATATAGAATCATGCATTAATATTGTAATAGACAAGATAGAACACTTTTTGTCCCCGTTACAACATTATCATGAGGTGAGTAATGGGTTAGTGGGTCAGTGAGTGCTCGATGATTGTGTGTGTAGTTAATGAATGGATAGTCCTACGAGCTAGATGGAAAGATGTAGTGTATGAGTGATGTAGTTAGCAAGTGAGGATGAATTTACACATGGGGTTCGGGGGTTTTATTACAAGTTTTAGGCTGCCAAACACAATGGATGGCTTTCGGTTTTGGTTTAGTGGAGACTCTGGAGGGCTTTATGAGTATGTCTGCTTGGGAATGAGGCGTTTTTGGGACCCATTTAAAAGTGAGTCTGTTCGTGCTTCTGGGCAACTGTGTGTTCGTGCGTATTAAACAAGAGTGGGTAATGGCTCTTTGAGTGAGTGAACCCTGGCGTGTATGATGTGATTCGTGTGTGACTAGTTGAGCCTGCAAGCAAGCCTTAGGCACCCAAATTTGTCTTGATTATGGGCCAGCCTTCAGCGACTTCTTGGGTACCCAGATAGATTTCACTTCCTCAAAAGAAGTTTTGGATGTCTTCTTATTAGTATCATGTCGTTGATTACTAATAGGAAGTTGAGATGGTTGTTATCGTTTGACTGTATAGGCCGCTCGCCTTTTCGCACCCACAATTGTTTCAATGGCTGAGTCATTCTGCTTCACACGTTCTTTTGGCCTCCAGCATAACTAGTCTTCAGTAATTGATCTGTCTTTGGTTGCTGCCTCCCTCTGGCATTTGGAAAAGAAGGGAGTTCTGTTGAGTCCTTGACTTCTTTATTGAGATCACCATTCCTCTGCATCACATAGCTTTGGACAAGAACAACATGGTCAACTTCATGTGTACCCCTGGAAGGACCAGGAGTCTGTGCCTTTCCTAGTTCCTTGAGTGTTCCATTATCTAACTCAATTGTAATTCGACTCTGATTTACCCATACCTGAATCAGTCCACTTCTTAGGTTTAAGTTGATTGCATGGTCATAGATCCAGTCTTGACCCACGACCAAAGGCTCCGTGAGATCCTCATCTTGACACACTAGTACTTTAACTGTCATTAGAACATCTTGAATGGAGAGGGGAAGTTCCACCTCGCCCATGCAAGGGGTTTCCACACCTCCCAATCCTATGAGATATGCTTCTATAGGATTGACATTTAATTTCAACTCTCGACAGTAAGAAAGTTTAACTGCACTAGTGGCTGCACCTGAGTCAATCAATGCCCGTGAAGTCCACTGCGTATATTCCTGCTGCAACTCTTAGTCTAGTTTCACCTAATCGTTCGAGGTAAAAAAATTCGCGAAGAGAGTTCATGACCCGTCCACTCATGCTCTTGTGCTACTCTCAATGTGGGAATCAAGAAGTCCAGAGGTAGCACAACATTTTGGCCGAATACCATCTGAAAGGGTGTGGCTTGGAGTACCATTTTATAGGCCACTCGGTATGCCCAAACAACATGGTGTAGCTGTTTGTCCCAATCAGAGCGTTTGTTATTGACCAATTTAGTCAGCACATTGCATAGGATCTTATTTGTGCTCTCAACCTGGCCATTAGCTTGTGGGTGATAGGGGGCAAACTTCTTATGTACTACCAAGAATTCTTGGAGAAGATTTTCAATAACTTCATTCAAGAAGTGAGTGCCTCTATCACTTACCAGCTCTATAGGTAGCCCGTATCTCGTGAATACATTCTCGAATAAGAACTTAGTTGTCGTTTGAGCATCTTTCTTTGTGGTAGCTTTCACTTCTACCCACTTGGTTAAATAGTCTGTGGCCACAATGATATATTCAGCATGTGAACCCTTGACTGGGGGATTAATAGGACCTACAAAGTCTATTCCCCACTTAGAGAATGCACGTCCACCCATCATAGGTTTTAAAGGCATCTCATCTTTGCGTATAGGATACTGAGTTCGCTGACAAATGTCACACCGTTTCACATAGGTATGTGCATCCATGTGAAGGCTCGGCCACCATAATCCTGCAAATAGGATTGCCTTGATCACCCGATCTGGTCCAAAGTGTCCTCCTGCTACACCTTGGTGAGCAGTTTCCAAGATCTTGAGATATTCACTCTCATGGACACATAGTCTCAAGTAACCATCTTTACCATGCTTGTATAGATTATCACCAATGAGTGAGTAATCTAGAGCTTCTTGTTATAGACTTTTTCGTCTTGCCAGTGTCATATCTTGAGGGAATGTTTTCGTCCTCAAGAAGGCTACTAACGGTTCACTCCAATCTGGCACGATGGACACTTGATACAGAGTGGCATGTTCCACAGGTGGTTTAGTGCAACAGATTAGGCATTCTTTGCACAACTTATGGACATCAGCTTCCATAGTAGGCAAATGCACTCCGAATCTTCTAAGTGTCTGTAAAGTTCTTTGCTTTGAGTAGTGTTGCTCTAATGCACCTACATGTGCTAATTGCAACCACTTTGCGTACTCGTCCTCTTCCACACAACAAGCCAATATCCCATGATCAGTCTGTTTGTACATACTTCCTGCCATGATGTGGTACTTCTAGGCTTTTACTACCTCTCTATCTTGAGTGTTTATGACTGGGTGATTAGGCCCGTATGTTAGTACTGGAACTAATGGCTAAGCCCACTGAGGTACAACTTCCAAATTAAACAAGTAAGCATCAGGAAGGTCATTCGACACTCCTTGTGGGGCTTCCCCAGAGGTGAGCCAAGAGAGGTGGTCTGCTCTCAAGTGAGTCTTGCCTTTCCTCACCACAACCTCAAAGTCATATTCCATTAGTAAGAGGAACCATCTTACCAATCTACCTGTATTGCATGGCATGTTCACGAGATATAACAATGCTTGATGGTCAGTAAAAAATTTAAACTTATTTGCAAGCAAATAGTTTCTAAACTTCTTAACCGCATACACCATGCCTAAGCCTTCTCTCTCAGTAGTGGTATAATTCCGTTCAGCAGCATTTAGCTGTCTACTAGCATAGGCAATGGGAAGATCTATATTACCTTCACCAGTAGGTTGTGCGAGTACACAACCAATAGCATAATTGGATGCATCCACGTGAACATGAAAGGGCTTATTCCAATCTGGTGTGGTCAAGATTGGTGCTGAACACAATCTCCTTTTGAGTTCGTTGAAAGAGTTTTCACATTCATCGGTCCACTCGAAGTTAGTCAAAAGTCCATACAGAGGCTTTGCTATGATGGCATACGTGTGTATAAAGCGTCGGTAATAGCCACAATGCCCCATGAAAGCTTGAACTTCCTTGACATTCTTTGGCCTAGGTAACTCTGCTATGGCTTTTACTTTCTCTTCATCAGCGGATATGCCATTCTTTGACAATATGTGTCCTAGAATCTTTCCTTGCCTGACCATGAAAACACACTTTTCTGGGTTCAAGCAGACTTGATACTCTCTACACCTGTCAAAGATTTGCTTGAGTTCAGGTATATGTGTCTGTCTAATGTTGGAATGAGCACAGAGATCATCAACATAGACCTCCAAATTCTTCCTCAAAAACTCTTTAAACACGTGACACATCAGCCTCTGGAAGGTAGCGGGTGCATTGGTAAGCCCAAATGGCATTACCCTAAAAGCAAATATGCCCCATTCTGTGGCAAAAGCTATCTTATGCTGATCCTCTGGAGCTATGGCTACTTGATTGTAGCCCAAAAATCCATCAAGGAAGCTGTACACTTCCTTGCTTGCTACCCTTTCTAGTAGATGCTCCGTGATAGGAAGTGGATAATTATCTCGAATAGTGGCTGCATTGACCTTTTTCAAGTTAATGCAAACTCATAGCTTTCCATTCTTCTTGGGCACCACCACAATGGGGGATACCCACTCAGTGTGCTCAATTTCCTAGATGAATCCAACTTCTACCAGACGATCTATCTCTTCTTTGATCTTGGCAGCATAATTATCATTGTATGTGTATGGCTTTTGCTTGGAGGGTTTGGCATCTGAGGTCATGGGGATAGTGTGTGAGCATATGTCTGGGTCAACACCCTTCAAATCCTTGTAGCTCCAAGCGAATACATCTCTGTATTCTCTTAGCAAGGCTATCAATTCACGCTCTTCTTCTTCCGTCAGGTCATGTCCTATGTAAGTGCATCTCTCCTCTCCTTCTTCTAGGGCTACCACTATTTTCTTGGTGGTTTCTTTGTTATCATAGGCTTCTCCTGATTGTGCCTCTCGTTTAGGCATCCTTATCATGACTCTTCTATCATCTATCTCATACTTCTTAAAATTTTCCGGGACCTCAAACAAAGATTCTTCCTCTTCTTTTGTGACTTCTTTCTTCTTCCTTTTCTTTCCTTCTTCCTTAGGGGTCACATGTGTGGCTAGCCTTACATCATTTGTAAGCTCTCCGTGCCTTTGGGGTTGAAATTCTACTTCATAGAAGTATTCTTTATCTGATGCAAAAGGTGGGTCCATAATGATTGACTCTAGATCGGAGTCACTTGCATCCTCAAATGCATCAGAACTAGGTTCACACTCTTCTAAAACTGCATCTCCCATGATTGGCTCTATGGAGAAAACTGAAATGTCATAGCCATCCTCATCACAGTGGGGTGTCCATTGTTCTTCATTGATGGCTACATCCATGGTTGCTAAAATTTCTGCCCAGCCGTGGGGTTCAAATTCTTCGTCAGGGAACACTACAGGTGCATATGCTGGGTCTTGAATTGATCTGTGTGTCTCTTTCGCACCTACGTCTCTGGCTTTTTCTCTCTTCTCCTCTTCTACTGCCACTTTACATATCCATAAGTGAGTGTCTTCATGCATCCATGAGGATCCTGATCCTATGGAGTGCACAGACTCTGTATCATCTTTGGCTCTATGAATAGGATTCCATTGGATAGGAGGGACATCTCTATGAGAGTAATCTTTGAGATTGACTTTGGTTGTAACACCTAAGTGTTGCAAGTATAAGGAATTGGTTCCCCAATCCTGTACCACTTGCAACTGTCGCATAAATGGTCTTCCCAAAATCATCTCATAGGCATGGTTCTTGCTAAAATCACAGATAGCAAACGTGTGCTCAAACTCTACACCACATGTAGTGAGAGTTATTCCTTCAAGTAAGCCTAAGGGTCTTTCTATGTGGCCATTAGCCATCTGCAATTTCATCCACGTGGGCCTGAGTGCTGGCTTTCCCCACCGCTTCCATAGGGAAGTGGTAGCAATAGCAACTCCTGCACCTGAGTCTAGAATTGCCTTAGTTGTGTACCCCTGATGGGTAATGGGAAGATAGGTGTTTCCTTCTTCACCTTCACTCATATCTCCTATCTTGTCTAGAGGAATTTTTGGTACTGTTCTATGAGAACCTTCCTGGGAACGGGGTTTCACTACTTCTGGCATTTGGTTAGCTACATGTTTCCATAATTCTGGCCTAACTTTGAGTAGCTCTTCTAAAGTGAGGTTGCACTGCACCTTAGTGTTTTTCACTACCTCCGTATTCCTAGGTATGATTGAGTCTTCGTTTCTTACCATGACCGTGGATGCTCTCATACAAGTAGACTTGGCTTCCCACGGGCCTGTGAAGTGTGGTAATTCCTGTAGGGAGTTAGACTCGAAGTCTAACCTCTCTTGACTTTGTGCACTCTCCTGCTCTCCATAAATGGAAGGAATATCTTGTGGGAATTGATCATGTGTGTCATCCACAAGTTCAATGGGAGGAGGGACTTCACTTTCATTAGCCCATTTGTCTTCTTGAATCTCTCGTAGGAATTCTGGTGTGTACCTATTCATAGAAGAGGAGGTGTCTGGTTCAGTGGAATTGGGCACAAAAGCTTCCTATGGGGGAAGGCTTATTCTTTTGCTTGCCTCATCTCTTCCTTGATTTTTTCTTCCTTGGTAGATCTTGCAATTATGCTCTCTAACTTCTCTAGGAGTCCATCCAAGTGCAATTGTGTCTTAGCTGAGCCAGAGTAGTTGAAGAGACGACTGGCTTCAAACATGGTCTGAGCCAATGCGACCATTTTCGCGCAAAGCTTGGTTCTTTCTATCTCTAGGTTAGCTCTAGGGTAGCACTTGTCATGCTCCATCACATTTGACCCTTCTTGGATTCTCGCCTGATATGTCTTAAGCATCATGTCTATGCCTTCAGGAGTGGGGTCAGCTAATACTGATCCTACTCTAGGGCTTGGTGGGATGGTCTGAGGTAGGGGGACAGATGGTGGGTTAGATGGTGATGGAAATGAGGGTGGTGGTATGTGAGAGTTTGTTTGAGAGGTGAGTTCAACAATTTTGGCTTTTGTTTCTCTTATGCTTTCTTCTAAGTCACTCATCTTTTTAGACCATTGTCTTTTCATTCTCTCTCGACTATCCTTCCAGGTTCTCGATCGTTTCTTGGCTATGCTCTCTGTTTCACTAACTTCTGCAATCTTTTCCTGGCTTACCCCTTGGTTTTGCTACAATGCTTGCACTCTAGTGACCACTTGCACTGGCGCAGTGGAAGTCATGCTTCCGGTTGAGTCTACAACTAACCCAATAACGTTAATTGGAGTTATTTTTGGCATATTATTGGGATTCTTTGGGCAATCTCGTAAGAGATGCTCCTTCTCGCAATCTTGGCAAAAGCCCTGAATTGTTACTGATTGGGGTTGAGTAGGTGCAAGCATTGGACAATCGCGAATGAGGTGATCTCCTTGACATCTATAGCATGGTCCTCTAGGGAATGAGGGTCTTACCTGCCTAGGTTGAGGTCTAATATTGGGATTTGTGTACATGATGTTTGCATACTCGGCTGAATGAGGTGATCTCCTTGACATCTATAGCATGGTCCTCTAGGGAATGAGGGTCTTACCTGCCTAGGTTGAGGTCTAATATTGGGATTTGTGTACATGATGTTTGCATACTCGGCTGAGAGTAGGTTTGTCCAACCGCTTACTTATTGTATGGATAGTCTTGTGCTGTGTGATTTGTGTATCTCCGTTCTATGGTGCAGTATTGACTACTAGGATTCACTTGGGGTTGAGCCATGATGGGACATACGTTCGCCATATGGTCACCACCGCAAGTATAGCACCTCTTTACTGGGGCAAACCTTGGGATTTGTTTACTAGAGACACCTAGTTTTTGAGCTACTTTCTCAGCGGGTTCCTCAATTGATGTGGATTGTGAGGAAGAGAGGCTAGAAGCAATATCGGAATCTTTGTAGATTTTTGAAAGCTCTAGTTCCTCCCCTAGGTTATCCTCGATGTCGATGCACATGCGTACACACTCTTCTATGGTCCTAGGGTCCTTCAAGTACACATATGTTGACGTTGTAGCATCACAACTCATACTTGTCAAACCAGGAAGCATCTCATGAGACCCAAATGTTTGCGTAGAAGCACTCAGCAGACGTAATGGCGCTTTGTCAACATATGATTAACAACGTTATCAACAAGAAGATACAACATAAGCATCGCGAATGATACACCTAATCGTAATCACAAGTATAATAACGACGTAATCATACGTCAACGTGTCACAAGCGTTTGACAAGAAGAGAACAAGCATGCACGCACATCATGACGATGAGAGAGCAAGAGTCTATCTACAAACTAGCATAATCTCATTACTTCTCAAAAGAGCTCCTCCAAAAGAAGAGGTGGAGACCTCTTTATATACAAAATGGCAAAAAAGCATGCTATGTGGGATTTCTCAACTGAAAGGAGAATGAATCCCACTTATTCTCTAGTGTGGCACTCACACACACCTATACAAGAGTGCTTTATTAACTAAATGAAAGGTAGAAAAAGGTACAAACGATGATGAAAATGAAGTGGATCCAAGAAATACATGTTGTATCCTTCAACACTCCCCCCCTCCTTGACTTTGTCGTCCTCGACAAAGCTTTTGCCAGTATGGAGCTTCTGTGGAAGAGCGTGTAGGAGTCCCTTTTGATTTGCATGATCCTTGCACCATTGGAGTGCTTTGCGTTATTGCTTTTCTTCATCTTGCTTTTTGTTTGGAGTCGAGTGCTTTAACTTGGTTCTTTTGCCTCATATGGATGAATATGCTAGAAATATATATATATATATATATATTATCTTTTTTTTTTTTTTTTTTTTTTTTTGTGGTAATGGATGGATGATGCATGAGAATGATACGATAAAAATGTAGATGATATATACAACTAGATGAAATTAATTCATCTCTTCTTAGTCCAAATGCATGAGTGAGGACTAAGGGTGCATGGGCGGAAAACAAAAAAGTGTCTATGCACGGTCTTGTAATGTGACCCTATCTTATGCATACTCTAAAGATGCATACAATAAAAAAATGGTGCAAAAATGGATGGGTCTTGAGCAAAGTGCTCAAGGGTGAGGCGATGATGAGGCTTTCTCCAAATGTCCAACTCCAAGAGCCGCTTCTTTTCTATCAACCATTTGAAATGGATGCCACCTTTATCCACCAACCTGAAAAAAGAAAAATGAAAAGAAAATTTTTCAAATCTATGTACATGTGCCCTCTTTGTGCTTGGGTTAAACTAAGTGTGCCTAATGCTTGGCCTTTGGATGAGGCCCTATTCGTGTGCATACTTGGTGTGCATCTTAAACATATGCTGTGCATTGGGCAAGGCTGGGTCCGACACCCATGGATGCTGCACGAAGAGGTTTTAGGTCGCCAATATGTCTTCGCTTTGTTGGTCTTAGCCTTGAGGTGTCTCCTTGGATCTTTTCTAAGTGTTGGCTTGATTTCTTTGAATCCCTTGGTGAGAAGTGCTCGTTGTTGATGATAAGGCATGGTGAATCTAGACCGTAGATGAGGGGGTTGAGTTTGTATAAAAGCTTTCTTTGGTACCCATATCATAGTGCGATTTGGTTGGGCTCTAAGTAAGTTCTTGGCCACCCAAATTTGCTTTACATTACAAAGGGAAGGTGATTTCTTTTTTTTGGCAATAGGGTCTTTTGGGCCTTCTATGTGAGTCTTTAGGGATAACTCATCTTCACAAGGGAAATTCAACAAAGGTTGAGTTTTTTTACATACATCATGCTCATCCAATGGATCATAGGGTTGTGTGGTTTGAGATTGATCTGGAGATTCAGCGATGCATTTATCTGTATTACACATAGAATCTCTAGATATCACTTTATCTTCCATAGAACTCATACAAAATTCGTGAGAAGATTCCAAACTTAGAGGAAGGGAGGGCCCTTCCATATCCTCCAAGCACTTGGAGTCCTCCACTTCATCATTCGTCAAGGTTTCCTGTGACTTACTCAAAGAAAGGTTAGATGAAAAAGCATGAGTGGAAAGACTATTTTGTGAATTAAGAGCACAATCTTTGAATAGATGATTATGTCCACAATCCATACAATGAGGATAATCATTAGGATTTCCAAAAGACTCACTAGTGGGGATGGACATAATAGATGGACAAGGCGCTTCAAACCCTTGATGTTCAAAAAACCTTTGAGTGCCTATGACCAAGTCTTCATCTATACCTTCCATGACAAAAAATGTTTCAAAAAATTCCATACCATTCACCACAATAGGCAACACAACTTGACCCATGCAATCATAATTTTCACCATTCATGAGGATAGGGGAATGCGTGGTTAGTTGGATGTTGTCCAAAATAATAGTCACTAAATCAATATGAATTAAATTCCACTCACAATTAGGGTTAACGTAAGCACACATATTTCTATGGTCATGACCAATGAATACATTTACAAAAGTGTTGCTATGTTCCCTAGTTGCAACTATGGAACCCACCCCTTTAGAAATCCCACCAATTTCCTCTACCCCTCGTAAATTTTCTCTATTTTCACCTTGATCATGTGTGATTACTGCATGCATTTCAATTTTTTCTTCCTTATTTTGTGCAACCTTTTCCCCCTTCCTTCTCTCTTTTGCCTTTTTCTTTCCCATGTTTTGTTGAAACAATTTTTGGTTTTTTGAGTGTTTTTAATATTTGTTTGGTATTTTAAGAGTTTTTTAGAATTTGTTTGAGGTTTTGTGTGTGTTTTTTTGAATGTTTTCTAAGATGTGTAAATAAGTTCTAATGGGGTTCTCCTAACAAGAAACAAAGAGAGAAGAATACAAAAAAAAAAAAAAAAGAGTTTTGACTTCAAGGATCACAGAATGAGAAAGACCGTAAGTTTCAACTATTAACTTCTAAAGACCCAAGATCCAATTAAGCCTTGAGAAAGAATTCAATTATTTGATGTATTGACAAGGAGAAGGATTTATGAATCTCAACCATCATTCTAGGGGTCCAAACGAAAAAGTAAGAGGCAATTAATTGATCATGCTAATGCTTCTATGATAGCTTAAAACCTTTAAGTGTCAGAAACTTTTCCCCTTCATTCACTCAATTTTTAAGCATTTCTCTCCATGGTTTTAACGGAATTGCATTTAGAAAAGTTTGATGCACCAAAATACGAAAAGTTCATACATATGCAATTTGAGAGAACCAAGTCATAGTAAAGTGCGAGATCCCCTAGTTTCAAAACAATTTTTACTCATATGGCTCAATCATCTTAATTCTTTCCCTCAGGCCCAAAGTGTCTCAGATCGGTTTTGATGTCCCTTGAGTTCGTGTAATCTCTTTTAAGAGACTCAAGCCCACCTCTCCCAAATTCTATCTTGTTCAACTTTGTTCTATAACTACGTGTTGAGTGCCATCTAAAAGCCTGTGGGCAAAAAATAAAATCAACCCAATGCATTTCCTGTGATACTGTATTTTCCATGAAAGAAATTTAATTATAGCATAGTGCACAGGTTTTCCTACCTTACTCGTCTTTTATCCCTCAAATTCATGTCTTTCGATTACTGGTCCCCTACGCTCCCAAAAATTAATTGCAATTCAATTCATGCGATTCAGGCAGTCCCATTAACGCTCAAAACTCCTGGAGTTTATTTCAAAATAGTATCTCACTCTCTCTCTCTCTGGACAAATGCGGTAGCAAGTGCGCCCCCTCTTCCCTGTTGCTTTTACCTCAGAGACTGACAACGATTCATCCCCTAGATCTGCCTGCAGACATTGGCTTGCGTTTCTGCAGGTGTACAGTGTACTGAACCATCTCAAGCATCGGCGCTAATTCTAATAGAGCTTCCGAGGCCCACCGCTGCCCACCTTTAGTGTTCTCATGTGAGAGAGTAGAGTCATGCTAGAAAATAGCAAGCGCAGTAAGTGATCACTGATGGGAATCCATGACGCTGCTCATCAGATTCTTTGCATTTGATCATTGTCAGAAACATTTCCTCTAACTGGACAGGAAATTAGGAAAGCTGATTACATGTTGCACAATAAGATCTGAACCTGGACCAATTATTGGCGCCATTGCTAAGAGTGCTTTCCTCAATTTCCAAAAGTAATAAGGAGGAGGCATTCTTTCATAAATCATCATAGAAGACACCATATCCTTGGCAAAGAGATGCACTGTTTGCAATGCAAACTCTACTAAATGTCATCCATGTCTGATGTACAAGCAGCAAAAGAGAACTGCTCATGTCCGATGTCATAGCATAAAATAGCAGAGTGAAAGAAGTGACAGAATGCCACCAATCACATACGTGACATCAACATGTCCACCAATTCTATGTTTCCTGTCTTTCAGCTCGGACTGGGCCTTGACATATTGCCCATAAACCTTCAGCACATTAGGGTGGTTCATGCTCTTACTGCTACCCAAAACTTCTTTCAAGACTAGAAGGCTGTGCAAGCCCTTCAGAGGCATACCAGCCGTGTCCTCAAGCTGCATACTCAGTTCTGTTACCATTAAGGAGGATATCCTTTCACCCTTTTCTACTCTGTCAGAGTTCAACAACAATCTGCATTTGAGGACAACACTGCAGTGAACAACTCTCGAGGCTAATAGTCTGTGTGCTGGCAAGACCGATCCAAACAAAACAAGGAAATCCTTATCACCCGGCCAATGTCTCTGTCCACCAAGAGGTCTCCAGCTTGCTAAATTAGCCATTTGCTTGGTTTTCTTTTTGATAAGGATCCAACTTAAGTTGATATCCTCACAAAGAGCTTTCCACACGTGCCCATCTTTCCTCTCTTTCTCTATAGACAGCACCAACGGCAAGCCGTCAATTATCATGGCATTCCTGTCCGTACAAGCTTCCATTTCCGATAAATCTTCAGTTTCTCCTTCCTCATAGCACTGATTTATCAAATCTATCCTAAAGGGATAGTTCGAAAACCAACCATGTACCGCCCCAGTGCCTGGAATGCCATGCAAAACCTGTGATATAATAGGCCTATCTCGGAAGATCAGGTTAACAATGAACATAAAATCATTTAAGGATGTGTCCAAAAGCTCTTCGACCATGTCTTGCTCGTCATCGAACCACTCCATGCTGTCTCATAGAACTTTCGAAAGCCGCCTAGTGATGCGATAATGGCCTTCACTTCTGGGTCCCTGGTAGAGGGCCAGTGCTGATTGCAGACCCGTTCCCAGATCTTCTCGCTGCTAGAGACTGAATTGAGCAAAGAACCAGCACAAGCAGCTCTGGCACACGCCAAGGAAAGCAGAAGAGCACGAACCCCAGAAGACCACTTACCTTTGAATGTTTTAGGATAGCATGAGCCATCAGAACTCATGCATTAGATCTCATGCATTCTTTGTCGTTGAAGCTTGTCAGCTGTCAAGATCTCTCCATGTTATGCTTGCAATCACTAAATCCTTCAATGCTATGTGGCTTTTTACGTTGTAGCACAGTATGTGCTTCGGTCCTGCTTTCTCCGTCTCAAGAGGGGCTGTATCTCCAAACACTGAGACTCCTGGTTGACTTTAGACCTTCATTATGACCATTTGAAAGCAATTGAGCTGCACTTCATCCGAACTTCGAAGAAGTGTCTTTCGGTCTCTAGGTTTGAAACTGGGCATTCGATCCACCTCATCACCAGGATACCTTCCTCCACACATATTCACCAACGCTTTAGGCTCTTTCTCCTGGGTAAGTTAGCACCCTTTGAATATCCTATTTCTGACTTGTCGAATGATACTCTATCATTCGGAGGGGAGCTATCAAGTGGACAGTAATGTGCCTGATCCTTCGATTCACAACCTGCATGTGCACATCCATGTGCCATGCCTTCAATAAACAATACACTATTAGTTTCTGTAACTAAGCTAGACCTGCTTTCATCTGCACTTTTGCATCTACAAGCAGTAGTAGTCAGATTGGACATTTTCCCAAAAGCCTCATTTGAGCTCCCAGCTAAGGCATGTTACTTCTCAGTGTCAAGCACTTCTTCTCAGTTGCTGTTGTTTAATTTCACTTCTATGATGAACACAAAAAGAGTACCTCCATGTACACTCTTTGAGCATACACCACCACCATGCATCGTTTACTATGACCATGAGATTTACATAACAAGGTACTTCCTTTTGCACCTTTATTGCATCCTTCAGCTGTGCAACGATTTCCTCCTGCCATGGCTTTTGCAAAACAAGGTGCTTCCTTAAGCAACCTAACCACAATCAGGATGCTGGCAGCATTTACCTTCCCCATGTGGCAGTTCTTATTGTTACTACTGCCATGGTTAAACATGCTACCAAGCTGCTCTTAACTCGACGAAGCATAGTTGAATGAGCAATCCTCAGCTTGTTATTTCTTGTTTTGGAAACCTGGCCAGCAGCCGTAAGCCTTCCAGCATCTTTGTCAGAATCTGAATATCCATGCATGTTGCCTTGCAGACTATATATTTTGTCTTATGATCTTCATGCTACAGAAGCTCCACAACCCGCACATCCGATAGAACTGTTGCTATTGCATCAGATGCATCATAGAACTGTCTGATTCGATCTACCTCCTCTGGATCAGTTTCCTTTCCAGCAGTTACGACCAATAACCTCAGAAGGGTTATCTCCTCTTAGTTTGAAAAACCCAGCATTTGCATACGTGATAGGAAGATCAGGTTAGTGCTCTCCATAATGACAAAAGTCTGCTGGAAACCTTAACGTGCCTGAAGAACATCTTTTGAACCATGAGGAGGATGGGAAGCATTAAAGGTATCACTTGTGAATCCAGACCCATCTGAGGACCTCAGTGTTGAGGAATTCAATCTCTCTTCAGAAAGTCCCAAATATGAGTTGAAGGCAACAATTTCATAGTAATGATGGGGACTCTCATGCCCACACTGCCAGTGCTGACATAGCTGCAGCACCAAAGAATAGGGACACATAAGACAAAACCTGCAACACTCTGTTACAACACGTGCGTTTGCTCAGAAAGTCAGCTGCTATCAAATCCACGAGTGCCATGTATATGAGAATTCCAGCAAATATTGAGTCAAAAATGCCTTCAACGATAAGAGCTCCAGGGCTATTGGAGTTGTAACCTGAAGCAATCCCAGTGCCCATTCCTATGCCCAAAGGAGTTGTCAACGTGAAGCACATCGTCATAGCAACAGTCGAGAATGACTTGAACCCTGCCTGTGACTTGCAGCCACCAAGAGCAAACCCTTCAAAGAGCTGATGAAAAGCAAGTGCAGCAGATAAAGGCCTGATGGTGCAAGGGCTTTGTGAAACTCCCAATGATACTCCAATAATGATTGAATGGGTTACAACTCCTAATTCTAGTACCTGAGAGACAACCATGTGTCTGATGTGTGCTGTTGTATCATCAGAAATAGGATTTGAATGTACATGCGTATGTGCCTCATGCTTGTGAAGTGTTTCAATACTACTACATGAACCTCCATTAGAATGACTATGTGTATGAGACACTGCATGTGCCCGCATACCAACAACATGTATATGTTCTGCATCTATATGTCCATCAGAATGGGCTTCATTTAATGAGGGTACATCAACCCATTCATGCGATGCTGTCTCATGTGCTGCTGTTTCCTTTGCATATTTTCTTTCATAATACTCTGTCCCTATAACATCAATCATCAGAGTACCAAGGGCTGCAATCATTGCGATGCATCCCGAGAAAGGAAATTGTTTCCAGGGGTAATCAGGCAGGCAACCGTCTGTTAGGGCCTCCATTGCATCCGGAAGCATGTGCACAAAACCCGTCGCTAATATTACTCCTGCTGCAAATGCCTTTGCCACTGCAAAATATGGCCCATCTGTCCTGAAAGCTGATAACTTTTTCCCCACCAAAGGTAGAGCAACACCAATAGCTCCTGCAAATAGTATTGCCACTATTGCTCCCAACTTCAAGTGAAATGCCAACTCTATATTTCTGCACTGTGCCTCCTCATCACTTTTGCAACTAGTCAATGTTACATTTGACATGGTGGAACTGGTCAACCCTGCCATCTTCTAAGCAACCTCCCTAAATGTGACGGGAAGGCACAACAGTGATAAAACGCCACAACTCTCGAGCATCCCCACTTCACGAAACTCTTTTTCTTCTTCCGAGGTTCGTGCACGCACACCATCAACATGGCCTGATTGATCATCCGTTTTGAGGACACCCAGCAACCCGTCCAGCCATGGAGTCATATATTGATTTTGAATTTTCTCGGGTACCCAGATGGTATGAGTCCACATCCCTTCACTTTCACCAGGTCCATTTCCAGGTACAGGCCGAGCGCCTGTAGATATATATGAGAGCCATTGCTCAGCCCAAAAATATGCCGAGTGTTATGCTCCCTACGCAGTCATCGGTCCACACAACATCCGTACAATGATAGGCAGCTCGTACCATGAAACGACCCAGCTCTAGTTGTGTATGAGGTAAAACGTACTCAACATGTGACTGGAGGAACATGGGAGCATACCTATGCAGTACATCTTCACTGCATCTAATGAAATCGAAAGAACCCTGTATGTCTCCTGAAGCCGCACCTGAAGAAGCGCCAGTTGTCTATAAAGTGATTTGAGGCAGAGTACATTCTCCAAGTGGCGAGGCAACTAAGGTAACAAGCATGGTGCTGGGATATTCGCAGATGCCTGACTCGGTGGACTTCAAAATGCCGCAGGAACTCGTGCATTTTTTTTTTTTTTTCGTGATCTTTCTCATTTCATTCAAAGAGAAGCAGCAAATATTACATAGGTGATACTTATGCTGTTAATACATCCCCTACATCCAAACTTTTACATCATGGGAATGTAATTTTAGAACTGTTTGGAGTTTCTGATGGTACAGCTACAAAATAACCTCAGAACTGCATATTGGACAAATCTTATTGATTTGAAGCCAGTTTTTAATACAATCAGCATGATATTGATGTTTGCAAGGCAATGTAAGGAGAGCATCCCCTTCCTCATAATCAAAACGACAGATCACACATGGATCTTCTGTGCTACTTTCATGCGAGAAGGTTGAGTATGGCAGAGCAGCTATGGCATTTGGCTTCAACCCTCTGCTGTGTGTTCCTACAGCTTCTCCCAAGGCAATAAGTTCCTCATAAGTCATGTTATCTGGATCGACATCTTGCCATGCTTCCTGTGATTCATGGATCTCATCATCATCATCATCTCTTTGGGATTCATCACCAGCACCCATAAGGCTGATCATGTAAGCAGTTGCTTCATGCTGTTCAGCCTCCTGCAAAGCCCTTGCAAATGCCTCATCATCTTCAAAATTGGAGCCATCCATGAGCATTTGCTCCTGTATGTCTTGGTTCTCATGATAATTCCCTCGAGAGATGGTAATCTCCATTGATGATTGCAGTGAAGGCGTTCCATCTTCATCGATATTATCTTCAGGAAAGTCATATTCAAAGCTGCCACTTCCAGTTGCATCAATGTCACTGGCATCGTTTCCCATCTGTAAAAGCAAATATGCATGTTCCTGCTGTTGGAGTGCCCTTGCCAATGCAAGATCTGCATCTGCCTGGCTCAAATCGGAAAACGACCGTACAGGTGCGCCATTACGAAGAGAAACAAAACCCTCAGCAAAATTATCAAGTACTTCATTTACTAGCTCTTCTGGAACCTGATCTCCATCTGCACAATTATAAGGTGACCTTTCCATCGCCCCAGAAAACTTCTCTTCTGTATCAGCTGCCGAAAAGAGCGAAGTGCTTCAGGACAAAAGACCACTCTCCATCCTACAACTGTAATGCTTCGCCCACTCGTGTATGCACACTCACAGCGAGAGAAGGCAGCAGATAGACGGAGACTTTGGCTCAAGAGCTGCTGTTGAAGACCCAACTCCCCCCTACCATGGAGAAGCTGGGACTGAAGCCCGTACATGTCTAAGCAGGTACGCCGTTGTCTCCATCGAGGGTCTTATTGTGGACCTTCCTGGCACACAGGAAGAATGGGAGCCGACGAGCCAGCTATAGACGCCAAAGCATCGTATGAGCAGGCTTTCCCGTGAGCCTCATTTCCCTCATCCAACTATCATCCTGCATTTCGATGACGAACTCAAGACGTGATGACAGAGAATTCATGAAACATAAGCATCTGAAAGTGATGTAGGCAATCTCTGTTAATACAGAGGTG
This sequence comes from Ceratopteris richardii, assembly GCA_020310875.1. Classification (NCBI taxonomy): domain Eukaryota; kingdom Viridiplantae; phylum Streptophyta; class Polypodiopsida; order Polypodiales; family Pteridaceae; genus Ceratopteris; species Ceratopteris richardii. The sequence goes on from CM035444.1 coordinate 5,269,733, forward strand.
ATGAAGATGATGAGCAAGAACTCCATTGAAACTTGTAGAAGAACCCCAAAATAAAAACTTATTCACACATGATTAGAGAAAGATCAACAAAGTAAATAGAAAAAATCATCATAATAACTAAAAGATTTCTAAAAACTACTCCTATTCTACTCATGACTTGAAGAATCACCACATATGATGGATTAATCACCCAAAAAGGGGATCCTTATCACACCAAAAGTGGCTCATCTCGACAAGTTATTATGAATCTTGCAAGCCGCAAATGCTCACAAGAGCGTAACAAAATGAAGAGCTCAACAAATCGTCATGCAAAGCTTGCATCCACGTCATCTTCACGTCATAAACCATCACGTAAGTGACAAGAGAACGCTCCCCGGCAACGGCGCCAAAAATTGTTGACGTTGTAGCATCACAACTCATACTTGTCAAACCAGGAAGCATCTCATGAGACCCAAATGTTTGCGTAGAAGCACTCAGCAGACGTAATGGCGCTTCGTCAACATATGATTAACAACGTTATCAACAAGAAGATACAACATAAGCATCACGAATGATACACCTAATCGTAATCACAAGTATAATAACGACGTAATCATACGTCAATGTGTCACAAGCGTTTGACAAGAAGAGAACAAGCATGCACGCACATCATGACTATGAGAGAGCAAGAGTCTATCTACAAACTAGCATAATCTCATTACTTCTCAAAAGAGCTCCTCCAAAAGAAGAGGTGGAGACCTCTTTATATACAAAATGGCAAAAAAGCATGCTATGTGGGATTTCTCAACTGAAAGGAGAATGAATCCCACTTATTCTCTAGTGTGGCACTCACACACACCTATACAAGAGTGCTTTATTAACTAAATGAAAGGTAGAAAAAGGTACAAACGATGATGAAAATGAAGTGGATCCAAGAAATACATGTTGTATCCTTCAACAACATAGGATCGCAACTTTGTACTTAGCAATCCATCCAAGAATAAAGCCACTTGTTTGGCAGGTGTGGGTAACTCAGGAACATGGCATCTCTCAAGATACTGCCTAAATCTTCTTCTTGCAAGTCTCACAGTCTCTTGAGGGGTCTGCTTGAAGCTGTGTATCAATGAGGAAGTATTATGCCTTATGCCACTTTTAGAGAATTCGGTGATGAAAGCCTCTAAAAGTTGGTCTATGCTCTTGAACGGTCTCTCATTCAATGGTTGAAACCACGTAAGGGCTGTGTTCCTAAGTGTTAGACCAAAGGCATTATATTGCGTGAACAGGTCCTCAACTTGTTGAGCTCTCAAGACTTGCCTAAACTCGGCCACATGATCATATGGGTCTCCTGTGCCATCAAAGTAATTCTTCATGGACTTAACTAACTGAGTCGGTCTCAAAATCCTGGTGTGTTCCCTAAGCCTTGGCAGAGGGAAATCATCAGCATTCCTTTGGTTCCTTGGGGCTCTAAGTCCCTCAGGTTCCACTCTATTTGTTTCCGTTCTCGTTCTGTCTCTTCCCACTGGGTTGGCAAAGCTTACCTCCGGTCCATCTCTATGTCTGTCTCTTTGAGTTCCATGAGCTTGGGATGTTCCAGCTCCTGGGTGACCAAAGGACACATTCGATCTTGGTTGGGGGAAAATAAATTCACCTTTCCAAGTGTAAGCATGCCTATCATTTTCTGTAACCACAAAGACCCTCTCTGAAGCATGATCCAAGTAGGTCACTCTGCCTGGACTATCAGGATCTTTGAACTCATATATCATGATTGTTCCTACCTCATTCGACTGATCAGATCTATACCTCCAAAAGGCTTCATCAGTCTCTCGGTTCAGGAGTAGATCTATGCTCTTATTGTCTTGGGGAATCCACTCTGGTGTGATAATCCTAGTGAGATGTTAGCGGCCGCCGGATTGGAAATGTATAACTGAAATCTTGTTTCACACGTGCAAAAGGTTGTTACGCAGACACGTTGTATTCTTTTATAAAGCAATGAAAAGAGATGCTGAGTGACGTTCGAGAGATCACCAGACTGTCTGTCTGGGTGATTTGTCTGTAGCGTTATTGTGTGTCGAGTTGATTAATTCAGAGTATCTTGCCGAATTTCTGAGTATTCTGTGTGTATCTGTGTTTCGTCTTGTCTGTTGTCTGTTGGTATCCATTGCGGTTGTGAGTATCAGTGAGTTCGCGTATCATGTTGTCTCTTTTCTTGGAAGGTTCTGCAAGTGTGTGGCGAAGTCTGTGCAATTGTGGTAGCGCTTCTGGTTTCCGGGTTGTATTAAGTTGTCTTAGTATCGAGGTCCAGGTTCATACGGCAAAGTTTAAGCTATAGTAGGATTTCTTGGGTTGCATACTAAACCTTCAGTACGGTGTATCTGAACACTTGGACTTGGATTCTCTGTGTCTTCGAACATTGGTAGGATTGTGGTACCCATTCGGTAAAGGTTGACGATTACTCTTGTTTCTGGTATTTTTTAGTAAGTTATGTGCAGATGCAACATAGCATCTTAGCGTATTCGGTACAGGCAGCTGAGCTAAACTGTGAACTGTAATATCTAAGTACAAATTCTTGATAGAGCTCTGAGCATCAGAATATCGCTGTGTGTAAGTGGTTAGTTTGGGAACTAAGTATAGGGCCTCTGTCTAGCAGACCCCTTCCACTCCCAAGAACCCAAGAATCGCTTAAACGCACTTCTGACAGATAGAATAACAGCGTTTAACACTGGCGCCATCTGTGGGAAGGTGGCAACAGATCTGATTGTTGCAAACCAGTTGTGGAAACGTGACTGTAAATTGTAGTCGACAGTAATAGTACGCAATTAGTACAAAAGATGATACATGCCGGTTACTCGATCCGGTGAAACGTATCCAAAGAACCGCTAGCCTGGGGTACTTAATTTACTAAGGATGACTCCGGGAGGTAGAAGTAAAGCTAGGTCTAACCCAGTTGTCAAGAAAGTAAAGAACGTTAGTAGTGATTCCGGTCATATTCCGGTGGAACGTCTGTTGTCTGTTGGTATCCATTGCGGTTGTGAGTATCAGTGAGTTCGCGTATCGTGTTGTCTCTTTTCTTGGAAGGTTCTGCAAGTGTGTGGCGAAGTCTGTGCAGTTGTGGTAGCGCTTCTGGTATTCGGGTTGTATTAAGTTTTCTTAGTATCGAGGTCCAGGTTCATACGACAAAGTTTAAGCTACAGTAGGATTTCTTGGGTTGCGTACTGAACCTTCAGTATGGTGTATCTGAACACTTGGACTTGGATTCTCTGTGTCTTCGAACATTGGTAGGATTGTGGTACCCATTCGGTAAAGGTTGACGATTACTCTTGTTTCTGATATTTTCAGTAAGTTATGTGCAGATGCAACATAGCATCTTAGCGTATTCGGTACACGCGGCTGAGCTAAACTGTGAACTGTAATATCTAAGTACAACAAATTCTTGATAGAGCTCTCAGCATCAGAATATTGCTCTGTGTAAGTGGTTAGTTTGGGAACTAAGTATAGGGCCTCTGTCTAACAGACCCCTTCCACTCCCAAGAACCCAAGAATCGCTTAAACGCACTTCTGACAGATAGAATAACAACGTTTAACAGAGAACAGATTTGCCTCGGGGGGTTCTAGGTTCTACACCCATGTTTCCTTGCTCCAGGTCACTTAAATCTGCTTCTAAGATCACATTCCCAAATTCATCTGTCCTATCTGGGTGACTTGTGACTACATATATTGTCCCTTCCTTGTCTAGGTATGCTCTGTTTTCAAACTTGACAGCTGGGTGCTCTAGTCCAATGGATTGGTCAGGGTTTTTGATCTGGACCACAGATCTTCCTAGGCCGTCCTCATAGATGCTAGCACCTAATTGGTTGGTCCTAAGGTATTCGAGTTGCATCTTGTAAGGGCCTTCTACCCTATGTAAATATGGCACTCCGGAGCTTCCTGTGGGTCTCTCCATACCGTGGGACATCTCAGACTCGCTAGTCTCAGAGCTAGGGTAATACGAATGATGGCTCAACTGCTGGGCCCAAGACCTAGCAGTATGATTGACACTAGCCTCTGAAGATCTAAGACTTTGTCTATCTCTCCCTAGGTGTCGTCCTGATCTAAGGTTCATATGCCCAATTGAATGATCTCAAATTTTCCCAAGTACACTTTGCATTGCTGAGTTCTTTTGTATTAGTCACTTGTTCTTTTTTAATTGCCCTTAGGGTGTCACTTCTTGTCCAATTAATCTTCATCGCAAGGAACACTTAAGTTTTATCGTACTTTGAGTGTGGTCGCTCAATTTAGGTTCTTTTCCCTTAGATTGTTTCGCAATTGTAATCTCCTAACACTTGCACTTGAGTGATTAGAGTTCTTGGACTTGGTCGTTCTTAACGTGTCCTTAATTAATCAAGACCTCTATCCGTACTTAGCCTATGCTAGGGATTGACAGAGGGTGTTGAGAATTTCCAACATTAAGTTTCTTCCCTTGGTTGCCCTTGTATGCCCAGGAAGCATGTTCCCAAGCTCGCACTTACTCTTGCTTCGAGTACCCTTTGATGCTCTCAAAGAACCTGAAAAAGTCCACAATTAGCTCAAGAATTGAATTCAGTTGACAGACAGATCACTTTCATGCATGCAATTCACAGACCCAATTGCCTTTTGCCTCTATGGAAAACAATCCCAAGGGAAACTTAGTTTTCCTACCCCGGGATATGGTCACTTCAAATTATCCTATCTAATAATCCTGACATTAATTCTACCGTAACCAGTGGAAGTTTTAGTTGTACTCCCCACGAGCTTTCCAACAAAACAAAAAGCATCACAATCGGATTTCGTATGAGGAGGTTATGTCCATTCAGGGTTTTGGGGCTAAAATAGGATTTAAAACAGGTTAACCGGTAGACAGGACTTCTCAAAATGCTCTGGGTATAGGCCTCACAATGCTCTACTAACCCTTAAAAGTTCCCCACAATTTGCCAAAAAATTAGACCACTATTTTTTGCCCTAAAAATTGGCCAAATTTGCCCGTCAATCACGTTTGCAAGCTTTGTCAATCGCGATTGATAGGTCAATTGCGATCGACGTGTCGGTCGCGATTGACAGGTCCGTCGTGGCTGTCAGTCGCGATTGATGGGTCAATCGCGATTGACACGTGGCCCGGATTTTTAGTCGATCGTGTTTCAGTCGATCGTTGACTTTGTCGATCGCGATTGATGGGTCGATCGCGATTGACAGGTCCGTCGCGAGGGTCTGTCTGTCGTGGTCAAGCAATCGTTGACTAGGTCGATCGCGATTGACAGGTCCGTCGGGGCTGTCAGTCGCGATTGATGGCTCGATCACGATTGACACGTGTCACGCGTAGGTTCTGTCAGTCGTGGTCAGTCGGTCGTTGACTCTATCGGTCGCGATTGACGTGTTGGTCGCGATTGACAGGTCAGTCGGCAAGTATCCGTCGTGGTTTGTCGATCGCGATTGACAGGTCGATCGTGATTGACAGAAAACTGAGGAATTTTAAAATTTCAAGCACACATTTAGGATGCCCTAGGCCTACACATCATGGTTATACACTTTGTTTTGCAAAATAGTCAACTTTTCTATCGGTCGCGATTGACAGAGGTCAACGCCTCGGGACCTGCACAGTCAAATTTTTTACCTGCTGAAGCTAGTGTAGCTGCTAGGGATGCTGATTCCTACAGAAAATCTCAAAAAACACAGAAAATCACAAGCACACAAACACTCTCTCGCTCTCTCTCACAAGTGAAATGAGGGAAATGGTATGGGTGGGGTGATATGACCAAAAACTGAAATTTTTCGCGATGATGGAGATGGATGCGGGAGATGGTGAGGATGATGATGGAGATGATAAGAACAAAAGAAAATAGATAAAAGTGAAGAAAATACCTATGACTCTGTTAAGTATAAAAATAGTGACGTGGTGTTACTGACTAACCGAAATCGTTATTGAACAAATATTTAAACGTAAAACAGTGATTCATCGTAACTGTGTTAAACTTCCAGTATCGTCACCGAAACAACGTGGGTTCTTGGGAGTGGTAGGGGTCTGTTAGACAGAGGCCGTGTACTATTTTCCCAATTATTCAACACAACATCCGAACATGTATACGCATCTTAACTCAGTTACTAGCGGTAACTAACAACATTTGATCTCTATGTTTCTGCATACCGAACTCTCCAGACTAACCTACTATTGGAACAGAGCAGTAGTCTGGGATACCGATTCCACAGTAGTAATCAACCAGAGATAATAATTTAACCGATAGATTCGTTTGTCACAACATGTTATAGCGATCTCAACTAAAGGTTCACGTTTACCGAAAGCACTAGTCCGTCCTCATCACCGAATGCACAAGTTCAGTAAAACAAACAAAACATTATCAACAGTGTATTAAGTTGTCAAAATCAAATCACGCAGTAACATAACTACTCAGATTGACTCGGGGTACTTTCAACGACTGAAGAGCATACAATAATACTATACAGAACAATACTCAGACACACAATCCGTCACTTAATATTCGTTACAGTGAACTTAAGTATCAGCAGACGATGCAGACAGAACAAAATTCAATACTAACAATACTCAAGACCTCACACAGTGTAAAAATACTCTGACAAATATCAAGACGAACAATCTAGCAATTCCCGAAAAGAACTGGCTCTCGACCACTCTTTTTCCATTGCTTTATAAAGATGTTTACAGGATGCGCGTACCAACTTTTCGCGCAATTTACGAAAATTCCGTTACATCCGGCATACATTTGTTCTACTCCGGCGGCCGTCTAACACTGGCACGCACGGTGGACTTGAACCCGCAAGTGATTTTGATTACAAAACTACTGTTCATCTATGATACCCTTTAAATACATATTCCTGGCTAATCTAAATGTTCGGGATATTTTTTTCTTAAGGGTTTCTAATAATTGCTTAAGGGTGTCAGGTTCTAAAATCTGCGCATCTACTCTAACAGAACTAAGTGTGATGGCTTCAGTAAGCAAAATTTCGGCCTGTGTTTGCAAAAAGGCCTCCTGTAAATAAAAATCGTTTGATAACGCCGCATCTCTTGCTGTCTTCATGTCCGTTACTTGTTTCTGCATCTCATTGATTTGGTCTTTCTGGTTGCGTAATTGATTATCCATTCTTCCAAACTGTTGGTTCTGGAACTCTATGGTTTTGTAGTAAGCATCTCGTTCTTTGCGGGCATTTGCTAAGTCCTTCTGATATTTGGATTCTCTAAGTAATTGATGTTTAAGCATATTGTTGACTTCATCGAGGGATTCTTGCGTTCTCTGTAATTGATCTTCTGTTTGTTTTGCTTCTTTCTGCTGCTCTTGGTACTTCTGTACTGCATCCTTCAGCTGAAGTCTTGTTTCTTCGAGTAAGTTTCCTAGTGCGATTCTTGTGTCTTCCGTATCTTTGAGTGTTTGCTTTAACTGTATTATTTCCGCGTTGGCAGCTATCAACATTTCTTCTTTTGCAGCCAATGCCTTATCTCTCTGGCTTGAGCTCTCTTCTTGTACTTGGAATGTAGCCTGTAGTTGCTTGATCTGCTCGTTGAGCGCATGGTTTTTTACTCTTGTTGCTTGTAACTCTTCCTGAAGAGGGGTGATATCCGCCTCCATTATTTCCAATTTCCTTTGGATTTCTTCTCGTGCATCGTCTGTGGCTTGCTTCAGGTGTTGCGGCAGTTGATGGGATAGATTGATTAAAAGGCGACCCATGGCTTCTAATTATGAAAAAACTGGAATGGGGGGGTGTGGCAGAGGAGGGCGAGATTGCGACGAGGTTCCGGTGAGGAGTTGTTGTGAATTCGGTGGTGAATAGTTGAGGGAGGATGTCGAGGTTTCAGTATTTCTGGTGGGGTGGCTGGGCTTGATGGGACTGCGGGGTGGTTTCGGTTGGGAAATGGGGTTGACAGGCGGTGTTTTGGGGAGGGTGGAGTCAGTAGTTTGTACCTTATTTGTTTGTTCCTTTTCTGCGTTGTTTGCTTCTGTGGATTCTACTGCCTTCAATAGATTATCTAGTGCACCTTGATGAGATTGCTGCTCATTTTCCTGTTGCTCTGTTTCTTTTTCGGTCAAGATTGATTCCGTTTCTGCTTGATTCTGTTGCTCTTGTTGCTCAGTCGATGATTCATTATGCATTGAAGTTGCTGTATCATGGAAGGTCTCTTCTTCGTTCTTCTCTTCGTCTTTATCGTCATCGTTAACTTTGCCGGCTAAGCCTTGTGCTTCACTTTCTAAGGAGCTAATTCTAATACGTTTCCTGCGAAACAACTGATTGAGCTCTTCTTCATCTTCTTCTTCCTCATCTTCTAGTAGTTGAACTGACTCTTCGTGCCTTAAGACTGGTCCTCGTGGTGGTGGTTGAGCGGCGAGTATGGTTGGGAAGAGGAAAGAAAGGATATGGGGAAGTCTGGATCGAGGGGTGGTTCCTTTGTTGACTTGTTTCACTATGGCAACGCACTCCTTATGGATTCGGTGAAAGTAAAATGAGGCGAAATTAACGGGTTCTCGTGCGGCAAGGTCGATGGCGGAATAGAATGGGCGGGAGATACCGTATGTGCGTTTTTGGAGGTTAAGGATTGCGACTAAGAATTGTACTGCAGTTCTTTCAGGTTCGGGGCGGCAGAGAATGGCGTATTCGTTCGATGAATGGCGGGGGAAAAGTTCTCATGCGGGCTACGGAGATACTTGGGCCATTCTCGCGGCCTTGTGGGGTGAGGCGGAAGGCTTCGGCAAAGGCCTGGAAGGTTATGACGGTTCTAGATGGTAGGGAGAGGAAGATCCATTGTCGTTCGGTGATGGGGGATTGGGCGATGGCAGGGATGATTTGCGCGAAGAAGGGATGGGCTTCCACTGAGTGCCATGGCAGCTCAGCGAAGTTGGCTAACCCTCGGATGCGTAGGTATTCTCCTACCTCAGTAGGGATACCATCACAGAAAGCTCTGTAGTTCGCCAATGCTTCCATTGCGCACGCGAACACGAATACACAGAACACAGCACACAAATACACAGTACACAGAAGGCACGAGCACAATCACAAGAACACAATAGCGTTTTTTGGCGCAACCAAAGAGCTTAAGTACATATATTACGGTGGGGGGGTAGGAAGTGATGGTTATCATTGTGAGGTGCTGGAATGATATTGCTTTTAATTTGGCATGCATGCTTGAGTAATTGGTAAGGAGGGCGGCTTATGACAAAACACGGCTATTTAAAAAGAAGAGAAAGTACAGAATGAAAAGTAAAAAACAAAAGCTAAAAAAATGCGGTCCACCGCCGAATGATTTAATGCGGACTAGTAGCGCTTTGATACGGCCGCAGCTTCGAGCCGTTGATTGCTTTTGGAAGTGGATTTCCGATCAACATAGTCAACCGAAAAGTTGCTGGACCGATTTGCTCTGCGATCTTGTAAGGGCCGAACCACCGTAACTTGAATTTGCCTGCGGATCTATTTGACTTCGCATTATAGAAAAGTACAAGCTGTCCTACTGAAAATACTAGAGTCTTCAGGTTTCGATCGTGCGTCCTTGCTTGTCTTAGTTGAACTTCGTGCATGGTTAGAAAACTGAGCCATCGGTGCTCGTCTAACTCTCTGAGTATGTCCAACCGAAATGGCAGTGAGTCTTCCGGTAGCAGTTTCTGGGTAATGGCTACTCGTAAACTTGGTATAACTATCTCCATGGGTGCTATTGCTTCTAAGCCATAAGCTAATTTGAAAGGTGTCAATCCTGTTGTTACCTTGTAGGTAGTCCGGTATGCCCATAATACTGCAGGTAGCAGTTGATCCCATCTTTCCGGTGACTCCATGATTAATTTTCGAAGGATATTCAGCAGAGATTTGTTTGTACTTTCGGCCAAACCATTAGCACGCGGATAATAAGGAGAACTAAATTTATGTGTGACCTGGAACGACTGTGTGAGTGCCTTCATTAGATTGTTTACAAAATGAGTACCTTGATCTGAGACAATTTCCAGTGGTAGGCCAAAACGTGGAAAGACATCGGTTAACAGACATTTTGCTACCGTAATTGCTGTAGCTGACCGTAAAGCCCAGGTTTCTGCCCATCTAGTTGCATAGTCTGTACAAGTCAGTATGTAACGGTTGTTACTGAAGACTGCTGGAGGTGTAATTGGACCGATAAAATCTAGACCCCACTTCTGGAAAGGTTCCAATGGTAAGATGGGTTGCAGAGGAAAGTGATGTCGTTGCAAGGGCTGGCCAGATCTTTGGCAAGTATCACATTGTTTGACAAACTGTGAGATATCTCTGTACATCGTTGGCCACCAGAGACCACTCTGCAGAATTTTCCGGTGAGTTAAGTCTACTGCAAAATGACCACTGGAAGGAATCAAATGAGCCAAAGTGATAACTGAGTTAACTTCATGCGGTGGAATACATCGAAGTAGGATTTCGGTGTGTTCTACATAATATAATTCTCCAGCAATTAACCTGAATCGGCGGCTAAAGACTGCAATTTTCTTGCGTACTGCTCTAGAAGTCTGAGATGGAAGACAACCATCAGTGAGAAAGGTCAAGATCTAATCATAATATGAAAATGGGATAGGTGGGTCGATAGAATCTTCATTATTTGGTTCTGATACATAGATCGCTGGTGTCGTGTCATCTATATCTACCGGAGCTTCACCGGAATCTAAGCGGGATAAGAAATCTGCTAAGGCATGTGAACTGCTTGGCCGGTGAATGACTTCGTAGTCAAATTCTTGCAAGAGTAAGACCCATCGTGCTAATCGACCACCTAGATGCTATTGTCGAACTAGATAGACAAGTGCAGCGTGATCTACATGAAATGTGAATTTACGGCCGAGCAAGTAATGTCTGAATTTCTTGACTGAATATACTAGCCCTAGACATTCTCTTTCTGTTACAGAGTAATTTTTCTCAGCAGGCGCTAATCTTCGACTTGCATAATACACTGGTTTGAACCATTTATCAATTTGTTGCATAAATACACTTCCTATTGCTATATCTGAAGCATCGACAAATACATGAAATGGGCGATCCCAATCCGGAGGTTGTAAAATAGGAACTTGTGTTAATAAATGCTTTAAACGATCAAATGCTATCTGGCATTCCTGGGTCCATTCAAATTGTCGAGGTGTTTTGCTGATTAGCTTGTTTAGTGGTATAGCCAAATGAGCAAGCCACCGTAAGTGTCTTCCATGCCATCGTACTTGGCCCATAAAACGCATGACTTCTTTTGAAGTAGCTGGCACCGGGGATTCTAATACTGCCGAAATTTTATCTAGATCTACTTGGATACCTTGTGCAGATACAATGTGGCCAAGTAACTTGCCGCATGAGACCGCAAACACTAATTTGTTTGGGTTCAAGCAGAGTCTATATTCTCTGCATTTCTGAAAACAGCACCGTAAATGGAACAGGTGTGCTATAATCTTACCAAAAATTGAGAAATCGTTGAGATATACTTGCATAAATGAAGTGAGATAAGGAGAAAATATCTCCTGCATACATCTTTGAAATGTGCTTGGTGCATTTCTTAATCCAAACCACATGACCGTACAAGCAAAGACACCCCAATTGGTAATAAATGCAGTTTTCGGTATATCTTCTTTGGCCATTCTAACTTGGTTGTAACCACTGTATCCATCTAGGAATGAATACATCTCGTGACCTGCTACTCTATCAAGCATGGTATCCAAAAAGGGGATTGGAAAGGGATCCGGTACAGTTGCTGCATTTAATTTACGGTAATCTACACAGATTCGTAATTGCTTGTTTTTCTTAGGCACAATCACAATTGGAGAGATCCATTCAGCATGTTCAACTGGCACGATGAATCCGACTTTTAATAACCTATCAAGTTCTGCCTTTACCTGGGATGCATAATGGGGATTCATCCGGTAGCTGGTTTGCTTTATTGGCCTTGCTTCTGGTTTCAGCATGACCCTGTGCTGGTAGATACGGGGGTCCAATCCTTTCATGTCTTTGTAGTCCCATGCAAAGACGTCAGTGAATTCTCGGAGTAGCTGGATTAAGCTTGCTTGAAATGTTTCCGGTAAGTTTTGCTTTATCTTTACAGGACGCGGATGATCTTCATCTCCTAAATTGTAAGTGATCAGCTGATCTTCGGGAACATAGAACTGTTGACGTTTTTCTGTGTTGTCTGTTGGTTTAAGAAGTTGCTGTAGTTCATCGTCATGTGTCGAAACAGTGTCTTCCTTCTTAGCCTCTTCTGTGATGGGTATTACTGTACAAACTGAAGCATTCCAATTATCTACAACGGACTGTAGATCAATAGTTCCTAAGGAAATTAAATCAGTGTTACTCTTCAAAAAATCTTCTTCTTCATCGTCTAATAATCCATCTAGCATATGGACTGGTTCAGCAAAATACGGTCTAGCGTGAAGCTCACAGGATTGTATGATTCTTATACCATACTGTAATCAAGGGAACTGAATGATCAACCGTAGAATCAGGTTCTGGTTGAACTGCTGCTGTCGCCGGAATACAAGAAGGTACCAAACTGAACTATTGTTGGAACTGTTGGCGAATTCCAGGTACTAATGCCAGTAGTTGGCCCAGAGGTAGAGTGATAGATGCCTTAGATAAGATTTCCCAAGCCTGTTGAGATTGATTGACAGGCTTTACTGATGTTGAAGTTGATGCCTCTGCTGATGCGGAGGTGTCTTTGGTTGGTAATGTATCTGCTGCTGATGATGTTCCTGCTGCTGACTCTTGTTGTTGTGTTCCTTCCTTTGTTATCGATGGCTGGGTTACCGGAATAGGCTCTGGGAAGACTGGTGGTTCTGCTGTGGTCCATTGACTAGCCTTGTTGTACATTCTGTGTTGTTCACGTATCCCTGGTTCAAATATTTCTGCTACCGGTTGCAGTTGTTTACCGGAACGGGTCTGGACTGCAGCAGCCTGTGTTTCCACCGGTGTGATTTTTACCATGTTGGCCATTGGATTTTGACGTTCCTTCTTCCTTTGATCATACTCAGCTGCATCCTTGCAAAATCTCCTAATATATCCAAATTCACCACAAAAATGGCAGCGTGGTGGTGGTAAATTGGGATTTTCCGGTGGTGGTCCGTTTTGCCAGCGGTTTGGATTATAATTGTTATTCCTCTGTCCTCGGTAATTTTGATACCCTTGCTGCTGGTTGTTTCTCATTTGTGGTGGCACATAATGGTTGGCTGGATGCCCTTGTTCCTGGATAATTGCATTGACAGTCGCTGTTCCCTGTACTCTAGCATTGTATGCGTAGTTTTCGGTGGTGTGTCCGGCAGTGTTGCAGATAGCGTAGAATGTCTGATTTAGCGCACAATTGGCACTAGTATGTCCTGAATTTTTGCATGTGTTGCAGTATACTTGTCTAGTCATATCTTCTGCAACATTTTTGTTTGCTTTTACCCACTCCAAATCTTCTGTAAATCCACCGACTTTGTTTTCCAGTTGCAGAGTCATTGCAATGACTGCATCGAGTGTCATAGCTCCGACACATCTTATGATCATGATCTGCTTAAGTTGTGGAGTTAAACCATTGATGAACCACTGGGTGATAACGTCGTCTGGTAAGTTAGCATGGGCCTGTGGTAGCTGCCTTAAGTGTGTTCTGAAGAGAGTAGCATACTCCTGTATGGTTTGATTTGCCTTCTGTCTGTTTGTGTACCTGAGCCACGAAGACTCAAGGACTTGTACCAATGAGACTATACCTCAATTGCCATACAAGTGCATATAGTGGGATCCTTTTCACACATTTAAATGTCAATCCTAAGGAGTGACTCGCCAAGTGTATGAAGACGTGTGCACACGTGATAGAAAATGAAGTGGTTCAGCAATTCACACATGAGAAAAGACTACTACCACTCACACCTACTGAAATACTGTAAGTGTTGCCACAAGCCTCTTTTCAGCAGTTTTGGTATTTTAAGGTTTTCTCCCAGCCCAGAACTCCGAACATAGGCAATAGGGTACTCGTTTCGAAGCTCTCGACGAGACGAATCCAACGGTGGTGGTTTCACTCAATTCTGACCACTGTGCTTCAAGTTATGGCAGAAACAGTGAATTACGGGAGTCACAAACACCCGCGCCACAGCTTCTCCTAGCTTACGCACGCACTACAGCAGCTCAAAACAAGGGGGAAGGGGTAGACAACAGTCCTACACCTGCATTTCAAGCATAACACACACATACAAGAGCAAAATGAAGATCAAAATCAGCAAGAAAGAGGCAAACTCGAAAATTCAGAAGTGCTCCTTCTTCACAATGACAAGAAGTCTTTTACAAAGAGTCACTTTTGACTTATATACTAGTGCCCTAAGTTTGGTCCTTTCACACAAGAGACCGGCACTTTATTCACTAAAAGACTAATTTCCTACTATTGTACATGGGTGAATCACTAATCTTCTATGGGGATGCATCTAGAGGACTCCTCTAGTGCATTTACAATGGAAAATATATACAAAAGTGGTTATGATACAAAAGTTGCGTGTCCAAATCGGAAAAATTTTGGGGCCCATCTTTTTCTCTGCTTTGTGCGCTCTTTAGCTCTGCAACACTCTCCCCCTCTTCGTCTCTGTCATCCCTTGACAGACTTTGCTTCGCGAACGCGTCCCTTGGGTAGTGTTGCCTGATTCTTGATCTTGCATTACGTTTTAGAGGCGCTTCAGCTTTTCTCCGCACGCTCCCCTTGGTCAGTATTGTCTGCAGTTAAACATACATGCAGATTCGATGGCCTTCTTGATTCAAGCTCTACAACTCGAGAGCTTGATGCACTTGTCTTGCCTGTTGACTTGGGTTGCCACGCACGCCACCAGTGACTAGGAATGTGCTGTTCTTAGTCACCCTCTTAAACTTTTCAGCCTCTACCCCTTTGTAACTTTTGGTCCTCTGATTTGTCCTGGTTGTACACATCTGACCCTGTTGTATTGCTTGAGGCTGATTACTTCTTTTCCACCGTGCATGCCCTGGATGATTTCTCTTTTTGCCTGATGCGTGCCCCTGCGGGGCTCTGTGCAGAGATGGGTAATGTGCCCCTGCGGGGCTTCCTGCAGAGATATATTCTTTTTCCTTTCTTAATGAATCGTTCTGGTTTTTGATTTTCTTCTTCTTTTCTTTTTGCTTGATTGTCCCTCTACACGTCCCTCCTCCTGAACTCTGTCGTCCTCGACAGGCTTTCTGTGGCGACGCGTGTATGTTTGAATGGCGGTCTGCTCTCGTTGGTTCAGCAGATTTGCATGACATAACATGAATTCTTTCCATTGCTTTGACTTTACTCCGTCTTCTGGCACCTGTCTATGATCAGCAAAGAAGCTTGTTTCATAGGCCACCAGCCTTGCATTTAAATTGGAAGTCATTTTTACAAAAATCTCTGAATCCATTTCAAAGAAGCCTGTAAAGAATGCTTCTTCGAAAGTTTGCATATATGTCGATGGCAAAAACATAAGGCGCGAATAATACGCCATAATGGTGAGTCGGCTCGGAATAGTTGATAAATAAAAAATGAGAGCTTCCGACCCTTGCGTAATGCCGATGAAATTCAAAAATGTATACTTAGCATGTTGGAACACCTTCAACACTGTAATGAGCATGCTAAATATTTTATTGGTCATCTTGACGGCTAAGTCCGGAACTGCAGCATACCTTGCAATCCAAAATTCCATTGTCTTCACCATATATTCGTCGGTAGGTAAGTAATTATGTGGCGGACTAGGTAGTAACGGATAGTTAAGCCACTGATTATTGATATTGCCTTGGCGCTGTCCTTCCCAAAATTGCGTCCAAGAGCGTCTGCGGGGTACAGGACAAAAAGATGGATTTACCTGAAGCGCATAGGGTGATGCTTCCCACTGTACCCGCAATGTCGGATTCTTCTCCAAAATTTTTCTTCGCCACATCGGATCCGCCTTCTCAAATTCCTCTTGAGTATACTTGAAAGTGTCATGCTGGAATTGAAGGTTGTGATCCGGATCTTTGTTCGTTGCAGACTTTATATACATCCGCGTCTGTTCTTTAAGTAGACCATATGGTATATTAAATGGCTTCAAAATTTGATCTAATTGTTTGTTGTCTATTCGAGCTTCTTTCATTATTTGTACAATTTGATCTTCAAAATCTGCAGTGAGCTGGGACACCAGTAGTGCCCTTTCTGGTCTGCTCAGTTCTGCAATTTCTCGTGTGTTAGGTTCTAATGGAACCTCCTTTTCCGCCCTTATTGGTGAATGATACAAGGGGGGAGAGAGAGGACGTACCTCTTCCTCCACAGTAGCCGTGGTTTCTGGTGGAACTACTGGTGTCCCCTGCTTTCCTGTTAGTTCTATCTGCTCCTGAAGCCATTTGATGAGTTCCTCTTTATTCTTCAGTTCTTCTTCGACCGTTGTAATCTTTTCTAAGACTTGATGTTTGATTAATTCCTGTGCAACTATGTTCATGTGATCTGTGTCTTCTTTGCACTGTCGGAAATAATCTTTCTCGGCTTTTTTCCATTTCTTTCGTAGAGCTGCAGTATCATTCATATATCTTTGTTCCCATTCTGCAATTGTCTCTTGCTCCTGTTTGAGCTGATCTGCCATCTTGGTCAACTTTTCTTCCATGTCTTTTATATCCTCATTTGATTTGTCAGTATTTGTCGGTGGTTGATCACTGAGGAGAGCTGTCATGAGCTCCTTGTTCCTGTCCCTTAAGTGGTCGGCTTCCTCCATGCTCACCTTGAGCTGTGATTCGAGTACCTTGCTACGAGCCTGGATTCTTGTTTTCTCTTTTTCCGTCAGGTCTAGTTTCTTTGTGAGCTCCGAAACTTGCTCCTTGAGTTTGGCATTTTCCGTTTCTAATATTCGGTATTGTGTTTTGGCCGTTTTGATTTCCTCGTGTTTCTTCAAAACTTGAGCTTCTGCTTTAGATAATTTCTTAGCCAGATTCATACCTTCCTTTTGAAGCTCTTGCTTTTCGAGCATGGCTTGGTCGTAATCTTCATCAGCATCAAGCATCAACTGTTGAGTGTCTAGTGCAGTGCGAATCATATCCTGCACCACAGGCTTGAGCTGAGCTATATCCACATTTAGCCATGTCTTCGGTATGTCTGGGGTTTCTCCTGTATGTACATCTTGTCCCTTTGCAACGTGGATCATGTCCTTATGTGGTTGTCGGACTTGTAGTTGTACTTGCGGTTCTGCGTCATCTTTCACCTCCTTACGAACCTTCGTGGCACTCCCTTGAAATGTTACATCCATTGGGGACGGTTCTGCCACAACCCTTAGTGGGGTGAAGGGTTCTTCATCTTCTTTTTCTTCTTCCTGAGGCTTATCCTCTGATATCATTAAGTTCTCCTCGTTATCAGAATTGCCCTCCTTGGTGTGGGTAGTGGAGGCATCTTCCGGTTGAATGGGGTGTTGCCCTTCTTCTTCTGCCTGCTTTTTGGTGGTACTTTGGTCTACCAGTGGTGATTGAGCTTTTTCCGTGTGGGCTGCTTGGTCTTCACCATAGTCTACTTCATTTAATTCGGTCCACTGGCCATCATCCTTCGATTCACTTTGAATGTCTACATCCAATAATGATGTATTGGGCTTTTCTTGGCCGTCAGATCCAGAACTTGAGTTGTCTAGCCCAGTTTCTCGATATCTATGTACCTTGGTGAGTTTGCCTTGTGGTTCCTGAGCTTTTGCAGACTGTCGATAGTGATGACCCTGCACTGGTAGATTGATTTGTCCTTCTGTATATTTGTGAGTCTCCTCCAGTGCTTGGGTTAATTCCTCTTCCGTGATCTTTCTGGTTCCTTGGGGGGTGGTTGTAGGCAATACATGTACTCTCTTTGTTTTTGGCACTTCCTTCTCTGCTTGTTGGACTTCTCGAGGTCGTTTTGTGCCTCTCATGGTGCCTCTCATTTGGGGTTGCAAACTTGTTTCTGCTTCTTCTACTTGTTTGCTTCCTTTCTTCTGTTTCGGTATAGTAGCTGTCTTGACAAATTGAGCCAACTCCATTGAAGATGGCATTTCCCGTAAGAACTCTCGCATGCCCAATGCGTGGTAAATCATAATTGTGAGGGCAGTGGTCCCATTGAGGAATTTCTTATTTTCCCATTTCTTTTTCGCCTCGAACAATCTTTCTTGCATATAAGGTGTAAGGTTTACCTGGTTGCCGATCTGTTTTATGGCATGAGACAATAATTGCACAATAATCTTTTGAGGGGCCGTGTATCTGTTCATACTAGGGAAGCAAAAATGTTGATGAATCAATCTAACTTCTTCTTCGATGTCCACCCTATTAATGTCGACGAAGGTTCTTGTCTTGGCACCACGGCTCTCTTCCTTGACCGTGTTGACACCATCCTTTTCCCATCCAAATGCTTCTTTGATTAAGTCGTGGGAGAACTGAATGACTACCCATTCTCCATTCTTATCCATCACATTGGCTTCTGGTACCAATGGATCATGTAGTGCCGGTCGTAGAGTGTTCATGACCTGAGTACAGCGTTGGAAGTCCGGTTTGTAGATAGGTAGCTCAAAATATTTATGAATTCCTGCTTTCTTCATGATATCGATTGTAGATGGCATTCCATGTAAAACTTTGAAGTCCTGGGACACGATCGGAAAGTGGTGCTCTGTGTCCATGATCTTTATGTTGGCCAGGAAAAGATATTCCTCAACTGGCTGCTCATCTCTGAACCAATGGCCTTTTGCTTTCGTAAGACATTGGGGAGGAAATTCTTGGACCTCCTCTTGGATTGTAGCTTCAGAGTCTTCAGAAGCCATCTGCGCTTACAATGAAAAGTGCATTAGCTTGAAAGGCTTTCATGAGACCATATGGTGTATTATTGTGATTATGGTGGCTCGTCACTCCGTTCCCCATTATTGCAAGAGTGGGATTTCTTACCGCCTCTTTTTATATATTTTTCTGAAAGAAGACAATCATTAGTATAGCCGAAGCAGAGTTTATGTACATAGTATGTCCATTCCTATCAGGTTAAAGCTAAGATCTAGTCTCACTTGGAGATCGTGCACCACTAGTTTGATAATGTACATCCTGTGTCGAATGCTTGGCCTTGTAATGCGGCCCTATCATGCATACTTGAGGTGCATCAGACACTATATGAGTGCAATTGGGTGCTGTATCTCCTCGATCATCCGCTCCTCGTGGTAGCTTTGGTTTCCAGATCCATTTTGAGAACACTGAGAGAGGTCGCTGGTTTTTCTCGATTCGTGCCGCTGCTCGTGTTCCATTTGCTTTATCCATTGTCCGATTGAATATTGCATTGCTCTTCCATCCTTCCTGATGACTCCTATGTGTTGTTGACTTTTTCCTTGTCTGATGTGGTATTTTCTCCTTTGTCCCTACGTTCTGCTTAGCTGCTTGTATGACCTTTTTGGGAATCCATATCTGATGTCGCGATCTTTGAGTTTCAAGCAAGGGCTTGGGAATCCATACTTGCACTGATTCGGTTTGTCTGTAGTTCCTTGCTGCGGGTGTGGTGATGCCTGTTTCCTTCTTCAGAGTGGGTGTGGACGTTTCTTGACTCTGTATCTGATCCTTGCGTACCCACATATATTTGGGTGGTTCTCGATTCGAGTATCTGCTTGTTGGTTTCCAATAGTGCGATCTTTGGATGCTTTGAGCCTGTTTAGGAGAGCGCGTCTCCTCCTTGACTGACTTTTCCACAATTGCATTGGATAACTTTGACTCTATTGTGGACGTCGCTAAGTTCGAAGTTTCAGCTTCTATGCATTTGCTTCCTGATTGGTGAGCATAGTCGATGCTTTCTTCTGTCGTTTTTTGATCTTCCTTCGATCTTGGTATTGACATGGTTTGGATACATGGTTTCTCTTCGAGCAAGCTGAAAATTTCTTTATGCCCTATCGTAGCTGAGATATAACCTTGAGCTAGATGGATACATGCTTCTGTCTCAATGATCCAGTCGTGTCCTAGAATCAAGTCTTCTATCAAATCGTCATCCTCACATACTAGGACTCTTTGTTCCATGGAGGAATTTCCTAGGTGGAGGGATACATTCGTGGTTCCCACGCATTCTATGGTGTGGCCTCCAATTCCTATTAATTGGGCTTTCGTGGGATTCAATTCTAATTGCAGCTCGTCTGCTATTCTCTTTCGCATGCAGCTGAGGCCTGCTCCTGAGTCTATCAATGCATCTATCAATTTATACTCTGTCTTGCCAATCCCTAGGTTTAGGTAAGGTTGCATTTTACACATACGCGTTGAATCCTGGTTTTTGACCTGATAGTTTGCCATAGGGATGGGCTCTTCTCCTTGGAGATAGCATTCATCTCTTTTCCTGATCCACTCTTTCCGTTTCCTAATGCGTTCTAGTGCTTCTTGTCGGGCTTCCTCTCGAATTCGTTCTTCTTCCTTTTTCCTATTTTGAGCTCCTAACAGCCATGCTAGCATTTGATCAGTCAAAGGCTCCATGAATCGTCTTACTCTGCATCCACTGATGTAGTTGGGAAGAATGTCTCCATCTAGTGTGGCAAGATTGACTGCACCACTAGCAGAGATTCGATGTATAATCAAAGGTCCATATCCGCGTTTCTGTAGCTTCTTTGCATGTTGTTTTAGGGTGTATACTAGGACTAAGTCGCCTTCTTTTAGTCCCTTGTCTTTTATATGTGAATCATAATATGCCTTTTGTCTCCGTTTAGCGGCATAAATGCCTGCTACAGCTTGCAATCTAGTCTCGTGCAACTTTTCAATTTGATCTAGTTGCTGGGACAGTTCATGACCGTTCCACTCATATTGTTGGGCCACTTTCAATGTAGGTACTAAGAAGTCAATTGGCAAAATTGCATTCTGCCCATACACTAGATTGAAAGGTGTGGTTCCAATGGCAGTTTTATATGCAACTCGGAAGGCCCAAATTGCGTGATGCAATTGTTTGTCCCAATCCGACCTTCCATTATTGACAATCTTTGTCAATACAGTACATAGTACCTTGTTGGAACTTTCCGCTTGTCCGTTAGCTTGAGGATGGTATGGGGCTGATTTT
The DNA here is from genome assembly GCA_020310875.1 of Ceratopteris richardii. Lineage (NCBI taxonomy): Eukaryota > Viridiplantae > Streptophyta > Polypodiopsida > Polypodiales > Pteridaceae > Ceratopteris > Ceratopteris richardii. Next base: position 5,290,680 of record CM035444.1, read on the forward strand.
TTATGAATCACAAGAAAGTCATTCATTAGCGACTCAATGACTTCATTTAGGAAATGCGTTCCTCGATCACTCACTATCTCGATCGGTAGTCCAAAGCGTGTGAAAATGTGCTCAAAGAGAAATTTTGCTGTGGTTTGAGCATCATTTTTTCGAGTGGCTTTTGCTTCTACCCACTTTGTTAAGTAGTCGGTGGCTACTATGATGTACTCCACATGTGATCCCTTAGCCGGTGGATTGATAGGTCCTATGAAATCAATACCCCACTTGGTAAATGCTCTCGCACAAACCATGGGTCTTAAAGGCATGTCGTCCCTTCGAATGGGATATTTCGCTCTCTGGCATGTTTCGCAGCTTCTCACATATGTTTCCGCATCCATATGTAGAGTTGGCCACCACAAGCCTGCAAAGAGAATCATCTTGACCGTTCTGTCTGCTGAGAAATGTCCTCCCGCAGCTCCTGCGTGTGCCATTTCTAATATGGGAAGATATTCTCCTTCATGTACGCACAATCTGAGTTGATTGTCTTTTCCTCTTCTAAACAATTGTTTTCCCATTATTACATAATCCTTGCTCATTTCTTCTAAGGCTCGCTTCCTTGCTAAACTAGCTCCTATTTCGTGCTCTTTCGTTTTGAGGAATTGAACTAATGTCTTACTCCAATTAGGCGCTATGGTCGAAAAAGGTAATGATACGTGATCCTCCGGGCTAGTCGCTTTGCATTCCACACAATTACTTACATAATCGTGAACGTCTTTTATCATGTCAGGCCAATATACGCCTAACCTTTTTAACTCTCGAATTGTTCCGTGCATCCCTTGATGGGTTTTCCACTTGTTTACATGTGCCTGTTGATTTAGTTGCTTCTGTTCGTCCTCCTCAACACATCTCAATAGGACTCCGTTAGGTTCTTTATAATACATGCTTCCAGCAACAATGTGTAAATTTCTGGTTTGAAGAATCTCTTTTTTGCTATTCTTATTTATTGAGTGTTGAGGGCCATGGGTGAGTATGGGAATTAGTCGTTCCGCCCACTTCGGACATACTTCAAGATTAAACAAATACGTATCTGGTAAATCATCCGGTACTCCGCTAGGTGGTTCTCCATGCGTTAGCCTTGAAAGGTGATCCGCTCTTACATGTGTATTTCCTTTTTTGACTATTACCTCAAAGTCGAACTCCATTAATAATAAGAACCATCGTACCAATCTTCCCGTGTTGCAAGGCTTATTGACTAAATACAACAAAGCCTGATGGTCTATAAAGAACTTGAATTTGTTGGCTAAGAGGTAGTGTCTAAACTTCTTCACTGCATAAACCATTCCTAAGCCTTCTCTTTCAGTAGTCGTATAATTTCTTTCTGCCTGGTTTAATTGTCTACTCGCATAAGCGATTGGATGGTCAAGCTTCCCTTCATCAGCCGGTTGAGCTAGGATACATCCAATGGCGTAGTTCGAAGCATCAACATGAATATGAAAAGGCTTGCTCCAGTTGGGTGATTTTAGAATTGGGGCTGTACTCAACCGCTTCTTAAGCTTGTTGAAGGCCTTCTCACACTCGTCTGTCCATGTGAACTGAGTCAATAGACCATATAAAGGCTTAGCTATTATGGCATACATGTGAATAAACCTACGGTAATATCCACAGTGTCCCATAAAGGCTTGTACTTCCTTCGCATTCTTAGGTCTTGGTAGCTCTAAGATAACTTTAATCTTTTCTTCGTCCGTGGATATTCCATTCTTTGAAACAATGTGTCCTAGGATTTTTCCTTGTCGCACCATGAAGACACATTTCTCAGGGTTCAAACAAACTCTATACTGTCTACATTTATTGAATATTTTTCTCAGTTCCGGTATATGGTCTGGTCGTTGATTTGAGTATGTACACAGATCATCTACATATACTTCCATACTTTTTCTCAGAAATTCTTTGAATACATGACACATCAGTCGTTGGAAGGTGGCTGGCGCATTAGTGAGCCCAAAAGGCATTACTCTAAATGCATAGATTCCCCATTCAGTCGCGAATGCGGTTTTATGCTGGTCCTCAGTTGCAATAGCTACTTGGTTGTAACCCGAGAATCCATCCAAGAAGCTATAGACCTCCTTGCCGGCAACTCTTTCCAAAAGATGGTCTGTGATGGGTAGAGGGAAACTATCACGTATAGTTGCTGCATTTACTTTTTTCAAGTTGATACACACCCTTAGTTTTCCGTTTTTCTTGGGCACTACTACTAGTGGCGATACCCATTCCGTGTGTTCAATCTCATAAATGAATCCTGCCGCTAGTAATTTGTCAATTTCTTCCTTTATTTTTGCAGCGTAAACTTCGTTATACGTGTAAGGGCGTTGTTTAGAAGGTTTTGCATCCGATGTCATAGGGATTCGATGAGCGCATATGCTGGGTTCTACACCCTTGAGGTCTTTGTACGTCCAAGCAAACACGTCTCGATACTCTCGGATGAGTCGTATGAGATCCTCTTCTTCTTCTTCCGATACATCTTTTCCAATATACGTGCACCTCGCTTCTCCGTCTTCTATCGTTACAACAACTTTCTTGGTTTGTTCCTTGTTGTTATAGGCTTCTCCATCCCGGGCCTCTTGTTTAGGCATTTGAGTAGCTATCTTTCTTTCTTCCACTTCATATCTTTTAAAATGTTCTGGAACTTCGAAATGGTCTGGTTCCGGTTCCACTTTACTCGTGTCCTCTCTAGGCTCGTGTATTATAGGGATGGTTTCGATTGCTAAGACTTTTGTTGATCTTTCTTTTGATTCTTTTTGCATGGTTTCTAAATATTGTTCCTCAGAGTCAAACTCTGGTTCCATTTCTATGCTTTCATACTCTTCTTTCCACTCTTCCTCTGCAATTTCCCCTGCTTCTACTTCTTGGAGGACAACCATGTAGAGGTTCACATCATATCCTTCCTCGTCTATACAGTCGTTCATCGTCAATACTTCCTCATTCACACAAACGTCTAATGTGGCTAGGATTTCCATCCAGCCGTGTGGTTCGAAGAGTTCATCTGAAAAAATTTTAGGCATGTAATCGGGGTCTTCTATCGATCGATAGTTAGGGTGCCCTATTGGCCACATTTGTTTTTTACACTCCTCCTTCTTTGCTTCTTTGCACATCCACAACTGGGCATCCTCATGCATCCAAGATTGGTCACTTGATCCAGCACTGTGAATGGATAGGTCATCTTCTTCTTTGTGGACTGGATTCCATTGTAATGGAGGGACATCCCGATAAGCGAATGTGTGCAAGTTTATCTTAGTAGTGTTCCCTTGATGTTGGAGATATAATGAATCTCTGCCCCAATCTTGTACGACTCGCATCTGTCTCATGAAGGGTCGTCCTAATATCATCTCATAATTGTTTGCTTTTTCGAACTTACATATGGCTAGTGTGTGTTCAAATTCCACTCCACACGTGGTTAACTTAATTCCTTCCAATATTCCTAGGGGTCTCTCCACATGACCGTCTGCTAACTGGAGCTTCATGCGAGTGGGTCGTAAGGCTGGTTTTCCCCACTTTTCCCAAATCTCCTTCGTTGCAATTCCTACCCCAGCTCCTGTGTCTAAGATAGCTTTGGTCATGTACCCATTGTAAATGACAGGTAAACAGGTATTCCCTTCATCCCCTTCACTGAACTCTCCTACTTTATCGACTGGAACCTGTATTGTGGACTTATTTTCCAGTTCCTTTTCTTTTGATCCTTCATTCTTTGACAGAGGTTTCAATTGATCTGCCATTTGCTTCCATAACTGGGGTTTAAGTCTAAGCAAATCTTCCACCGTTAATTGGCATTGAACTTTTGTTTTCCTTAACTCTGTTAAGTTATGCGAACTCTCCTTTCCTTTTCCTGTTCCTTTTCCATGCACCGTGGGTGCTCGTATTACCACTGACTCTCGTTCGTACTCTCCCATATAGTTAGGCAATGTTGAAATGCTTATGGTCTCCTCTCTACCTCTATCGAGTCTTGAAATCTCCTCGTAGGCCTCCTCGAGGTTAGGATGGGGTTGACAGTCTTCCACATCTATTTCATCAAATGGTGGTGGATCGACACCATTCTTTTTCCATTGTTCTTCTCTGATTCTATCCCACAAGTCCTTGGGCCATTCTGCTTCTAAGTCTGGTATGGCTGATACAGGGCCATCTTGTGTTGCCTCTTGTTCACCTTGGGGATCTTCTTTCCTAAGTTCTTTATCCTTTGGTTTGATGTATTCTTCGTAAGATTCCTGTGCAATCCTTGTCTCTGGTAGAGTTGGGATAGTCTTTTCTAGGGTGGTTTGTGCTACTTCTATGAGTTTTCTGCATATGGCTAGCCTTTCCTTTTCTAATTCCCCTCTAGGGTAGATTTTTTCATGTTGCTCTATGTTTGGTCCCATTTTGATTCTAGCTTGGTACGCTTTTAGCCACATGTCCAAGTCGTCTGGCTTTGGGTCTGCTAGAATTGATCCGGGCTTCTCCCTATCTGAGCTAGGTTCGATTAGCTCAGGAGTCTCCTTAGACTTCTCTTGTTCTTTGTGTTTACTTAACTTTTCAATTGGCTTTTTACTGTTTGTACTTTTGTTCTTTGCCCATTTATCCTTGAGTTTCTCTCGTCGTTCTTTCCATTTCTGAGCTTTTGTGTTACGGGAATTTTCGCCAGGATCCTCGGAATCTTCCACTATCTGAGTTGAAGGGCTTATTTTCGTGTTATTTTTTTGCTCCTCTTCCAATTGCTGTTCTTTTTGTTGTTTTGTTTGGGCTCTAGTGATGGCTTTTAGTGGCACTGTGTATTCCTTATCACTTCCAGATTCTTCTATGACCTCTATTACATTGATTGGTGCAGAACCTTGGTTTTTTACTGGATTCTTAGGGCAATCCCTAAAAAGATGTTCTTTTCCGCAATCACTGCAATATCCTTCCCAGATTCTAGGTGGTGGAGGGTTGTATGGTCGAGGGCATTCTCTCATGAAATGGTCTCCTCCACATCTAAAGCATGGTCCTCTCTGCACTGGTGGTCTACTAGGTGGTCTCATGGGTTGGGGTGCCTTAGGAGCCGTATACATTAGAGTGGAAGTCTCTGCTCCACAAGTTTGATCATAGCCTTCATACCCATAGTATGTGGTCTCATAAGCCGGTTCGTATTCCATCACGTAGGCTTCATACGGATAGTACTCACTCGGTAGAGTTTCGTATCCAAAGTTTGTTGATTCTATCTGGGTCATTGTCGTAGCTGGTACTATAGCTCTTTCTAGATTTTCTTCTGGTTGCGCATACTGTACTGGTACTACTTGTTGAGGTTGCGACGGTTGGGGTCCTAGCACAGGTTGTGGTGGTGGGTATGGTGTCTGTTCAAGTGGTCTAGGTACTCCCGTCTGTGTTGGATAAGGGTTGTATCTTGGGATCTCTCTGTTTGGGTCTCTAGGTGGATATCCATACGGTCGATACTGAGGTGGTTGGAAAGGGCGTGTTTGCCTATTAAATGGACAGTTCTCAGTAGTGTGATTAGTGTATTTCTGTTCTATGTGACAATACCAAGAAGTCCCTTGTTGTTGCTGCCTGTTGTATGGGTAAGCTGGTTGTGCACCGCCCCCTCCTCAAACACACAGGTGAGTAGGGTGATCTCCTCCACATAAGCTACATCTCCGTAGCATAGGCAATCTTTGAACTGGGGGTTGATAAGCTCTTTGCCCCTGTGCTCCTAATTTCTTGGCTAATAGCTCTGCTAATTCTTCCACGTGACTGGAGTTGGAAGAAATAACACTCCTTGAATCGTCCAATTTAGCGTGGCTGGACTTGCTGTTGAGGTCCTCAGCCAAGTTATCTTCCAAATCAATACACTCCTGAAGACACTCACTCAAGGTTTGTAATCTTTTCACGTACACTAGCGTCCTCAAGGTTCCGTTAGTGAGCCCATCCAAAAATAATGAAATCATTTTTTGTTGCGTCGGTCTCTCTGTTACTGGGCATCTATCCACATACTGGTTGAATCTTCTGGCGGCATTCTTCACCGTTTCATTAGGATTTTGTTTGAAGCTGTGAATTAGCGAAGCTGAATTGTGTTTAATTCCCCTCTTAGTGAATTCTCCTATGAACTCTTGAAAAAATTGTTCCATGTTTCCAAACTGATTGGGATCTAAGGGTTGGAACCAGGTCAGAGCTGTTCCTATGAGGGTGAGTCCAAATGCCTCATATTGTACAAAGAAGTCGTCCACTTGTTCCGCTCTTAGGACTTGTTTGAATTCAACAAAGTGATCATATGGTTCTCCTGATCCATCATAAGGGTTTCTTACACACCTAGCCACTTGAATAGGCCTCAGCCTTCTAACTGGTTCAGGTGGTCTGGGCATTACAGGAAGAATAGGGACAGCTGGTCGTATTGGTGGCATTCCATGCTGTCTTCCTATAGGTGGTTGTGGTCTTACTGGTGGTCTGTACTGGTTTCCTATCCCTGGTTGGGTCTGATAGTGTGCTTGTACTCCTGGCATGGCAAATTGTACATGAGCATGATTAGGTATGCTCCTATGGCTGGTCTGTCCTGATGCATTATTTTCTGTTTCTTCTTGATTTCCAAATGGATTTTGTGAGGTTGTTGCTTGTTCTCTCTGGGAAAACACAGGTGTACCCATATATCTTAATCGAGACCTGTCTAAGATACTCACAGGCCAATACCTTCTTTGATCTTTATCCAGGTATGTGAGTCGAGTCTCATCCTCCGGGTCTTTCAATTCATAGAATGTCACGGGGTTCTCTTCTCTCCCTGGAACAGGTGAATCGGTTTGCAACAGTAAGTTTGATCCGTGAATCATATAGACTTCTAACAAATAGTCCTCTTGAGGTATCAAGTCACCTCTCAAGACACGTGACACTCGGGATCTGCCTCTAGGGGTGGTCACAAACTCTTCTGGTTGTGTCCTTCCTAGGTTTTCAGGGTTTGAGAGTTCCCCTCGTTCATTGATCCTTTCAGAGAATTCGGTTACAATGTAGATGTGGCCAACTTTGTCAACATATGCACCTCCTTCGTATTTGACAGCTGGTCGGGGTACTATTGTGGCATTTTGGGAAGTTACCATCCTGGCCACAGACCTATTTAAGCCATCCAGGTAGATTGGAATCTCCTGGGCATTGGTGGACACATACTGCAAGGAAGTACGGTAGTCCCCCTCCACAGCAGTCATGAAGCTTCTCGTTGGTGTGGGGCCTTGCATGTCTTCCGAGGCCATGTGTAAATCTTCTTTTGAGTCACTAGAGGTTTCTAAGTAAACGGAGTGATGACTAACCTGGGCAGTACTTCCTACTGAAGAGATGATACTCCTTCGACTACTTAGAACTCTTCCTGACCTCAAGTTCATTCACTCTCCCAAGCCTCTCTTTATGCTTCTTAGATTCCCCTTGGGTAGCTCTCCCAATGACTCAATTTGTCTGCCAAAAGAAGGGGTCAATCTGGGCGATACCACTTCTTGACGATACTACTCTCGGCGATACTGCACTGGCCGCGATACGATACCAGACACCCAGACGATACGATATCAATCTGGTGTCGCGATACTATCCTGAAAGACAAACGATATGACACCTCGACTATGCACGATACGATACCTAAAAGGCTCGGCGATACGACACTAATGACAGTGTCGCGATACTGTGCTACTGAACAGACGATACGATACCACAGCGGTGTCGCGATATCAGAATTCTCGAAACACGATACGATCTCAAAAGACCGACGATACGATACCAGATATAGTGTCGCGATACTTCACTAGGAAACACCACGATACGATACTGGCAAAATAGACGATACGATACCAGAGATCACAGGCGATACGATCTCACAGTGATGAGTGCGATCGCGATACCAATCTTGGCGACACGATACCACTATGGTGTCGCGATACCAAGATAAGCAAACGACGATACGACACTTGGGGAAGGCCCGATCGCGATACCAAAGTATCAAGTGATACGATACCACCCGGTAAAGTGAGGTCGCGATACTAAAAACTTAGGCGATACGACACCACAATGGTGTCGCGATACCCAGTGTTAGTACCAGACGATACGATACAAGGGGTCGGACCCGATCGCAATACCAACTCAGTGTCGCGATACCGGAATAGTGTCGCGATACCAAGACTGATATCCAGCGATACGACACCTCTGGCGAGTGTCGCGATACTAGGGAATTTTGGTATCGCGATACCAAAACTCAACCGATCGCGATACTCAAGCCAAAAGGTCTCCAAACTTGAAAATTTTTATGCCCCCTTGCACCTCTCACCCTTCTCCTCACTCCTAAACCTCTGTCTCTCACAAAATGTACAATTACTCAAAAATTTTCCCCCCCGCGATACTGCGCATTCCTTTTAATCATTGGTTTGTGCAAGTTTAGAGAGTTTTAAGTATTAAATCTTGATGGGAACTCACCTTGGGTCTATCTAGTTTGCTTCTTGAACTCTTGCACAAGCTTTGAAGGCCTGAAGCACACGATACTGCCCGCACGATACCGGTCGCTGTCGCAGACGATACCAGTGAGCAGTGAAGTGTCAAATGAAACAAATTTTTTGGTTTTTATACTTTTTGGACAGAACTTGAAATTTTGGAATTTTTTTGGTGATTTTTTGGGGATTTTGGTCTACTCCTACTCCTCTTCTCCTTACTTCTCCTCTCCTTCTAACCTAACCCTAACTCCTTCTTCTCTTCCCTCCTCCTAAACCTAAACCTAAAACTTATCACACACACCTCAAAGATGAGAAGTGACAAGTGCTGAAATGGTGGACTACTTGCCAATGGACAAATTTGCGTCTACAAGTACGATTCGATCACACTCGCTCTATAACCATCACGAAGGCACCTTGGTAGAGTGACTCCCCAGCAACGGCGCCAAAAACGTGTGTACCTGAGCCACGAAGACTCAAGGACTTGTACCAATGAGACTATACCTCAATTGCCATACAAGTGCATATAGTGGGATCCTTTTCACACATTTAAATGTCAATCCTAAAGAGTGACTCGCCAAGTGTATGAAGACGTGTGCACACGTGATAGAAAATGAAGTGGTTCAGCAATTCACACATGAGAAAAGACTACTACCACTCACACCTACTGAAATACTGGAAGTGTTGCCGCAAGCCTCTTTTCAGCAGTTTTGGTATTTTGAGGTTTTCTCCCAGCCCAGAACTCCGAACATAGGCAATAGGGTACTCGTTTCGAAGCTCTCGACGAGACGAATCCAACGGTGGTGGTTTCACTCAATTCTGACCACTGTGCTTCAAGTTATAGCAGAAACAGTGAATTACGGGAGTCACAAACACCCGCGCCACAGCTTCTCCTAGCTTACACACGCACTACAGCAGCTCAAAACAAGGGGGAAGGGGTAGACAACAGTCCTACACCTGCATTTCAAGCATAACACACACATACAAGAGCAAAATGAAGATCAAAATCAGCAAGAAAGAGGCAAACTCGAAAATTCAGAAGTGCTCCTTCTTCACAATGACAAGAAGTCTTTTACAAAGAGTCACTTTTGACTTATATACTAGTGCCCTAAGTTTGGTCCTTTCACACAAGAGACCGGCACTTTATTCACTAAAAGACTAATTTCCTACTATTGTACATGGGTGAATCACTAATCTTCTGTGGGGATGCATCTAGAGGACTCCTCTAGTGCATTTACAATGGAAAATATATACAAAAGTGGTTATGATACAAAAGTTGCGTGTCCAAATCGGAAAAATTTTGGGGCCCGTCTTTTTCTCTGCTTTGTGCGCTCTTTAGCTCTGCAACACTGTTGTTCTATAGATAGTCAAAAATTTTGGCTGGATTCTTTTTTAGCCTGAATCGCTGCAGAAAAGCATCTCGTACTGCTTCGTAGGTGCCGAAATGATTAATATCATATTCTGTAAGCCATCTAGCTGCTTCATTAACAAGTGTAGATTGGAAGACAATGGCTTTGTAGGCCTGATCCTGTGGATGGTTGAGAACTGCATAACTTATCTCGAAAGTGCGCACGTGAGCATCCGGATCATCTCCTGGAAATCCACCAAACTTCGTGTATGTCACTCCCGTTGGAGGTGGCCTGGGTGGACATAACTGTTGTTGTCCGTTCATCGTGAGCGTGTTATACTTTCCTTCCGAACTACCGGAATCTGTATCGTCGGATGACGCACTTTCTGGTGCGATTATCTTGCTTAATATGCTTCAAATCTCTATTTCAAGCAGCCTTCCTTCCTCCTTGATGTCCAGTGTATGTGAACTTGCTTCCAAGCGCGGAGATTGGGCTGAGGATTCAGCAGAAAATGCTAAATCGTCATCGAAAAACGGTGATTCTCTTACCGAAATTTCACCGGAATGAACCAAAATTATGCCCGAATTTGGCGTTTTTTCGCTTTCGCTGATTTCTTTGACTACAGTGTCTCTAATCGTAGTTAAATCTGAATCTTTTTCCCAGAGTGTTAAACTAGATTCCAACTGCATCTTGGTAGATTCTGGAATTACTATATTTTCGACAGACTGTGCCGAAATAGTACCGGAATGTACCAGAGGCGTAACAGGTTCCACCGGAATATGACCGGAATCCGTTTTAACGTTCTTAACTTTCTTGACAACTGGGTCAGTCCTAGTTGTACTTCTACCTCCCAAAGTTGGCTTTAGTACTCCAGACTGATGATTCTTGGGATACGTTTCACCGGATCGAGTAACCGGCATGTATCATCTTTTGTACTAATCACGTAATATTACTAACGGGACAGTCTGCAACAATCTGGTTCTGTTGCTACTGCCAATCGAACGATAATCTAATTTTGACAGATGACTGGCAATCTTGATGCCACCTTCCCACAGACGGCACCAAATGTTAAGTATAAAAATAGTGACGTGGTGTAACTGACTAACCGAAATCGTTACCGAACAAATATTTAAACGTAAAACAGTGATTCACCGTAACTGTGTTAAACTTCCAGTATCGTCACCAAAACAACGTGGGTTCTTGGGAGTGGTAGGGGTCTGTTAGACAGAGGCCCTGTACTATTTTCCGAATTATTCAACACAACATCCGAACATGTATACGCGTCTTAACTCAGTTACTAGCGGTAACTAACAACATTTGATCTCTATGTTTCTGCATATTGAAATCTCCAGACTAACCTACTATTGGAACAGAGCACTAGTATGGGATACCGATTCCACAGTAGTAATCAACCAGAGACAATAATTTAACCAATAGATTTCTTTGTCACAACATGTTATAGCGATCTCAACTAAAGGTTTACGTTTACCGAAAGCACTAGTCCGTCCTCATCACCGAATGCACAAGTTCAGTAAAACAAACAAAACATTATCAACAGTGTATTAAGTTGTCAAAATCAAATCACGCAGTAACATAACTACTCAGATTGACTCGGGGTACTTTCAACGACTGAAGAGCATACAATAATGCTATACGAAACAATAATCAGACACACAATCCGTCACTTAATATTCGTTACAGTGAACTTAAGTATCAGCAGACAATGCAGACAGAACAGAATTCAATACTAACAATACTCAAGACCTCACACAGTGTAAGAATACTCTGACAAATATCAAGACGAACAATCTGGCAATTCCCGAAAAGAACTGGCTCTCGACCACTCTTTTTCCATTGCTTTATAAAGATGTTTACAGGATGCGCGTACCAACTTTTCGCGCAATTTACGAAAATTCCGTTACATCCGGAATACATTTGTTCTACTCCGGCGGCCGTCTAACAACTCCAACGCCTCAACTCTACGTCTTACCATCACACGCTCGTCCTCAAAGCTCGATCCCCGGCAACGGCGCCAAAAAATTTGGTGTAGCTCAGTGATGAGTAGCACCTCCTTTAATGTCAATCAGGGAAGACGTGAGGATGGTATGATGTCCTCGAGCAAGTGAAGGCACCAGTGCGTGAGTGCGAAGCACACTAACATGCACACACATACACACACACGCGCACACAAGGCAAGACAAAGAGTGAGAAGCAATGGAGTTCTTTAGATTACTTTCAACAAGCTCATACAAGTTCAAATCAATTACAAGCTAACCTAAAAAATGAGCCCTCTAGCTCTATTTATAGTTTTTGACTAGGTTTTGGCCTTGTCCAGACTTAGTGTCCGGCCTAGTTAAAAATTAGGTTCTCTGCTCTATTTGGAGGTTCAAACGGAGTCTAAAAAATGTGAAAATTGATAGGTAGGTACTTCTAAAGCTCCTCAAGCTCAAGGACTCCTTGGCTTCCACAAAATGGAGCTACAAAAATATGAAATGGTATTTACAATGGTTTTTAGTGATGAAAATCACTATTTTTGTAGGGATTTCTTCTAACATTTTGACGTACATTTCCTGGAGCTCCCTTCTTGCTCCTTCTTCTTGTGTGCCCAACTCTTTGATGCCTGAAAAATTTAAATGGCCTACTTGCCAGATCTTCTTTGACTACTGTGTCTGCTTGTGCTTTCTCTTCGCTCCGACTCCCTTCGTAGGCTTCCTTGTCTTGTGAATCCTTCAGTTCCTTGACTACTGCCGACACTTGCTTACCTCCGAAAACAATTGGAGAGTGCCACATGAATGAAGGTGATTCTATGGAAAATTTTCAAAGATCATGGATTTGAAAGAACAGTTGATTTCTCTTGATGAAGTTATACCAAATAGCTCACTTGTGCAGACCATTCTGAATGGTCTTCCTGACTCATATCAGATTTTTGCTTCTACTCTTCGTTTGATGATGAAAGGCAATCCAAATGCCTTGTCATTTGAGGAGTTAGTCTCTATTCTGTTATAGGAAGATTAGTAGAGGTAGAGAAGGTCTATTATGCGTGTTGTAGATCAAGCTTTCCTGGCTAGTCAGAAGGGCAAAGGTAAATGGAGCTCTTCTACTAGTAAGAAAAAATATGCAAATGCTACACATTCGAAGAAGGAAGACAAAGATGAGAAGAAATCAGAAAAGCAGAAATTGTTTTGCAAATACTGTAAAGCAAATGATCATGTCATTAAGAGCTCTCCAAAACTCACTACCAAAGAGGCAAAGAAGAAAGAGACCGGAATGGTTGTTGTAGAGGCCTCTACATCGAAAACAGAGTCTACTAATCTTGCGCAGGAAGAAGAATGGACATTTACTGTTGTTTGTAATTTTGACCCATCTTCTCATGAGCAATGCATGTCTGTAGTAGACTCACATATTTGGTAGTTTGATAGTGGGGCGACCAAACACATTACCTCGTAGCACAATTTTTTATCTTCACTTAAGCCTGCCCCTACAAGGAATACTGTTACATGTGCCAACAACTCCTCCTATCCTGTTATGGGAGTTGGTAAGATCATTTTGACTACTGCTTATGGTAGTTCTTTCACTTTGTTAGATGCTTTGTTTGTGCTAGAGATCAAGAAAAATTTTTTATTAGTTTCTGCATTAGCCAAGATTGGCTTGGTTGTGAAATTTGTTGATAATAGATCTGTCAAATGGCGATGTCATCATTGCTTCTGACATTTTATGTCGTGGGCTGTATAAGCTCATAGACTATGAAAGATCTATATATGATTTGGCATGTGTAGTACATGATTCTCAGGCTATGTCAGATGCAAAGCTTTGGCATGCATGCTTTGGTCATTTGAATTTTGCTAGTTTGCTACGCTTGTAGAAATGTGAAATGATGTCCTCTTTGCCCAAACTTGAGGCACCTGGTAAACATGTATGTGAAGGCTGTATTGTAAGACAATAGTTACGCAATATAACAGAGGAGCAGTAGCACAGAAGATAACAGATATAGGAGAATCTCAACAATTTTCTACTAACAGCAAGTACAAAGATGATGGCGTTGTCCACCCATCAAAGAGCTATTGTGCCCACTTCGGTAGTGGCTTACGCTGTGCAGCTACAACTGGTTGGCTTTTTATTGAGGAAATTTCTCCATCAGATGTTTCCTCCTCCTCAACTTTAACCTGTCTTTTGATAGGCAGAAGGTGAGATATTTCTCCGTTTGATGAGATAGTGGATTTAAATTTATCTTCTACTAAGTGTGGTCGTTCATCAAACACCACATCTCGGCTGACAAAATCCTTCCTTGCCTCAGGATCCCACAACCTATATGCTTTAGACTCTTCACTATATCCTAGGAAGACACACTTTTTGCTTTTTGAATCCAACTTTGATCTTGTTGAATCAGGAATATGTGCATAACAGAAACAACCAAAAATTCTGAAATGCAAAACTGAAGGCTTTTTACCAGAATATGCTTCTTGAGGAGTCATCCCCTTCAGAGCTTTTGTGTAGCTTTGATTGAGGATGTAGACTGCTGTATTGACTGCTTCTGCCCAGAATGAATAAGGCATGTCTTGAGCCTTTAACATACAACGAGCCATTTCAACTAATGTCCTGTTCCTACGCTCAACAATGCCATTTTGTTGAGGTGTATGAGCTGTGGTAAGTTGCCTTTTCACACCATGCTCCTTATAGTAATTGTTGAATTATGTTGACAAGAATTCACCTCCTCTATCTGTTCTAAATTTCTTCAGTTTCCTTCCTGATTCATTTTCTACATACTTATGCCATGCTTTAAATTTTTCAAAAGCATTAGCCTTCTCTCGAATGAAATAAACCCACATCTTTCTACTATAATCGTCGACTAACAGCAAGAAGTAGAAAGATCCTCCTAAAGCAAGTGTAGACATTTTACCGCAGAGATCAGCATGTACCAACTCTAGAGGAGCTTGAGATCGATTGCTGGTCTCTCTTGGAAACGCCTTTCGTTGTTGCTGCCCATTATACAAGCTTCACAAGGTTCCTGCAACTCTGAAAATGCAGGCAAATGAGCAACCATCCCTGTTCTTTGCATCTCCTTCAAAATTGCAAATCCGAGATTCCCAAATCGTTGGTGCCATAACCTGCTTACATCTTTATCTTCTGTAGCAGTTAAAGCACTTAACTCATAAAAGTTATCCCGTCGTATGCCTTTACCTACAACATTACCTGATGAATCCATGATTTCTGCACCACTCTTATTGAAGTGAACTTCGAGTCCACGATCTGTTATTGCAGAAACTGACAACAAATTTCTTTTGAGTGTAGGTACATAGAGAACATCGGATAACTTTTTCTCAACACGTGGAGAAGTGATAAAAGAGATGGTTCCAGTTCCTTCGGCTAGACACTTGGAGTCATTTCCCACCACTACATTGATGGATTCCTGTAGAGGCACCAGGGAACTATACCAATCCTTTTTACTGGTCATATGGCGAGAAGCTCCACTATCTAAAATCCATGGTTCTTCAACACGAGCTTGAGCAGATGAACATACCTCTTCAATAGCTATCCAAAGTTCCAGCTCTGTGTTGTTTGCAGACTCTTTGTTCTTCCATGATGATTTTACAGTCCCATTCCTTTCATCATCTTGCTTCTTTCTGCAATCCTTGATGGCATGGCCTTTCTTTTCATAATAGAAGCAACTTCCTGTGAACTTTTTCTTCTTTGGCTTCTCCTTTGATCCCTCAGAAGAGCCTTTACCTTTTGCATTTGCTGAGAATGCAGCATCAGTTGTACTTTGCCGATTCTTCAGCCGCATCTCTTCTTCTAAAAGCGTCGCACAAAACTCTTCAAATGTAAGTGGAGTTGGCCTTACCTGAGTGTTAAGGGATGTTACTAATCCATCATACTTTGCTGGAAGAACACGTATAGATCTTCGAGCCAGCTCTTCTGGTGTTATAACAACACCAATTGCAGCCAATTGATCTTGAAGATGCTTTATCCGTTTGATAAAATCTTCAGCCTTTTCAGAATCAGAATGCTTTTCGTTTGCCAACTGATTTTCTAAATTTTGTCCTAGTGTGGTTCTTGGTCTCATATTGTCGAGCCAATATGCCCCAAGCCTCATGTGCTTTAGAAGTATGTTGAACTAAAGTAAGCACAGAATCACTTACACTAGTGACAATCACACATAATGCATCAGCATTCCGCCTCTTCCAAGCTCGTAGAATATCTGGATCTCGCTGAATCATTAATCTTGAATTTGCTGGATCTTCAACTGGTATAGGCTCTGGATCCAATCCCATCCGTCCCATGACAGTGTCAAGTAATTCATAGGAGTCCAAAATTGCAGAAATTTTGAACTTCCAGAGTGTATAGGTGGTTCCATCCAGCTTCCCTTCATTGAATGCAGGTGGACGAATTCGAATAGGTGCAGCATTAACATTAGCTGAAGCACCAAGACTAGTGTTTGACGATGAAGCCATCATGTAATCACTCGAATAATCTACTGATATTCTAGTCTGCTAGTAGGCTAAAATAGTGATACTTCTCAAGCTATTCGAACCTTATAGCTCTGATACCATGTAAGATAATAGTTACACAATATAACACAGGAGCAGTAGCAGAGAAGATAACAGATATAGGAGAATCTCAACAATTTTCTACTAACAACAAGTACAAAGATGATGGCGTTGTCCACCCGTGCACTCTCAAGGTAGAGCTTAAATGGTGATCTAGACAACTCTAGATAGGGAGATACAAGGTAGAGGTATGCTGGCTCAATGTGATGTCTCAGGTAGTGCAGAACTCATATATATATAGGATCATGGGTGGCCTTCCGTGGACGGCTATACATGGGCGGTAGAGTGTGGGCGGCCACTGCCCGCGTAATTGTCATACACGGCTTAGACCGGTTGAACCGACCTAACAAATATAAATGATTTCTAACTCTGATAGGGAATATTCTATGGAATATTCCCTATACTATAAAGCAAATGATCATGTCATTAAGAGCTGTCCAAAACTCACTACCAAAGAGGCAAAGAAGAAAGAGACCAGAATGGTTGTTGTAGAGGCCTCTACATCGAAAACAGAGTCTACTAATCTTGCGCAGACCCATCTTCTCATGAGCAATGCATGTCTGTAGTAGACTCACATATTTGGTAGTTTGATAGTGGGGCGACCAAACACATTACCTCGTAGCACAATTTTTTATCTTCACTTGAGCCTGTCCCTACAAGGAGTACTGTTACATGTGCCAACAACTCCTCCTATCCTGTTATGGGAGTTGGTAAGATCATTTTGACTACTGCTTATGGTAGTTCTTTCACTTTGTCAGATGCTTTGTTTGTGCTAGAGATCAAGAAAAATTTTGTTATTAGTTTCTGCATTAGCCAAGATTGGCTTGATTGTGAAATTTGTTGATAACAGATCTGTCAAATGGCGACGTCATCATTGCTTCTGACATTTTATGTCATGGGCTGTATAAGCTCATAGACTATGAAAGATCTGTATATGATTTGGCATGTGTAGTACATGATTCTCAGGCTATGTCAGATGCAAAGCTTTGGCATGCATGCTTTGGTCATTTGAATTTTGCTAGTTTGCTACGCTTATAGAAATCTGAAATGATGTCCTCTTTGCCCAAACTTGAGGCACCTGGTAAACATGTATGTGAAGGCTGTATTTTGGGCAAAATGCAGCGTTCTTCCTTTCAAAAAGATGGTTCAGTTCGGGCTACTCAAAAATTGCAACTTGTACATAGTGATGTCTGTGGTCCTATGCAGACACCTTCTTTTGGGAACTATCTTTACTTCATGGCCTTCATCGATGATTTTTCCAGGCACGCATGGGTATATCCATTGAAGGAAAAGTCTAAAGTGTTTATGTGCTTCAAACAATTTCTGGTTTTGGCTGAAAATCTATTAGCATGTAAAATGGGCACCCTCCATTCTGATCGAGGGGGGGGGAATATATGTCTTTTGACTATAATACATTTATGGCTGAACGTGGGATAAAACATCAATGTACAGTGCCATATACACCTCAACAGAATGGAGTTGTTGAACGAAAGAACATGTCACTCATGGAGATGGCGAGGTGTATGGTCAAGAGTCAGGCTTTGCCACATAGTTTCTAGCTTGAGGCTCTCTTGTGTGTAGCATATGTACTTAACAGGTGTCCCACTAAAGCGCTGTAGTCTATCACTCCATATGACGCTTGGCATGGTCGAAAGCCATCTGTTGCTCATCTGTGTGTTTTTGGTTGTCTGGAATATGCATTAGTGCATGAACAACATCGTAGAAAATTGGATGATAAAGCAGAAAAATGTATTTTTTTTGGGTACAGTTCTAAAAGTAATGGCTATCGTCTATATCATCAAGAGACTAAACACATTCTGGTTAGTTGTGATGCTGTTTTTGTGGAAGATGCTATTCAACCATTGCTTTCATGTACTAAGGAGATATTTGTTAGCTCCAAAGACATGTATGATACTTTGCTGCCTCTTTTTATAGGTGGACAGTCTAATGCTGGTCCGAATGAGGTAACCTCTCAGCCTTTGCCCGTTTCATGTGATGATGCAAATCATTCCATTTCTAATGCAGATTTACGTGATGCACTTGTTGATGATTGAGCTAATAATGAGCAGACAAAAACTATACCAAAATGGTTGGTGCATACTTTGTGTGATAACATATTAGATGCACCTCTGTCATATCATACTCGATCAGGCTCTCATAGTTCCTCTTTTGCATCAGATTGCTATGCGATGGCTGCGTCTAGTCTCTGTGATGAGAATGAGCCTGTTTCATTTGAAGAAGCACAAAATTCAAAAAATTGGATGGCTGCTATGCAATCTAAATATGATGCTATAATGAAGAATAGTACTTGGTCTTTATATGACTTGCATCTTGGCAAGAAGGCCATTGGCCCTAAGTGGGTATACAAGCTGAAGCATAAACCTGATGGAACAATTGACAATTATAAAACTAGGCTTGTTGCAAAGGGTTATGCACAGGAAAGAGGCATTGATTTTGATGAAATTTTCTCCTACTTGCCAAATGACTATTGTTCATAGCATCTGTGCACTTGCAGCTCATCATGGTTGGAATGTACATCAGTTGGACATTAAGACAACATTTCTGAATGGTGACTTGCATGAAGAAGGGTATGTTTTTTAGCCCCATGGCTTTGTGCAGAAAGGGCATGAAAACCAGGTGTGCAGGTTAAAGAAGGCATTATATGGTTTAAAGCAAGCATCACGTGCTTGGTATGAAAAGATACATGCCTATCTGATTGCACATGGTTTTGAGAACAATCCAACTGAAAGCACCTTATATGTTAAGCATGCTAATTATGTGCTTCTGATCATTGTGGTATATGTTGATGACGTGCTGCTCACTGGTCCTCATGACATGCATATTGCTTATTTTAAGGCGGATTTGCATGCCTCATTTGAGATGTCTGTTTTGGGCATTTTCATCACTATTTGGGCATTCAATTTATGGAAGTTGATGGTGGAATGGCTTTGTGTCAAATGAACTATATTGACACATTATTGCAACATTTTGGCCTTGAAGATTGTAAACCTATTTCCACTCATATGGAGATAAATGATTGAGTCTTTATGATGCTGGAGATGCATTTGATGCTGTTCTCTATCAGCAGGCTGTTGGATGCTTGATTTACTTATGCATTACTCGGCCATATATTCAATTTGCTGTCTCATAGATGAGCAGGTTTATGCATTGCCCAGGTGTGAAGCATTGACAAGTGATTAAGTGCATCTTTCGCTACTTGAGTGGTACCTGACTACTTGGATTGTTTTATCCCAAGGGGGAATCAATACCACCAGATTATCACACTTTTTTTGACAGTGATTGGCTGGTTTCTATGACACTCGTGTGTCCACTAGTGGTTTTTGCTTCATGCATGGTAGCTCATGTATATCTTGGTTGAGCAAATAACATCATACTATGGCCACTTCCAATTGTGAGGCTGAGTGTAGGGAAGCTTTAACAATGAATGTTGAGTGTATGTGGCTCAGATGCCTTATGGCTGATTTGGGTGTTGGTCAGCCTTCTGCCACCACCATCTTCATTGACAGTTAGAGTGCATTGGTAGTTGCGAGGAAACCTGTGTTCCATGCTCACACTAAGCACATTGAGGTGCATTATCATTATGTCAGGGAGAGGTTCTCTGTTGGGGAGATCAGCTTGGCATATGTGCCCACGCAGGAGAACATTGCAGACCTTTTTACGAAGGCTCTGCCTAGGGAGAAGTCTGAAGCTTTTCACAAAGCTTTGGGCTTACTTCATTTTGTGGATTGATTCCACATAGCTTGACACTTCCTTATACATGAGTGCTAGCTCCTTGTTCACCGCATCATTCCTAGGGGGGATTTGTTGATATATTTAGGTAATGATGTGTGGACATTCTAGGACCGCTGGGGCACTTTTTTCCCTCTTTAGGAGGTTTTTTTCCTCGACTTGTATATACGCCTATTGCCCTAACGGGCTACTCATCTTTGTACTTTCAAGTGGTAATACATTCAGTATTGTGTGTTGTGCTCCAAGCTTCTTCTTCTTCCTTGTGTTGTTTGCATGCTTCCGCAGACGTCTAACTCCAACAATTGGCACAAAAATTTTCTAATTAGGACTTCAAAAAATCCAAGTATCTGTTGAAGATAAATGTACAAGCTCATTTTCATATGAGCTATGCTTGGATAAATTTACCAAATATAAAGATAAAGGAAAATAAGAGAAAAAAGAAAAAAATAAAAGAAAAAAATTATAGTCAAAATTCATGATGAGTACTGCACCAACACGTAGATGTTCCAGATGAGTTGAGGATGAATCTTGATCCAAAAGTAGAAAAATGTATCTTCATTGGGTACTCTCTTGAGCGAAAGGGATATAAGTAATATAACCCACTCGCACGACACGTGAAGGTAAGCAGAGATGTGATGTTGGATGAAATGTCAAGTTTCAATGCACATGCGAAAGAAGGACTTAATCTTGAACCAAATGACAAAGAAAATGCTAAAAAATCTAGTGCAAAATCTCAAGTTTTGAGTGGACCGGATGCATCACCAACTCAAATTCATGGAGTGGAAGATTGTGTGAGAATTTCAGAAATGTTATCTTCCATTCATCTCCTTCTCTGATCTTGGCAAGATTGTAAGCTCCTTGAAGGTCAATCTTTGTGAAGAACTTTGATTTTCCAAGGCATTCCAAGAGCTTTGATATAAGTGGTGTTGGTGCAAACCAATCACCAATTGAAGTTTGGAAGACAAAAAGATGGAGATAAGATCAAGTCTTGAAGCAAAGAAGGTGGTTACATTCACAGGATGAATGATATGTACACATATGTACATTAGTGAAGACATAGATCACTTATACTTTTGTCTAGTTATAAGCTTGTACATATTTGCCTATAAATACTTTGGAAAAATGTCGGGGCAATAGAGGAGACAATAGGAGAGTATGAGAATAGTGCATTTGTAAGTTGTAAGACTCATTAGAGTTCATAGGAATGCGAAGAAGTCTCTCTCACAACTCAATTCTGATTTTCTGAGGAATAGAAGAAAAGTTTGCGCCCGAAGTTTTCGTGTCTTCTCCTTATGTGGTAAAGCTTTTGTGGAATGCTTTTGTACAAGTCTAAGTCTAGAGTTGATCAACCTCTGTACAAAATTTCAGCTTCCAATTGTAATCAGGTTAAGAGAATTGTGTGTAGGAACAATCATATGTAAAGAATATTCACAGTCTTCTGAAACAGGCGCAGATTTCGAGTTCAATGAAATGAGTAGTGCTCAGTGCACAGTGTAAAGTTTTACACATATGATAGCTCAAAATCTAAGTTGAGAGATAAGTGATCTACAGCCAAAAGGATTTGATAAAACGGGTTCGACATTGTGAGAACTAAAGCTAAGAAGTTAGGAGTGTCCAAATCGACTTCTCAGAAATGCAGATTTAGACATAGGTAACTTGTGAAGTAGATTTCTCAAGATCTACTGAATCTTTGGAGTGATTTGACTTGGAGGAGGTGCGCAATCTTTAGCCGACACCTTGTGCAAAGTTTCATAAAAAACTTTACACATTTACTCAGTCAATGAGAAAGATATATGCAGCAGACTTTCTTGAGTAATTTCCTTCTTCACAGTTTGTTCAAGAATTTGATATTTGGTCATTGATCTTTTAAATTGGTGAAGGTTTTGACTTACTCTTGATATAGAGGTGTTCTAAGTTCAAGAGTAGGTTGTTCTTTTGGAGATTAACACTCTCCATCAGTGGTATCAGAGCAGGAAGCATCAGAATCAAGGAAAGGGAGACTCCGACTACTGCAGAAATACAAACTTTACATCTTGAAGGATCAAAAGGACAAAGATTGAAGAAAGCTTGAAGGAAGACACATTGAAGTTGTCAAAAGGATCAGAAGAAGTAATATTCGAAGTCAAGGTACATTTATTCCTCATAAAGTTTAAAGATCTGTTAATACAGGTGAAGGAGGATGGGAGATTCTCTTCAGATAGAGAAGTTGGATAGAAAGAACTATCCTGCATGGTCAATGAGGATGGAAGCTCATCTAATGAGCAAAGATTTGATAGCTTACATTACAGGAGAAGAAGAAAAGCCACAATTCAGAGATCCTAGTGTTCCAACTAGGGAAGAATTATCAGACTTGAAGAATTGGATGAAAAGAGATGCTCAAGCTAGGAGCATAATCTATATGGCAGTCAATGACTACTTGCTACCTCACATTAGAGGTCTTGAAAGTGCAAGTGAGATATGGAATGCTTTGGAGGAGCATTTCCAAAACACTACAAAGTCAAGAAAGGCATCTTTATGGGCAGAGTTTACTACTTTCAAGAAGAAGGCTTCACAATCAATATCTGATTATGTGACAAAGATGAAGGACATTGCAGATGCATTAGGAGCAGTGGATGAAGACATTGAAGAAGATAAATTGGTAAGGCAAATTCTCACAGGACTAAGAGGTGATGAGAAGTGGAAACCTTTTATTTTGTCCACAGAACTTTCATTGGATCATTTCAATCCTGATTTGAATCAATTGTTAGGACATATGCTAACTTTTGAGAATGATATCAAAGGAGATGTTGACAAGAGTGCAGGTCATGCAATGTATTCTAAAGACAAGAAGAAAACTAACAAAGGAAAGCAACAAGCAAATGAAGAAGAAGGCACAACTAGTCAAGCCAACTTCCTAAGAGGAAGAGGAGGTGGCAAAGGTAGAGGAAGAGGCAGGAGTAACAAAGATGGATCCAAAGCTTGCTGGATTTGTGGTAAGACAAATCATTTAGCCAATGATTGTTGGCATAACACTCAAAGTAATGGAGGATACAATCAGAACTATAATTCAAGAGGAAGAGGAGGCAGAAATCAAAGAGGTAATTTCAGAGGTAGAGGTAGTAGGGGTTACTTTGGAAGAAATGCAGGTAGAGGTTTCCAAAGTCAACAATATAACAATACCTACTACAATTATGCTTCAGATCAGAAGGAAGATTCAACATTGATAATGAATGCAACTTGTGAAAGGCAGAATGAAGATCAAAGAGTCTTCTACATTGACTCAGGGTGTAGCAATCACTTGAGTGGTAATATAGCCTTGATGACTGATTTGGAGAATAAGGTATCTAATCATGTTGTTCAAACAGGTGACAACACAAAGCACAATGTGAAGTCAATTGGATCAGTGAAAGCCAAGGATGGTAGCACCTTATTGAGTAAGGTCTTGTATGTTCCTACAATTCCTAAGAATTTGATAAGTGTAGGACAAATTGTGGAAAAAGGTTATGAAGTAAGGTTCACTAATGAAGGAGTGTTTGTGGAAGACCCTAGCAATGGGTATAAACAAATTGTTTCAGGGAAGAAAGAAGGAAGATTGTTCACATTGAAGATTCAAGGTAATGTTGGTCATGCCTTGTTCACTTATGGAGGACATAAGATCTCTGAGTTAGATCTTTGGCACAAGAGACTTGGACATTTCAATGAAAGAGGTATTAAATACATGATTAATAATGGTTCAATGCTTGGATTGCCTAATGTTGCAGGTCAACATATGACATACAGATGTGAGGCATGTCAATTAGGTAAGGCTCATAAGCAACTCTATTCTAAGCATGGGTTTATGTATTCAGAGAAACTTGAGTTGGTACACACAGATGTGTGGGGACCATCAAAGGACTTCAGTATCAATGGCTCAAGGTATTATGTGATTTATGTTGATGATGCTACCAGATGGATCACTATCTATGTGATCAAAGATAAGTCAGAAGTATTCAATACATTCAAACATTATCATGTGTATGCAGAGAGAATTACAGGACATAAATTGAAAAGACTAAGGTCAGATGGAGGGGAAGAGTATTTCTCTAATGAGTTCAGTGATTACTTGTGGAATGTAGGTATAAAAAGAGAGGTTACTTGCAGGTACTCTCCTCAACAAAATGGTGTAGCAGAAAGGAGGAATAGGACTCTTGTTGAGTTTGCAAGATCCATGATGAAGGAGAAAAATTGCCCAAATTATTTGTGGGCTGAGGCTATAAATACAGCTACTTATTTGGTTAATAGGATACCATGTAAAGCCTTGCAGGGTATGACACCTTATGAGGCATGGTGGGGTAAGAGACCTACACTAGACCATTGCAAAGTATTTGGATGTTTGGCCTATGCATATGTGCCATCACAATTAAGGCACAAATTGGAACCTAAAGCTGGAAAATATGTGTTTATTGGTTATGATGATAAGCAGATGGGATACAGGTTGTGGAGTCCATCCACAAAACATTTTCTTGTATCAAAAGATGTTACATTTGATGAGCAAGGTACTTGGTATGCAGGTACTATCAATATTAATACAGATGATGAAGAAATTGTGAGCCAAAGGAAAGGTAAATCAAAGGTTCAGATATTTGATGAGCAAGAGAATAATGAAGTGCAGGTTGAAGTGGAAGAAACACCAAGATTTGATCCTGAATGTGAAGAACCAGAAACCTCAAGAAGTGGAGAACTTAGGAGGTCTACAAGGAACAAATGGCAACCTACAAGGTATAGCTATGATACTTCATTCTTGACTACTAAGGATTATGCTTACATGATTAAAGCAGATGAAGACCCTTCTACATATGAAGAGGCAAAAGGTAAAGAGATTTGGGAAAAAGCTATGCAAGAAGAATATGATGCATTGATGGAGAATCAAACATGGGATTTGGTTCCAAAGCCAAATAGCCAGAAGATCATTGGATGCAAATGGGTCTATAAGACAAAGAGATTTGCAGATGGAAGTGTGTCTAGGTACAAAGCTAGACTTGTTGTAAAAGGGTTTGCTCAGACATATGGTATTGACTATGATGAGACTTATAGTCCAGTGGCAAAGATGACAACCATTAGAAAACTCATAGCAATTGATGCATGCAAAGGTTGGAAATTGTGTCAATTAGATGTGAAGAATGCTTTTTTGAATGGTTATATTTCAGATGATGTTTTCATGGAGCAACCTCAAGGATTTAGAGATGGAAGATATCCAGATCATGTGTGTAAGCTCAAGAGAGCTTTATATGGCTTGAAGCAGGCCCCAAGGGCATGGAACTATAGGCTTGTAAAGTTCTTAAAGGAACTTGGATTTCAAGTATCAAAAGCAGATAGTAGCTTGCTTGTTAAAGCAAGTGATGATGGGTTCATTTACATATGTATATATGTTGATGATATAATTCTTACAGGTACAGATGAGAAAGGCATACAAAGCCTAAAGAAGCAAATGGAGAAAGAGTTCAAAATCAGTGACTTGGGAGATTTGTCATACTTCTTGGGCATGGAGATTTCATACAATCAACATGGAGTGTATGTGACTCAAGAGAGGTACTTGAAGAACTTGTTAATCAAGTTTAAAATGAATGATTGCAGAGTAGCACCTACTCCAATGAAGGTGAATCACACATTAAGCAGATTTGGAGGTGAAGAGTTCAAGGACATGAAGCAATATCAGAGTTTGGTTGGTAGTCTTATCTATGCTACATTAACTAGGCCTGATTTATCATATGCAGTTGGTGTGTTGTCTCAATTCATGCATTGTCCTAGGAAAGAGCATTGGATTGCAGGTCAAAGAGTGTTGAGGTACATTAAGGGAACACTCAAAGAGGGTTTGTATTATGGTTTTACATCAGATACAAATATCAAAATATATAGTGATGCAGATTGGGCAGGTAATCCAGATGATAGAAGGTCAACCTATGGATACATGTGTTATATGGGAGATAAGTTAATCTCTTGGTGCTCAAAGAAGCAACATACAGTTGCTTTGTCATCTACAGAAGCAGAGTACAAAGGCATGGTTGAAGCTGCAAAAGAAGTGATATGGCTTAAGACTCTCATGAAGAGTTTTGACACTATACAGAGCATACCTATCATTTATGGTGATAACATGAGTTCATTATATCTAGCTGCTAATCCTGTTTTTCATGCCAAGACCAAACACATTGAGATACAGTATCACTTTCTAAGAGAGAAGGTGATGGATAAGGAGATTGAAGTTATACATACTTCAACAAAAGATCAGATAGCTGATATGCTTACAAAAAGTTTAGATGGACCAAAGTTACAGAAGTTCAAAGACATGGCAGGCATAAAGAAGATAAGAGAAACCTCAATTGATGATTGAGGGGGAGCTGTTGGTGCAGACCAATCACCAATTGAAGTTTGGAAGACAAAAAGATGGAGATAAGATCAAGTCTTGAAGCAAAGAAGGTGGTTACATTCACAGGATGAATGATATGTACACATATGTACATTAGTGAAGACATACATCACTTATACTTTTGTCTAGTTATAAGCTTGTATATATTTGCCTATAAATACTTTGGAAAAATGTCAGGGCAATAGAGGAGACAATAGGAGAGTATGAGAATAGTGCATTTGTAAGTTGTAAGACTCATTAGAGTTCATAGGAATGAGAAGAAGTCTCTCTCACAACTCAATTCTGATTTTCTGAGGAATAGAAGAAAAGTTTGCACCCGAAGTTTTCGTGTCTTCTCCTTATGTGGTAAAGCTTTTGTGGAATGCTTTTGTACAAGTCTAAGTCTAGAGTTGATCAACCTCTGTACAAAATTTCAGCTTCCAATTGTAATCAGGTTAAGAGAATTGTGTGTAGGAACATTCATATGTAAAGAATGTTCACAGTCTTCTGAAACAGGCGTAGATTTCGAGTTCAATGAAATGAGTAGTGCTCAGTGCACAGTGTAAAGTTTTACACATATGATAGCTCAAAATCTAAGTTGAGAGATAAGCTATCTACAGCCAAAAGGATTTGATAAAACGGGTTCGACATTGTGAGAACTAAAGCTAAGAAGTTAGGAGTGTCCAAATCGACTTCTTAGAAATGCAGATTTAGACATAGGTAACTTGTGAAGTAGATTTCTCAGGATCTACTGAATCTTTTGGAGTGATTTGACTTGGAGGAGGTGCGCAATCTTTAGGCAACACCTTGTGCAAAGTTTCATAAAAAACTTTACATATTTACTCAGTCAATGAGAAAGTTATATGCAACAGACTTTCTGAGTAATTTCCTTCTTCACAGTTTGTTCAAGAATTTGATATTTGGTCATTGATCTTTTAAATTGGTGAAGGTTTTGACTTACTCTTGATATAGAGGTGTTCTAAGTTCAAGAGTAGGTTGTTCTTTTGGAGATTAACACTCTCCATCAAGTGGTAGAGGGTATTTGTTCTTTATTGTGACTTTATTCAACCTGTGATAGTCTATGCACATTCAGAGAGTCCCATCCTTCTTCTTTACAAATAGGATGGGGGCTCATGTAGGATAGGGGCTCCTCGTAAAGTTCTATGGCACAATCATAAGGTCTATGCTCTAGAAGGATATCTACATTGTACTTTTCAAAAACATCTTCAAAACCTTGGTACTAGTTGGGTAGCTTCATTGAATCATCTTTCTTGGACTCTTGAGTTGGAATCGCATAGATCATATGTGTTGGTTCCTTCCTTATTGCATGTATGAAGGATGTGAATCCGACATATGTCAGGTTCTTTTGGATATCTCCATGGGTGATTTTATTTCTTTTCCCAATTAAAGTCTGAAGTATGCTTCGTTAGCAAGGGATTCCAATGATAACTAGATTTATTAGACTCAATATTATTTTGAAACATATGTGGGAATCATGGTCACAAAGGTGTACTCTTAATGGTGTGGCTTCCATGGTAATATCCCTAGATGCTAGAGGTTGTCCATCTACTACTTCAGTTACTACTAGTCTGATCTTCTAAAGTATTGGAATTCTATGTTTCTTAATCGATCCTTCATTGATGAAACATGAGGAAACTCTTGAATCTACTAGGGTTGTAAGAGAAAGGGTCTTCTTAGGCATGATTAACTTAACACGTGCAAGACATGCTTCTATGAGTGTAGCTCGAATTATGAGACCCTTTCTTATATCATGGTATGGTAGTATGGTTTCTTTTACAACTAGATTTCCTTGTTTCCATGCTCTATAAGGGTGACTACAACTTTGGAGTTTGTTCTATTGTTGGGACATTTAACTACAATATGTCCAGGGTTTCCACAAGAGAGGCATAAATTGTTATCTCTCCTTCTCTCTTTCTCGTATGGTGTTAGAGGTTGGAACCTAGTTACATTTATGTGCATAGGCTCAAACATAGACTCATCTTTAGGAGTGTTGGTTTCCATCGGCAAAGTCTTCCTTCTACTTGTTTCTCTTGTTTGCTTTCAAAAAGGCAGTTTTCGAATTGGATAGCCTGGGTGATGTATTCATTCAATGTCTTAACCTCTGCCATCATGAGCAGAAGGTCCTTCAGATCATCTCTTAAACCTCATCTAAATTGGCTTATGAAATAATCTTTGTGCCAAGTGAGATCACATATCAACTACCTAAATTTTGATGTGTAGGTAAAGGCAAGAAGGTTATCTTGATGTAGCTTCTAAAGTTTTTGTTTTTGCCACTTGACTTGTGTCTGCATCTCCAAATGTGGCAGTGAGTTCTTGAGGAAAACCCTCACAGTGTTGAAGTACTACCATGTTCTTCTCCAAGATTGGGGAAAACCATGATAATGCTTGGCCACATAGCAAGGTTCCAATAAACTTGACCTTGGATGCCTCGTCATGGTATCTATTAGATTAACCTGTTGGAGAAATCCATAGAACTTCGTGCGACCCTCATCAGAATTTTTTGGCATCCAAATCTTGGGTTCCCTCATGAAAGATGAACTAGGCTGTTGATTCACTTGAATACTTCCTTGATTTTCGTGAAGATTCTTGATTTGTTCTTGTAATTCTTGGAGGAGTGTGCCTACATGCAACAGATGTACCAGCTTGACTTGTGTTTGTCGATGAGTTAGGTCCTCGACTTATTGTGGGAGACTCTAAAGTGATGGCACAACCTGTTCATAAGCATTCTCCATGATGCCTGGTCTTGGGTAGAAGTTAGTCTTGCCAAAATGTCAGGGGAGCACTAGATTGTCCCTTTTGACTAGAATAGACAAGATTTTAGAATTACACTTTTGATTACAAGATCACCTAATCAGGAATCCTTGAGCTCCCAAGATTGGCATTGGCAAGACTGAGTATGTAGGTGGCCAACCCCTCCTTATATAGGTTTTCAAGGGTGGTTCATCAATGGCAGTTATGAATTGAAGATTTCATCAATTCAAAACATGAACTCTAGATATCAGAATCAAGCAAGAAGACAATCGATCTTAGGGTGTTGACATGTTTCAATCACAATGGGAGCATTGGTTTCTCCAAATTCTAAACCAATCATGAGATATCGAATTCAAATGGAACTTGAGGTTTAGGATGGTTTTTTTTGTCCATGACACTGCCCACTTTGATGTAGGATCATAGAGTAAAGTTATAGAGATACTGATAGAAAAGATAGGAGATATGAGCAAAGGAGAAGAAGGAAACACCTATCTCCCTATCACCTACCAAGGATACACAACGAAGTTATTCCTACACTTAGGAGTAGGAGGCAAAATTGCTACCACTTCCTTTTAGAAACATTGGGGCAAACCATATTTTAGACCTATGTGAATGAAGCTACAAATGACAGTTGGACACATAGAGAAACCCCTAGGAGTTTTAGAAGGAATCACTCTCACTACATGTGATATAGAGTTTGAGAATACCTTTGCGACATGAAAATTCGGAAAGAACCATGTTTATGAAATGGTCATGGATAGAAATTTCATGAGAGAGTTGCAAATAGTGCAAGAATCTTTGGGAAACCAACTCCTTGTACTTATCGCATTTAGGAGTAACTACCAAGATTGACCTTAGAGACTATCCATATAGAGATGTACCACTCTAGAGTGGAATACTAAAACCACAAGAAGATACTAAATCGGTGCACTTAATAGGATCAAACCCTTCATGGATGCAGAAGGACACACACTTATGGATGTGAAAGCTTGTAGTGGAAGTAGAGAAACGATTAGAAGCAAAAGATGTAGGAGCCACATGAAACCATTGACCACCTCAAGGCCGAACCTATGTACCTATGATCTTTCCAGATGAAGAGTTTGAACCCAATGTTTGGGCATAAATTTTATCAACAACAAACATAGCGTTAAATTAAGAACAATGGACTCCCCATTGTGATGAGGATGGATATGACATCTCAACATTCATGTTTGAACCACTAATTGAGGAATGTGATCCTAGTATAGATGTAGTAGAAGAACAAAATGATGAGAATTGAGAGTCCATCCTAATGGATCTCTTTTGAGACTCAGAACAAGAGTACTCATACTTTATAAACCTTGAGACTCTGGAACATATAGAGTGTAAGAATGATGTGATGTTCGCTACATAGGTAGACACAAGGAATAAGAAAAAAAACATAAAATGAACCCCTCCACACAAGAAGAAGAAGATCCTTTGTTTGAAGCATAGGAGAGATTCAAGAAGTATGAAATAGAAGACAAAAAAATAATGGTGAGAGTGCTTAGAAAAGAAGCTCTCATGGGAGAAGCTTATGAAAATAAGGAGCAAACCAAGAAAGTTGTAGTGATGATAGAATATGGAGAAGATAGAAGCACGTTTATAAGAGACAA
Organism: Ceratopteris richardii; assembly: GCA_020310875.1. Classification (NCBI taxonomy): domain Eukaryota; kingdom Viridiplantae; phylum Streptophyta; class Polypodiopsida; order Polypodiales; family Pteridaceae; genus Ceratopteris; species Ceratopteris richardii. The sequence goes on from CM035444.1 coordinate 5,321,514, forward strand.
CCTTAGTGAGGATGAAGAATGAGAATTGACAATTTGTTTAGATAATATAGAGATGTATTGGCTTGGACCTAGAAGGTTTTGAAAGGAGTCAATCTTGACATCTATTCCCATAGGATCGGTGCACTTATAATGATGCCAATGGAGAAAAAATAAAGGAAGAAATAGAGAGGTTGATAAAAGCTAGATTTATCTATGAGATTGAGCGTACAGAATGGATATCCCCCATTGTTTTTATGGCCAAGAAAAATGGAAAATTACACATGTATTACTTGAAGAAAGTTAATGCTGCTATGATAAGAGATAGCTATCTGCTTCCTACCACATAGCATTTAATTGAACATGCAACACGTAAGGAAGTTTGTAGCTTTTTTGATGAATTTTCAGGTTACAATCAAGTAGCCATAGCCCCAAAAGATCAACACAAGACAACTTTTTCCATTAAATGGGGAATCTTTGCATTTTGTCTGATGGCATTTGGACTCTTAAATGCACCTATTACTTTCCTAAGTGGACAAACCTATCACATCAATTCAAATCACACTAGTTCCAAGGACTCACATGACCTCTCACTGATGCCAGATACATCTTTCAATCAAAGCTAGAGTTTGACCATTGTCGGGTTTGATTCCAATTTTTCTCACTTGAGCTGAAAACAATGCAAAACTCAAAAGAACTTCAACTCATATGGGGGAAAGCTAGCTTGGCCGAATGCTTTGCTGCACCATTACCCAAGCCTGACTTCTATCGATGTTATTTCCTCATTCACATGCTACAACCAAGCTTGGATAAGGATGTCTCGAGTACCGACATGAATATTCCATAAGATAAAGAAACCTTAGTCCCTGAAGCAATGAACAAAAGTGATAGACTTAAGTAAAGCCTATCTTAGCAATCACTCTAGAATTGTTTAGAGCATTACATGTATGCATACAACACTTTGCATTCCTAGGATAGGACACATTTACTCAACGACAGAAGAAGATTTGGTTTAGACTATACCTCACATAGAATTTGTCTATACATATTGACTTGGCACATTGAATCATCGATCAATTAACCATAGATGGATAAGGAAGCAAGTACTTAATGGCTGGTGAGTGATCACTAGGATAGTGCATATGTGTTTGGATTATGATATCATCATTGAGAGAACGCTTACACGTACTTAGCTACAAGCATTCAAGAGCATTCGTGCATCTACCTCCTAGCTTGCTAAGTGCATGCAAGGTACTATCCCTTATCTCTAGCCTATCGAGACCTTGCCCTTGCCTCAACCATCTTCGCAACCATCTCCTTTAGGGTCACACCATGTGACTTCATCCGTCTATATCTACCTTTCATGGCTCACTTCTTCAAAAGGCCATAGAACCAATAGTGACAAGAAAAACCATGCAAGATAAACAAAAACGACTAAAATGGAAGGATTTTTCTTCCCTATATTGGACATGGGCACAGAAGAGTTCTCTACTACTTTTGGTTTTAAAATGTCAGATCCCTGCAATATCAAATAACAGTTCTCAGATACATAGTTTGTCTCACAAGAGTATGAGCATCCAAGCTACTCGAGTTCACAGACTGATCAAGAAGAATGCCACAATGACACTGATCAAGAGGACAAAGATGGACCAATAAATTATGAAGAGGATGAAAAGCAGAGAGGTCAGTAGGACCAAGAAGACCAAAAGGATACAAAGCATGAAGATGAGGAAGGTGGAGACATAGAAGATGATCAGGTTCATGATCAAGCTTCCTACATAGTCACCCCACAAAGGCTGTATGAAGCAATGCAAGCAGTTGACACACATCACAAACTCACTAAAGAACATAGCCAAGAGATTTTACAACAAGAACTCAACAACAATGGTTTTGATGCACCATTCATCAAGACAATGATATTCTCACACAATTCATTGGTGCTATTGAATCACCAAAATACCTCTCCAAGAGTGCACTCCAAAGATTTGACCCCTACCATGTACGTCTTCAATCCCATGTCAAGCAGCCCATTCAATTCCTAGTACCACCAAAATTATTCTGCCAATCCACACTTCATGTCCATACACCTCCTCCTATCCCAACCATCAATATCTCCTCCTTAACTAAATGAGACATCCCCTCTGTCACAAGCTTAACCCAATTTTCCTAGGAATTCCAAGCCATCTTTGAGACCCCTGTGAAGAGAAGGATTTGTACTTGATGAAGATGAAGTGGTGTTGTAGAAACTTTGCACTACACCAGCCAAATGAACTCCAGGGATATGTAGTGGGATTTTTTAGCTTGCCAAAGGATGTATTAGAGACCCTATGTACCTCGGAAGACCACTCTCAAAAAGTTGAATCAAAACATACTAGTTTGACCAATAGTCAACATGAAGAAACTTTCTATTTTGGTCATGAATGATTCAGAATTTCACTTAGTGCTCATTCTCTAATTATAATTGACCAGAGAGCTTTTAGAGGAATGCAAATAGGAAGCAATGCATGGGAGTTATTTCATAAAAAATGATTAATCATACTAAGACAAATAAGTTTAGAAAAGCAGGTATGTGATCCCGACTTTTCAGGAGGTAGAAGATGCAAAGATATAGGTGACTTCAAATGAATATATTTCACGGTTGTGAACTCCAAATGCAATTAAACTTTTGGAGTATTTAGTAGACACAAGATAACTGAAAATGACGCACCATGCTTAGAGAAACCATCTCTACAATCTTATTGAAAAACTGAGAAGTATGGTAGTGAACAATACACTCACATAGGCATGAAGATATGGTCACAAATGATCATGAAAGAAAGTGTATATTGAACGTAAAGTGCAATGGACTTACTCGTACATGTGTGTGCCTTGAGATCACACTCTGATATGGCATGAAGCTCAGCTAATGGTGTTGTAAACCCCACAACTAAACCATGTGTAAATATAGTGATGATTGGAGCCAAGATTTGAATTTGAATCTTGCTTACATAAAATAATTCTCCTACCTTTTAGTGATTGATTCTCCAACTAATTCAATAAAGAATTTGTGGAGTTCTTTTCCTACTCATCAAGTGGATTCAACCACTTTAGATTCTTTCACTTTTACATCAAGTAAGAACTGAAAAGTTACAAGGGTGAGTTCACAAGTGAACTCTTTGTGTACCTAAGTCAAGAGATCTTAGGGACTTGTGCCAAAGAGACTAAATCTCGTTTTCCACACAAGTGCATATAGTGGTGGATTGACACACGCTTAATTATCAATCCGAAGAACTGACCTAACCAAGTGTATGAGGACTTGTGCACACATGATGGATAATGAAGTGGTTCATCTAATATGAATGAGAAAAGACTAAACTACCTCTCCAACTCACTTAATCTCTGAAAGTGTCTGCCGTGATACCACTTACAACAGTAATTACAAATTCGAATGTTTCTCCCAACTTCAAACTTTGAATATGGCCAATAGTAGGTTCTTTTGAAGCTCTCGACGAGACACATCTATTGGTGGTATCCTCACTCGAATCTGACAACTGCTCTTCAAGTTATGACCAAAATAGTGAATGGCGGGAAACACACACACACTCACTTCACAACTCGTGCTTGCTCACACACATACTACAGTAGCTCAAAAGTGATGGGGAGGGCTAGACAACAATCGTACGCACACATTCCAAGCTTCACACACACACAAAAGATCATAGAGAAGATGAAAATCTACAGGAAAGAAGCAAATTCGAAATTATGAAGCTCTCCTTCTTCACAATGGCAAAAAGTCTTTACAAAGAGTCACAAAGTGACTTATATACATGTGCCCTAAAAATGGTCCTTTCACACTTGTGACCGGTACTTTATTGACTAAGCTCTAATTTCCTACTATTTTACAAGAGATATATTACAATGACGTGGGATTATGCATCTAGAGGACTCCTCTAGTGCATTTACATAGCTTTGAGGGAATTTCCTAGGATTTTGAAGAAGAAAAATATGCCCATTAATTTGAAAATTTTGGGGCTCCCCTTTTGTGCCTCTTTACTCTGCAACACTCTCCCCCTCTTTGTCTCTGTCGTCCCTTGACAGGCTTTTTGCTTTTCGTTTTTAGCTTGTCTAAGGCTTCTCAATACATGCACCGAGTGGTCAAAGAAGTGATAAGGACTATCAGAGAATTTGTTACTTTATCCGAGGTATGTCCTTTACTTGTGTTTGCCCCTTGCTATTCTGTATATCACAAATCTGGGTTGCTGTATTAAGTTGGGCTGCCACGCATGCCATCAGTGGCTAAGAATGTGATGTTCTTAGTCACTCTCTTCAGCTTTTTAGCCTCTACCTCTTTCTAGCTTTTGGTCTTCTGATATGTCTTTGTCTTCATACATCTGACTCTGTTGTATTGCTTGGAGCCTGTTTACTTTCTTCCTCCACACGCCTTAATTTGTTGACCTCTACTCTCTTTTAAGAGAGCGTTACGTTTTAAAGGTCCTAATCTTGAATCTTCTTTGTCATCCTCTAGGACCTGTTCCATTTCTTTCCACTGCATGCATCCATTGGATGAGGAAGCTGTGTGCAACCTCCCATGAAATTTCTTGGTTGTTATCTTTCTTTAATTCCACTCCTCAGGACCTGGTTCTTTGGCGTTGTTGCCGGATGCGTGCCCCCGTGGGGCTTTGGGCAGAGAGTTGTTCTTTTCCTTTATAATCTTCGTTCTTTACTGAGTAGTTTTAGTCTTTGATTTTCTTCTTCTTCTCTTTCTGCTTGATTCCCCTTCCACACGTCCCTCCTCTTGAACTCTGTCGTCCTTGACAGACTTTTTGTGGTGATGTGAGTATGTCTGAATGACTTGTTGCTCTCTTTGATTAAGCAGATTGGCATGCCATAGCATGAATTCTTTCCATTGAATCGACTTGATCCCGTCTTCTGGTGCCTGTCTATGATCTGCAAAGAAACTCAATTCGTAGGCCACCATCCTGGCATTAAGATTTGAAGATATTTTTACAAAAATATCAGAGTCTATTTCAAAAAATCCGGTGAAAATGGCTTCTTCAAAAGTCTGCATGTAGGTACTTGGCAAAAACATAAGCCTTGAGTATATAGCCATAAGCATTAATCGACTTGGTATAGTGGAGAGATAAAAAATGAGGGCGCCTGATCCTTGATTTATGCCGATGAATGTCAAGAAAGTAAATTGAGCATGCTGAAACACTCTTATTACCGTAAGTAGCAATGCTCAAAATTTTATTAGTCATCTTGATATCTAAATCCGATACATTTGCATATCAAGTGATCCAAAATTCAATGGACTTGATCATGTATTCTTCTGTAGGTAGATAATCACGAGGTGGACTTGGTAGTAGTGGGTAGTTTAGCCACTGATTATTGATGCTTCCTTGGCACTGACTGTCCCAAAATTGCATCCAAGAGCGTCTTTGGGATACTGGGCAGAAAGATGGATTTACTTGAAGTATATATAGTGATGACTCCCAGTGTACCATTAGGGTTGGATTTTTCTCCAAAAATTTCCTCCTCCATATGGGATCGGCTTTGTTGAATTCCTCTTGAGTGTAGGTGAATGTCTGCATGCTAAACTGGAGGTTGCGATCGGTCTCTTTATTTTTTGTGTTCTTTATATATTGCCGTGTTTGCTCTTTTAGTAAACCATATGGTACATTGAATGGTTGCATCATCTGTTCCAGGTTTTTTGCTTTCGATTTTTTCTTCCTTCATGACCTTTACCACTTGATCTTCAAAATCTTCTGTATGTTGGGACACCAGTAGTGCCCTCTCGTGCCGGCTTAGTTCTGCAATATCCCGATGATTTCTTTCAGAGTGGATCTCCGTTTCCTCCCTTATCGGTGAATGGTTTAAGAGGGGAGAGAGAGGATGTACCTCCATCTCCTTAGTAGCCATTGTGGAGTGTGGAACTACTGGTGTCCCCTCTGTTATCTTCTGTGCTAGTTGATCCTATAGCAGCTTGATCAATTCATCTTTGTTTTTAATCTACTCCGTGGCCTTCAGAATCGTTTCTTTGTTTTTTAGGAGCTCCTCATCAATGACCGCGAGTTGATCAACATCTTCTTTGCATTGTTCAAATTATTTATTCTCTGCAACCTTCCAAAGTTCCTTCTCAGTTCTGCTGTGTCATCCATATACCTTTTTCTCCCATTCTGCGATGATGGCCTGCTCCTGTTTGAGCTGATCTTCATACCTTGCGATCTTTTCTTCCAATGCTTTTGTGTCCTTTTCTGGCACCTCAGGAGCTTCGATCGGTTGATTACATAGAAGTGCAATCATCAGTTCCTTGTTCTTGTTGCGTAGGTTCTCTGCTTCATCCATGTATACTTTGACTTGCCATTCAAGGATCTTACTTCTGGCATTCATGCGTGTTTTCTCGGTCTCGCTAGCGTCATATTTCCTTTGTAAATCCTGTAATTGTTCTTTTAGTTTCTTATTTTATGTCTCGAGGGTGTTGCATTGCTGCTTGGCCTCTTGGACTGCCTTCTCTTTCTCTACTATGCTCTTTTGTGCTTGACTCAATTGGGCAGAGAGATTCTCACCGATCTCTTGGAATTGACATTTTTCCTACATTGCCCTGTCATATTCAGGATCAACCTCAAGCATTAACTGTTGAGTGTCCATGGAAGTTTAGATCATGTGTTGCACCACTAGCTTGAGCTGAGCTACATCCACATTTAACCAAGTTTTCAAGATGCTTGGAGCTTCCCCTATTTGTACATCCTTTCTGTGCTCCACATGTATGGTTTCGTTATGTGGTTGCCGGATCTGTAGCTGTACTTCATGTTCTTTGATTTTTGCTTCCTTATTAACGATCTTCGTGGCACTCTCTTGAAATGTAACATCCATAGGGGATGGTTCTGCCACTACCCTTATTGGTGTAAACGGTTCTGATTCTTCAACTGTATTTTCCACTTGTTCTTCCTTGGGATTCTTGAATAACACTTCTCTCGCAAGCAGAGTCTCTTGGATTTGAATATTAGATGCTTTGAAAATCAGGTTTGTAGATCGGCAATTCAAAATACTTGTGAATGCCTGGTTTCTTTATAATGTCCATGGTTGATGGGAGCTCGTGTACTACCTTGAAATCTTTGGACATCACAGGGAACTGATGATCCGTGTCCATGATTTTGATGGCTACTAAGAATAAGTAGTCCCCTGTTGGTTGATCTTCTCGGAACCAATGACCTTTTGCTTTAGTCACACTTTGCAGAGGGAATTCCAACACTTCCTCTTGAATGGTAGCTTCAGGGTCTTCAGAAGCCATCTACACTTGTAATGAAAAGAGCATTAGCTTTTGTAGAAGAAATGTCGTTAGTGATGCGTGTAGTGATGGCATCTCGTTCTTGGTGTCACTCCATTCCCCTTGTGTGTATAAGTCATATCTCTTACCGCATAATATTTTTTTTTCATTTTCACTTCTGAAAGGAAACAAGAATTAGGATAGCCGAAGCATTTATTTATTTACATAGTAGGTCCATTCCTATGAGAGTAGAGGCTATGTCCTATCCCCAAGTGGGAAATGTGCACCACTAATTCTGTTATGTGCATCATGTGCCGAATGCCTAGCCTCGTAATGTGGCCCTATGATGCATACTTTAGGTGCATTTGATGCTTCATGTGTGCAAACAAAATCCTCTTGGTGCTGTCGTTCCATCCCTTGTTGTTGCTTTGGTTTCCATATCCATAGCGTAGTCGAGTTTTTATGCCTTGTATTTTCTTCGTTTCGTCATGCTGTGTGAGTTTCCTTTTTCCCTTTTGTTGTCCGAGTTGTTGGATTCCTGCTTCTCCGGTTTCTGTGACGAGTCGCACTTGGCTTTATGATGCTAATGTGGTGATATAATGTTTCTTCCCGCTTGTCTATCTCTTTGGTGGCCACTTGTCTGACCTTCTTTGGAATCCATATTTGTTGTCCGGTTCTTTGGGCCTCTACCAATGACTTTGGAAGCCATACTCTTAGGAGTTGCTTTGGTTTTGATGTTGATGAAGAAGAACCCTTGTCTGCCCTTGTCTTCCTATGATGAATGATGTGTATTGACATTGGCATCTCTGATTTCTTCACTTGATCCTTGCGAACCCATTTGAGGTTAGCATTTCTTGGTTGCGAGATGCTTACAGTGGGTTTCCATGCTGATGATCTATCTCGTTCATAGGAGGCTTTTGGAGCATGGTCCTCCACGGTACCCTTCTGTTCATCATTCAGGTAGGATGAATCTTCTTTCCCTTTGGACGCATCGGAAGTTGATTTCCTTTCTTTTATCGGACCTTCTTCTGATTGAGTTGTGATGGAATCATTCGCAATGGATTCTTCTACGATTGGCTTCTCACTCTTGATGATGTCCTGTCTATGAGAGGGTCTCTGTTCTAATAGACTAAAGATTTCCTTGTGCCCTATTTTGGTTGATATGTATCCTTGCGCGAGATGAATGCTTACCTCATTTTCAATGATCTAGTCTTGTCCTAGGATTAAGCTCTAAGTTAGATCCTCATCTCTGCACACTAGAACTCGTTGTTCCATAGTTGAATTTCCTAGGTTGAGGGATATTGTGGCTTCTCCAATGCATTCTATAACTTGACCTCCCACACCTATCATGTGTGCTTTCGTAGGTGTTATAATCCTTTGAAGATTCGTGATGACTGTACTTCGTATGCAACTGATTGCTGCCCTTGAATCTATCAAGGCATCTATTAGCTGGTACTCAGTCGTTCCAATTCCTAGGTTTAAGTACAGCTGGGGCATGCAGATATTGATTGTGTCGGACTTATGAACCTGATAGTTAGCCATGGGAATAGGCTCTTCTCCTTATAGATACCGTTCATCTCTTTGCTTAATCCACTCTTTCCGTTTCTTGATACGCTCTAGGGCTTCTTGCCTCGCTTCCTCTCTAATCCACTCTTCCTCTCTCTTCCTATTTTTGTGAACCTACAAGGCGTGCTAACATTTGGTCTGTCAATGGCTCCATATATCCTTTGTCTTTGATGTGCGCATCATAATATGCCTTTTGTCTTCTCTTGGTCGCATAAATTCCTGCAACCACTTGTATTCTAGTCTCATGTAGGTTCTCAATTTCGTCTAGTTTCTTGGATAATTCATGCCCTATCCATTCATACTATTGGGCTACTCTCAAAGTTGGTACTAGAAAATCGATCGGCAGGATTGCATTCTGCCCATACACTAGATTGAATGGGGTAGTTCCAATGGCATTCTTCTAAGCGACACGGAAGGCCCAAATTGCATGATGCAATTGTTTGTCCTAGTCTGACCGTCCACTATTGACTATCTTTGTCAATACTGTGCATAATACCTTGTTGGAACTTTCAGCTTGACCATTGGCTTGAGCGTGATAAGGGGCTGATTTTTTATGGATCATGATGATACAATACTTGGGTAGTCAACGATACGATATTAGAGAGCTGAACGATATGATACTGCTTTTCACACGATACGATACCACTACTCTGTGCGATACGATACTATGTGCTTCAGGCGATACGATACCGGTCGAAGGCACGATATGATACTATTGCAGAGCACGATACGATACTATTGCAGAGCACGATACGATACTGGAAATCCTGACGATATGATACCAGTGCAAGTCACGATATGATATCGCACATCCACATGATATGATACCAAAAATACTCACGATACGATACCTGTGCACGGTCGTGTTACGATCCCGCAACAATGCATGATACTATACTTGATTCCTGCGCGAACGATACTCTTGCAATACACGATACGATACCAAGAGGGTCAACGATACGATACTCAATTTGTACGCGATATGATACTACTCGATCGACGATACGATACCGTGACCGGGGCGATACGATACCAAGTGGACCACGCCACGATACCACTGGTAGATCGCGATCATGATACCAACTTGATGATACGATACCAAAAAATGGTATCGCGATACCTCAAGTGGTATGCAACGATACGATACTTTGGCGAGTATCGCAATACAAGGGAATTTTGGTATCGCGATACCAAAACTCAACCGATCACGATACTACAACCAAAGTAGCACCAAATGCAAAATTTTTTTCACCCCCTAGGTTCTCTCTCACTCCTCTTCACTGGTCACCCTCTATCTTACTCAAAAGATCTCTAAAAACTCTCTATCCCACCCTGCGATACCGGATATGCCTTTAATCACGTGTTAATGCTCTTCTACAGTGTTTTTGACATTGAAATCTTGAGGTAGCTTACCTTTGTGATACCCTAATTGAGCCTTGAGTTCCCTAGCTAGCTTTGAAGGCTTGAATTGCACGATACCACCCGGGCAACACTGGTCGTTGTCTGCAGATGATACCACTCTCTAAGCAAGTGTCAAATGAACTACTTTTTTTGGTTTTTATAGTTTTTGATGACTGAGACCTATCCTACACTAACTTGACAATATTTTTTGGATTTTTCTTGGTACTTTCAACCTAATCCTACTCCAATTCTTTTCTTGACCTAACCCTAAGTCTTTCTTATTTCCCTCTCTCCTAACCCTAAACCTAAAAACTCATTACACACACCTCTGGGATGTGAAGTAACAAGTGCTGAAGTGTCTGACTACTTGCCACTGAACAAATTCACTTCTACAAGTACGATTTCTTCACTCCAAAGCTATAACCATCACGAAGGCACCTTGGTTGGGCGTGTTCCCTGGCAACGGTGCCAAAAACGTGTGTACCTAAGTCAAGAGATCTTAGGGACTTGTGTCAAAGAGACTAAATCTTGTTTTCCACACAAGTGTGTTTAGTGGTGGATTGACACACAATTATTAATCCGAAGAACCAACCTAACCAAGTGTATGAGGACTTGTGCGCACATGATGGATAATGAAGTGGTTGAGCTAATATGAATGAGAAAAGACTAAACTACCTCTCCAACTCACTTAATCTCTGAAAGTTTTTGCCGCGATACCACTTATAGTAGTAATTACAAATTCGAATGCTTTTCCCAGCTCCAAACTCCAAATATGGCCAAGACTAGGTTCCTTTCGAAGCTCTTGATGAGACACATCTATTGGTGGTATTTGCACTCAAATCTGATAACCGCTCTTCAAGTTATGACCAAAACAGTGAATGGCAAGAAACACACACACTCACTTCACAACTCATGCTTGCTCACACACACATTACAGTAGCTCAAAAGTGATGGGGAGGGGTAGACAACAGTCCTACACACACATTCCAAGCTTCACACAGACACAAAAGATCATAGCAAAGATGAAACTCTGCAGGAAAGAAGCAAATTCGAAATTTTGAAGCTCTCCTTCTTCACAAGGGCAAAAAGTCTTTACAAAGAGTCACAAAGTGGCTTATATACATGTGCCCTAAAAATGGTCCTTTCACACTAGTGACCGGAACTTTATTGACTAAGCTCTAATTTCCTACTATTTTGCAAGAGATATATTACAATGATGTGGGATTATGCATCTAGAGGACTCCTCTAGTGCATTTACATAGCTTTGAGGGAATTTTCTAGGATTTTGAAGAAGAAAAATATGCTCATTAATTTGAAAATTTTGGGGCTCGCCTTTTGTGCCTCTTTGCTCAGCAACACTCTTCAAGGCTTTAGCCTTCACTTCAAGTTTCTATGGCTTTTGAAGACTCAAGCCAACACTTAGACTTGCCATGGACTTGCTCCAATAGGCCCCCCTCAAGTCAAGTGAGCTTGATGTCTTTAATCTCCCAAGATTACCTACAAACCAATCATACCTTTGAATTTACTGAGTTTTGTTCCATCTAATGCCTTGGTTAAAATGTCTGCACATTGTTGATGGGTTGACACATAAGATAGCCGAATTTCCTTGCTCACAATCTTCTCTCTTACATAGTGGTAGTGTACTTCAATATGCTTAGTCCTTGCATGAAAAATTGGATTGGCAGCCAAGTGAATGGAACTCATGTTGTCACCAAGAATACTTGGAGTTCCAATCTCCAATCCAAGATTTGTAAATAGTGTCTTCATCCACCTTGCTTCTTGAGTGGCTATGGCAAGAACTCTGTATTCAACTTCAATAGATGAGAGAGCAACTATGGGGTGCTTGTTGGATGACCATGAGACAAGTTTTGTTCTTGTAAAGGTAAGATATCGTGAGGTGCTCCTTCTGTCTTCCTTGGAGCCATCCCAATCTGCATGAGAGAACAACTTTACACTTAAATCAGATACATAAGGGTAGTATAACCTTTCATTCATGGTTGCTTTGAGATATCTAAGTATCCTCTTGGCAACTTCCATGTGAGGTTTCCTCGGTGTGTGCATAAATTGACTTAGCACACTCACACTATAACATATATCTACTCTTGTCAATGTGGCATAGTTCAAACTACCCATAAGGCTTTGATAACCTGTGACATCTTCTATGAGTTCATCTTCATGTAAGCTCAATTTATGACTAATCTCCATTGGAGTACCTGCAATCCTACAATCTTGCATCTTGAACTTTGACAACAAGTCTTAAATGTACTTCCTTTGAGTAAGGAATAAACCATGACCTTTGTATAACACTTCCAATCCTCGGAAGTATGTAAGTGACCCTAATGGTGTAGCTCAGTGATGAGTAGCACCTCCTTTAATGTCAATCCGAGAAGACGTGAGGATGGGATGATGACCTCGAGCAAGTGAAGGCACAAGTGCATGAGTGAGAAGCACACTAACATGCACACACATTCACACACACGTGCACACAAGGCAAGACAAAGAGTGAGAAGCAATGGAATTCTTTTAGATTACTCCAAAAATGCTCATACAAGTTCAAAACTATTACAAGCTAACCTCAAAAATGAGCTCTCTAGCTCTATTTATAGTTTTTGACTAGGTTTTGGCCGTGTCCAGACCTAGTGTTCGGCCTAGTTAAAAATTAGGTTCTAAGGTCTATTTGAAGGCTCAAAGGGAGTTTAAAAAATATGAAAACTGGTAGGTAGCTACTTCTAATGCTCCCCAAGCTCAAGGACTCCTTGGCTTGCACAAAATGGAGCTACAAAAATATGAGATGGTATTTACAATGGTTTTTAGTGATGAAAATCACTATTTCTGTAGGGATTTCTTCTAACAATTTGTCATACACTTCCTTGAGCTCCCTACTTGCTCCTTCTCCTTGTGTGTCCTTGTGCTCAGCTTCATGAAAAAAATAATGGCCTACTTGCCAGATCTTCTTTGACTACTTTTCTTGCTTGTGCCTTCTCTCCGCTCTGACTCTCTTCTTTGACTACCATGTCTTGTGAGTCTTGGGGTGCCTTGACTGCTGCCAACACCCCCCCCCTGCTCTGGCGTCTGTCATCTCTAACAGACCCTTGTCTAGCTGTGGGTTGGACGTAATATTGAACCACATCGGAAGCGAGGTGGTGTTCTTCTAATCGTAGCCCCCGTGCTAGGTCTGTTAACAATGCATCCCAATCACTGGACCTGGGATGTCTGGATGGGGCACCCGCAATTGCTCTGAGTGGATGGTCCTCTCCACAGCGAATAGTTGGAGGAGATGTGAGGGCTTGGGTACAAATATTTCTGAGTGATATTCCCAGAACCCTGTGATAAACATCTCCTCGAAGGTCTGTTTGAAGCATGCTGGGAGGTATTTTATTCTTGCGTGCCAGGCATATACTACCTTTATTGAGGGGGTAGCACTCATGTCATATACTAGGTCTTGGTTGCCTACAGTGAAGCCAACTCCTGAAAAGTGGGGGTCCTTGATGTTCTTGAATGTCCTGAATATGATCAGCATTAATTCGAAGATCTTCATGCACATCTGTGCCATCACATCAGGGGTGTTCCGTAGGCAAAAGCTCCAGTGACTGATTGTAGAAATCATGTAAGCAACAGTGGGAGGTCCTTGTGGAGGTGCTAGATAGACATAATTTAACCACTTTGCACACCCTTTGACGTTCTTTACAACAATGGTAAATTCGGGCTAGGTGCGTCTGCGGAAGACTGGAACATAACAGGGGTTGTATTTAATAAAGAGTGGCATGTTAGTCCAAGTAAGAACCATCTCGGGATAGGTCTCAAGAAGACGGATCCTCCAGGTGGGTTGATGAATGGATCCTTTTTTAGCACTCTCTGGGATATCATCGGGTCCAAATTGTGTGGCAAATGTTGGAGCCTTGCCACAACGTCGTTGAATCTCTGCGTTGTAATCTGCCAGGAGTACACAATATGGCACATACTGATCGTCATTGGTGCCTATCCATCTATGATGAGACATACTACGGAAATATTCTGACTTTATGATGGTGTCTTCTAATTTGGCCATTGATTGGATTTGGATTGCCACTCGATCTTCATGGGTTTTCGCTGTCTTTTTGAGTGTCTGGAGCCATTCGGGTACTTCGACTTCCAAGATGTCCATTCCTTATGAGGTTTGCTGACCTCCTGGTATCGGCATAGGAACATATGGTTCCTCATACGATTCGTCCACCTCAATGGGTACCAATTCATCTGGCTCTGGTTCTACAACTGGAGAGGGCTGTCTTTCATATTCCAGTAACTTGTTCTGCAATTCTGCCACCTGCTCTGTTAATGCCTTTACCTCCTCTGAAGTCGAGGTTGCTTGTATGATCTTTGGTTGTTCTTCTTGTTCCCTAATCTGGCTGCGCAGTGCGTCTCGTTCCCTTTCCAAATCATCATGGGCTTCCAACAGATCAGCATAGCTTTCCAGGATTGTCTTCATTGTATCTGAGGGAACTGCTTTGAATTGTTCTGGGTCGATTTCGTGGGGAGAGCCTTCCATGGTAGCTTCCAGGTTTTCTTTGTTTTGCTTTTGCACGCTTGTTTTCTTCAAGGGCTGTAGCCATGTGTTTTCTGAGTAGAGTCGAATTTCGCCGGACTCTCAGATTATCTGTTTGGTAGACTTCCAGTAAAACTTCGAGTTGTTTGACACCTGGCACGTGATGGTTGGGGTGCCTCCAGTAGGGTTTGATGAGCTTGCTCAAGTGTGGTGTAACGTTGATTGAGGTCTGCATTTTCTTCTTCTATAATTGTAAGCCATCTCTGTAGTTGTTGATGATTCGTAGTCATGGGGCAAGTAGGCACTCGTTTCTCAAATCGATGAATATAAGCCATGGATGCATGAACAACCTCATCTAAGCCTACCGCGTCAGCGTGCAAGTTCATGGATTCAATAAACATGTCATCCACACCTTCCTCGGCTAACATTTGGCTCATGATCATCTTTCCCGTCTCAAGCGATAGTTTGTGTTGTTCTTGGACTCGCTTCATGGTTTTGTATAATCTTTTTATTTGGGCCGAGTATGTCGGGGCACTTGCTAGTTCTGAAAGTTTGTCATATTCTTGATCATACTCCTCGTTTGCTTCTTCTTCTTGTGTCTCTTCTTCATCCTCTTCTACTTCTACTACTCCCGGTTGGGTCGGGGCTGAAGTTGTAGTCGTGGGTTGTTGTCCTTGGGTCTGCTCTGCTTCTTTCCAGGTTAGACTCATTGATCAAGCGGGCAATTTCTTCATCTATCAAATCAGGGAGGGTGTAACCTTGTGGGAACTCCAAGTCCGATGGAATCGGGGGGAACACCAGATTGGGTCCTTCGGCGCTTGGCCTAGGTAGGCAAATGGTAAATGGTCGGACACGTTGCGTTTGTGGAGGGGTCACCTCTAGTGTGGTGGTGGCTCCCCTTGCTTGAGCACATGGTAATTGAACTCCCCCTCTCATTTTCTTTGATGGAGGGCCCGCTGTTGACAGCCGTCTTTGGAATTCTTGGGCCCTGGACCATACTAGTGCTCTTTGAATTGGCACGTCGTACGCTAAACACCTGTAAATTATTTTTGTCAAAGCACAACACCCATGAAGCACATTCTTCTCTTTCTTATTCCATCGTTGATGGGCTAGGTGGATCTGTTCTATGATCCAATGTGGTATATTAATGGTGAGATTCTCTGTCTCCGCCAAGTACAAGCTGAACCATATCTTTTTTGGTGGCATAGTGAAGCGTTCTTGGGCGGGAAAAGCAAAATGCTGCATGATCGTTCGTAGATGGAGAGCAATGGTAGGTGTCATTGCTACCATGTCCTTCAATTTATTGAGATCCTTATGCTTCATCCTTCCTGGAACCATTGTTTCCTTCTCAGTGGGAATATGCATACCTTGCATGTTCAATGCTTCCCGTACCAGATTGAGGGTCAGTTTGAATCTCTTGAGTTCGTGGCCTGGCAACAGTGAGGGTAGCACAAAAGTACTATCGCCTCCCTTGGCCTTGCTATGGGTGATGGTACTGATAAAATAGGAACAGCACAGGAAATATGGCTTAGGTAAATGTGCCCTGAAATAGCTATCCAAGCCCGCTTTGGTCCATACCGATCGCATCACTTCTGCATTCTGATATTGCTCAAATTCGCGGGTGAAGAAATGGTATCGTCCCCACTTGCCATTGAACTCAATTTCTGCTTCCCAAAAGTAAGTGCCATCACCCAATGGCCCTGTGACATCACTAAACCAATGAGCGTGTTTCCCCACTTGAGAAGTGTGTCCCTGAGGAGGGTCCTGAATAGGGAGCACATGCACCGCTTGAAGTTCTTGAGGCCTCTCGGTGAGGTGTGGTTCAAGGAGGAGGGTTTCAATGTCCAGAATCTGTGCGCTAGACCCTGCCTGGGAACTGGTGCCTCCTGCTTCTGCCATGTTACTGCTTGCTTGCTGGTTCTGTGAGAATATAGAATCATGCGTTAACATTGTAATGGACAAGATATAACATTTTTTGTCCACGTTACAACATTATCATGAGGTGAGTAATGGGTTATGAGATATGCCTCTATAGGGTTGACTTGTAATTTCAACTCTTGACAATAAGAGAGTCTAACGGCACTAGTGGCTGCACCTGAGTCAATCAAGGCCCGTGCAGTCCTTGCACTCTTTCCTTGTCCTATCTGCAAGGTTACAAAAGGACGTCGGTCAACTATTCTACGGGGGCTTACACTTGAGACTTCACACATAGCCATATGATATCTTGGGTTCGCATAGTCATCTGTCCTTGGCTGATCTCGTCCTTGTCTTCTCAGCTTCATTTTTCGGATGCGTTCCAAGGCTTCTGCTTGTGCTTCTTCTCGAACTCGTTTTTCCTCTTCTTTACGTTTCTTGGCAGTGTTGAGTCGATTGAGCATTTCCTCAGTGAGAGGTTCTTGATATAACTTGACTCTACATCCGCTTATGTAGCTAGGGAGAATGTCGCCTTCGAGTGTGGCTAATTGGACTGCTCCACTAGTCGAGATCCTATTTATGATCATAGGTCCATAGCCTCTCGTCTCTAGTTTTCTCGCATGTTGCTTCAAAGTGTAGACTAACACTAGGTCCCCTGCTTTCAATCCTTTATCCTTCACATGGGCATCAAAGTACGCCTTTTGCCATTTCTTAGCTGCATATATTCCTGCTGCAGCCCTTAGTCGTGTTTCACCTAATCGTTCGAGGTCAAAAATTCTCGAAGAGAGTTCATGGCCCGTCCACTCATGCTCCTGTGCTACTCTCAATGTGGGAATCAAGAAGTCCAGAGGTAGCACCGCATTTTGATCTAAAAGGGTGTGGCTTGGAGTACCGTTTTGTAGGCAACTCGGTATGCCCAAACAACATGGTGTAGCTGTTTGTCCCAATCTGAGCGTTTATTATTTACCAATTTAGTCAACACATTGCATAGGATCTTATTTGTGCTCTCAGCCTGGCCATTAGCTTGTGGGTGATAGGGGGCAGACTTCTTATGTACTACCAAGAATTCTTGGAGAATATTTTCGATAACTTCATTCAAGAAGTGAGTCCCCCTATCACTGACTAGCTCTATAGGTAGCCCGTATCTCGTGAATAGATTCTCGAATAAGAACTTAGCTGTCATTTGAGCATCGTTCTTTGTGGTAGCTTTCACTTCTACCCACTTGGTTAAATAGTATGTGGCCACAATAATATATTCAGCATGTGAACCCTTGGCTGGGGGATTAATAGGACCTACAAAGTCTAGTCCCCACTTAGAGAATGCACGTCCACCCATCATAGGTTTTAAAGGCATCTCATCTTTGCGTATAGGATACTGAGTTCGCTGACAAATGTGACACCGTTTCACATAGGTATGTGCATCCATGTGAAGGGTCGGCCACCACAAGCCTGCAAAAAGGATTGCTTTAATCACCCGATCAGGTCCAAAATGTCCTCCTGCTACACCTTGGTGAGCAGTTTCCAAGATCTTAAGATATTCACTCTCATGGACACATAGTCTCAGATAACCATCTTTACCACGCTTGTATAGATTATCACCAATGAGTGAGTAATCTAGGGCTTCTTGTTCTAGACTTCTTTGTCTGGCCAATGTCATATCTTGAGGGAATGTCTTCGTCCTTAGAAAGGCTACTAGTGGTTCACTCCAATCCGGCACTATGGACACTTGATATAGAGTGGCATGTTCCACGGGTGGTTTAGTGCAGCAGATCGGGCATTCTTTGCACAACTTATGGACATCAGCTTCCATAGTAGGCCAATGCACTCCGAATCTCCTAAGTGTCTGCAAAGTTCTTTGCTTTGAGTAGTGTTGCTCTAATGCACCTACATGTGCTAATTGCAACCATTTTGCGTACTTGTCCTCTTCCACACAACAAGCCAATATCCCTTGATCTGTTTGTTTGTACATACTTCCTGCCATGATATGGTACTTCTGTGCTTTTAATACCTCTCTATCTTGAGTGTTTATGACTGGGTGATTAGTCCCGTATGTCAGTACTGGCACTAATGGCTTAGCCCACTGTAACTTCCAAATTAAACAAGTAAGCATCAGGAAGGTCATCTGATACTCCTTGTGGGGCTTCTCCAGATGTGAGCCCAGAGAGATGGTCTGCTCTCAAGTAAGTCTTGCCTTTCCTCACCACGACCTCAAAGTCATATTCCATTAGCAAGAGGAACCATCTTACTAATCGGCTTGTATTGCATGGCTTATTTACCAAGTACAACAGTGCTTGATGATCAGTGAAAAATTTAAACTTATTTGCAAGCAAATAGTGTCTAAACTTTTTAACTGCATATACCATGCCTAATCCCTCTCGTTCAGTGGTTGTATAGTTTTGTTCAGCCGCATTCAAATGTCTACTAGCATAGGCAATTGGAAGATCCATACTACCTTTGCCCGTAGGTTGTGCAAGTACACATCCAATAGCATAATTGGATGCATCCACGTGAACATGAAATGGCTTATTCCAATCTGGTGTGGTCAAGATTGGTGCTGAACACAATCTTCTTTTGAGTTCGTTGAAAGAGTTTTCACATTCATCGGTCCACTCAAAGTTAGTCAAATGCCCATACAAAGGCTTGACAATGATGGCGTACATGTGTATAAAGCATCGGTAATAGCCACAATGCCCCATGAAAGCTTGTACTTCCTTGACATTCTTTGGCCTAGGTAACTCGGCTATGGCTCTTACTTTCTCTTCATCGGTGGATATGTCATTCTTTGACACTATGTGTTCTAGAATCTTGCCTTGCCTGACCATGAAAACACACTTTTCTGGGTTCAAGCAGACTTGATATTCTCTACATTTCTCAAAGATTTGCCTGAGTTCTGGTATATGTGTCTGTCTAATGTTGGAATGAGCACAGAGATCATCAACATAGACCTCTAAATTCTTCCTCAAGAACTCTTTAAACACGTGAAACATCAATCTTTGGAAGGTTGCAGGGGCATTGGTAAGCCCAAATGGCATTACTCTAAAGGCGAATATGCCCCACTCTGTGGCAAAAGCTCTCTTATGCTGATCTTCTGGAGCTATGGCTACTTGATTGTAGCCCGAAAATCCATCAAGGAAGCTATACAGTTCCTTGCTTGCTACTCTTTCTAGCAGATGCTCAGTGATAGGAAGCGGATAGTTGTCTCGAATAGTGGCTGCGTTAACCTTCTTCAAGTTAATGCACACACGTAGCTTTCCATTCTTCTTGGGAACCACTACAATGGGGGACACCCACTCGGTGTGCTCAATTTCATAGATGAATCCAACTTCTACCAATCTATCTATCTCCTCTTTGATCTTAGCAACATAATTATCGTTATATGTATATGGCTTCTGTTTAGAGGGTTTCGCGTCTGAGGTGATGGGAATTGTGTGTGAGCATATGTCTGGGTCAACACCTTTCAAATCCTTGTAACTCCAAGCGAATACATCTCTGTATTCTCTTAGCAAGGCTATTAACGCATGCTCTTCTTCCTCTGTTAGGTCATGGCCTATGTACGTGCACTCTCCTCGCCTTCTTCTAGGGCTACCACTATTCTCTTAGTGGTTTCTTTGTTATCATAGGCCTCTCCTGATTGTGCCTCGCGTTTAGGCATTCTTACCATGACTCTTCTATCATCTATCTCATACTTTTTAAAGTTTTCAGGGACCTTGAACAAAGATTCTTCCTCTTCTGGTGTGACTTCTCTCTTCTTTCTTTTCTTTCCTTCATCCTTAGGGGTCACTTGTGTGGCTAACCTTACATCATTTGCATGCTCTCCGTGTCTCTAGGGTTGAAATTCTACTTCATAGAAGTATTCTTCATCTGATGCAAAAGGTGGGTCCATAATGATTGACTCTAGATCGGAGTCACTTGCATCCTCAAATGCATCAGGACTAGGTTTGCATTCTTCTAGAACTGCCTCTCCCATGATTGGTTCTATGGAGAAGACTGAAATGTCATAGCCATCCTCATCACAGTGGGGTGTCCATTGTTCTTCATTGATGGCTACATACATTGTTGCTAGAATTTCTGCCCAGCCGTGGGGTTCAAATTCTTCGTCAGGGAATACAACAGGTGCATAGGCTGGGTCTTGAATTGATCTATGTGTCTCTTTCGCACCTACTTCTCTTGCTTTTTCTCTCTTCTCTTCTTCTACTGCCACTTTACACATCCATAAGTGAGTGTCTTCATGCATCCATGAGGATCCTGATCCTATGGTATGCACAGACTCCGTGTCATCCTTGGCTCTATGGATGGGATTCGATTGAATAGGCGGTACATCTCTATGAGAGTAATCCTTGAGATTGACTTTGGTCGTAACACCTAAGTGTTGCAAATACAAGGAATTGGTTCCCCAATCCTGGACCACTTGCATATGTCGCATAAATGGTCTTCCCAAAATCATCTCATAGGCATGGTTCTTGCTGAAATCACATATGGCAAAAGTATGCTCAAACTCTACACCACAAGTAGTGAGAGTTATTCCTTCCAGCAAGCCTAAGCGTCTTTCTATGTGACCATCAGCCATCTGCAATTTCATCCTCGTGGGCGTGAGTGCTGGCTTGCCCCAATGCTTCCATAGGGAAGTGGTGGCAATAGCAACTCTTGCACCTGAGTCTAGAATTGCCATGGTTGTGTACCCCTGATGGGTAATGGGAAGATAGGTGTTTCCTTCTTCACCTTCACTCATATCTCCTATCTTGTCTAGAGGAATTTCTGGCACTGTTCTATGAGAACCTACCTGGGAACGGGGTTTCGCTACTTCTGGCACTTGGTTCGCTACATGTTTCCATAATTCTGGCCTAACTAACAATTTTAGCTTTACCTTTAGACTTCCACATTTTGAGTTTTTCAATCTGATTTGCTTTATCATCTTCTTAGGTATCATGCTCTTCAATTTTAGGAGGGTTGTCCTTGAAAAGTTTTGGAAAATCTAGATCATAAGGTAAGTTGATCTTCCTGCATGAATCTTCATACCAAGAACTATTCTCATAAAACACTACATCTCTACTCACCAAGAATCCTTTGGTTGTTGGGTTATATACTCTATAGCCCTTTTGGTTGTTGTCATATCCAATGAATACATGCCTTTCTGCTTTTGGATCCATCTTTCCTCTAACCTTTGAAGGAACATGAGCATAAGCAATACATCCAAAAATCTTACAATGATCCAAGCTTGGTCTTCTTCCATTCCAAGCCTCATATGGTATCATGTCATCAAGTGATTTTGAAGGTAACTTGTTAATCAAATAAGTGGCTGTGGATACAACCTAAGCCCATAAATAATTAGGTAAGTGCTTCTCATTTAGCATAGACCTTGCAGCTTCAACAATTGTCCTATTCCTTCTCTCTACCACTCCGTTTTGCTCAGGAGTGTACCTTATAGTAATCTCTCTTTTGATTTGTTGATGTATAAAACACCACAAGAAATGAATTAATGTGACACTAGAACACCTCTATGGTCACCATTAACTCATTGCCACTCCAAACTTTGAGAAATGATAGCTTAAAGTGAGAACTTTGCTTCTACAGAAATTCCTTGTCATCGAAATGACATACCTTCAGTATTTTGCTAATTTCTCCTAGCTCAAGTATGGTTTCTCCATGAAACTTTATAGGCTAAAACTATAAGAGTAGAGCTTTCCAACAAGCTATCATATGCATCAAACGGAGCTCTAGAACTCAAGTTATGGCCCTCACAAGATGACCCTGTATGACCTTCCAAAACTGGAAATCTTGCATGTTTTAGTATTCCTGATGTCCAAAAATAAAAAATTCGATGCCTAGCATCGAATTTCAGTCCAAGTCGATGCCAGGCATCGACTTTGGGCTTTTTTTGGCTATTTTTCTGCACCAGAAACACTCTATTTTACACACACATGAAGAAGATGACTTATATGATAGAAGTCGATACCGGGCATCCATTTTATGTTGGAACTCGATGCCAGGCATCGAGTTGCTCCACAAACTTCATATTTTTAGAAGATTCAACAATAGTTAACACACAGAGAATGAAAAAAATGACTTATCAGCCAAGATTCGATGCCAGGCATCGAATTGCTCAGAAAACTTGAACTTTTGAATTCATCACATAGTAGGCAAACATGGAGATGATGGAGAGAGACTCATACACAGAACTTTACTCAAATCTTTCTCACAGCTATGAAAACTCAGAAGTTTTACAGATGCTTTCTCACTCAGAGAAGCCCGACTATTCTCAGTCGTAGAAAATGAACTCCTTCTTCTACTTCTTCTCTCTATTCTCTCTCTCTCTCTCTCCGCGTCAGTTGATACAAACTAACTTATATAGATTTTCGTATTCTCGTGATTTTAAAAAACTTCTAGAACTAAAGTGAACTAACTTTACAAATATGATACATTTGTGAATTTGTCCCTTCACATAGGCATGGGGTTTTCTTCCTAAGATTTGACCTTCAAATATATGTCTAATTAGTGAGTGTTTCTCCAACAGCTCCCCCTCAATCACTAATTGACATTCTCTGTTTCTTCATATCATCTTCTTTTCTTTTACTCCTGCCATGCTTTTGAATCTGCTGGTCTTCACACCATCCAAGCTCTTTGTCATTATGTCTGCTAACTGATCTTAAGTAGAAATGTACTCCACTTCAATCTCCTTCTCCATTACCTTTTCTCTGAGAAAATGATACTGTATCTCTATGTGCTTTGTTCTTGCATGAAATACTGGATTTGCTGCAAGATAAAGTGAACTCATATTATCTCCATGTATTGTAGGTGTACCTTGATCAATGCCTAAGCTCTTGAACAATGTCTGCATCCATATGACTTCCTTAGCTGCTTCCACAAGTCCTTTGTACTCTGCTTCAGTTGATGATAATGCTACTGTATGTTGTTTCTTGGAACACCAACTTACAAGCTTATCACCAATGTATATCATGTAACCATGAGTTGATCTCCTATCATCTTGATTACCTGCCCAATCTGAATCACTATAGGCTCTCAACTTCAAATCTGATGTAAAAGGATAATATAATCCTTCCTTTATAGTTCCTTTGATATATCTGAGAACTCTTTGACAAGAGATTGATACTTCCTCATATCTTTGTAGTCTACACCATCATATTTACTGAGCTTGTGATTAACTTCAAGTGGAGTTGAAGCTTCTCTGCAATTTTCCATATCAAACTTCTTCAACAAGTTCAGAAGATACCTTTCTTGTGACACATATATGCCATGATCTGTATAAGTAACTTCCATTCCAAGAAAGTATGATAACTTTCCTAGGTCACTGATCTTGAATTCTTTTTCAAGCAATCTCTTTACCTCCTTGATTCCTTCATCTGAAGTACCTGTGATTATAATGTCATCTACATAAATACAAATGTAGATTGTACCTTCCTCTGTTCTTCTGATAAGTAGACTTGGGTCTGCTTTTGAACTTTGATATCCAAGATCATTGAGATACTTCACCAGTCTATAGTTCCAAGCTCTTGGAGCTTGCTTCAATCCATACAATGCTCTTCTCAACTTGCAAACAAAATTTGGATACCTGGAATCTATAAACCCTTGAGGTTGTTCCATGTATACCTCATCTGATATGTATCCATTCAAGAATGCATTTTTTATATCCAATTGACTTAGAGTCCATCCTTTTGAAGCTGCAATAGCAATGATTGTCCTTATAGTTGACATCTTAGCTACGGGACTGAATGTCTCATCATAATCTATGCCATAGGTCTGGGCATAGCCTTTCACCACCAATCTAGCTTTGTATCTGGCTATACTTCCATCTGCAAGCTTCTTCACTTTATAAACCCATTTATTTCCAATTACTTTCTTACCATTTGGTTTAGGAACAAGTTCCCATGTCTTGTTCTCCTCCAGTGCATTGAACTCTTCCTTCATTGCTTCTTCCCATTGCTTTTTACCTTTAGCTTCATCATAGTTCTGAGGTTCTTCATCATCTTTGACCATATATGCATAGTTCTTCTGAGTTATGTAAGAAGTATCATAAGAATACCTTTCTGGTTGTCTCCTTGTCCTGCTTGACCTTCTTGGTTCACATTCTTCATAAGTTTCTGGATACACCTCTTCATCAAATATAGGAGCTTCTTCATTCATTCTTGTTAATCCACTTCTGGATGTACTTGCTTGCATATAGTCTTCATCTCTATTCACCTGCACAATTGATTTTCCTTTCTCACATCTTCTTACCTCTTCTTCAAATTCTTCAGCTGTATGACTTTGATCTGCATACCAACTTTTCTGTTCATCAAATGTAACATCTCTAGAAACAATAAATTGTTTGGTTAGAGGATTCCACAATCTGTAACCGATCTGCTTTTCATCATAACCAATGAACACATATTTTTCTGCCTTTGGTTCAAGTTTATGCCTAAGTTGTGATGGCACATAAGCATATGCAATTGATCCAAACACTCTACAATGATCTAGTGTTGGTTTCTTACCCCACCAAGCTTCATATGGAGTCA
Organism: Ceratopteris richardii; assembly: GCA_020310875.1. Classification (NCBI taxonomy): domain Eukaryota; kingdom Viridiplantae; phylum Streptophyta; class Polypodiopsida; order Polypodiales; family Pteridaceae; genus Ceratopteris; species Ceratopteris richardii. Next base: position 5,346,649 of record CM035444.1, read on the forward strand.
TTCCATTCAGAGCTGCACATGGTAATCTATTCACAAGATATGTAGCTGTATTTACAGCCTCAGCCCAAAGATAATTTGGACAGTTCTTCTCCTTTAGCATAGCTCTAGCAAACTCAACCAGAGTCCTGTTCCTTCTTTCTGCTACACCATTTTGTTGTGGTGTATACCTGCAAGTTATTTCTCTCTTAATACCTGCATTCCAAAGATAATCATTGAACTCTTGGGAGAAGTATTCTCCCCCTCCATCAGACCTCAGTCTCTTAAGCTTTTGACCTGTGACTCTCTCTGCATATGCATGAAAATGCTTGAAAGCTCCAAACACTTCTGATCTTTCCTTCAAAACATATAATGTTATCCATCTTGTAGCATCATCAATGAAAAGAACATAATACCTTGAGCCACTGATAGAACCTTCTTTTGTTGGTCCCCATACATCTGTATGAATGAGCTCAAGTACTCCATCATGTTTGAATCCTTTCTTCTGAAATGGTAACCTGTGTGCTTTACCCATTTGACATGCTTCACATTTATAAACCATATGTTGACTTTGCACATTTGGTACTCCTAGTACAGACTGATTAGCAACCATAGCTTTAATTCCTCTTTCATTAAAATGACCTAATCTCTTATGCCAGAGATCAAGTTCTGTAATCACTCCTTCACCATGTGTGAGCAAAGCTTGACCAATGTTCCCTTGCACTCTTAAAGTAAAGAGTCTACCTTCTTTCTTACCAGAGACAATCTGATTATATCCATTCTGTTAAGGAAACACTCACGAATTTGACACAATAAACAAGACAGAAACGGAATCTTCAGAAAATCGGTGCACAGGTGTACAGTATGCGAAGTTAGTGCGCGGTGTCCGCATAACAGAGCAATTAACCGCGGCGGGCGCGTAAGGCGCGCATAACGCGAATTGAAGAATGACAGAGCAAAGGAGCGCCAAAGAAATTGTATATATATACAGCAAGATTTGAAGAACAGTGCGCGGGAGTACGCAGATGTATGAGAGAGACACAGAGAAGTGAGAGAGAGAGCATCACACTGATACACAGAGGAAGAACGAGAGACTGAGAGAAGACGCCATAGATCGCGTATGAGTGAAGAGAGAGTTAGAAGTTCTCAGAAGACGCCATAGATCGCGTATGTACAGATGAATAACACAAGCCTGAAGTGTCTGGTCTTTTCATCTGAAGAGAGATGGTAATAAGAAACTACTCACTGTAGGAGAGTTTCTGTAACTTGAGCAAGAAGAGGCCAAGCTTACTTGTACACATCTTCTCTAATCGAAAACACATGTTCATGTGGATGTCTGCGCGCAATCTTTACTTGTGAAGAATCTGAAGTTATTTCGTGTTACGGTTCTCAGAAAATAAGTTTTTTCGGTAGAACAACGAAGTATAACTCATAGCAGAGGTCGAAGCTTTGTATGAGAGATAGCTCATCTTGTAGCTAGACGTCTCTACTTTAAGCTGATCACAGTTTCCGGTGGAATGAAGATGTACACACAGTACAAAGGTTAACCGGAAAGTAGCAGTTCAGAACTGTGAAGTTTCCAGAAGGAAGTTCATTCGGTGAAGGAAGCTCACACACTACTTCCTTACTTCACATAAGTTCATCTGAAGCAATTACGAACAGAACTAAGTTTATTTCGGTGAAGTTCCGGCACAGCTACGGTGTCAGTCCAGTAATAGTCTGGTGAAGTTCCGGTGGAACTTGTGTCGCAGGATAACGCAGTTAAAGCGACGTTAATTAGGCTGAGCTACTGTTGATTACAGAGGTGTTCTGAATCACTCTAGTTTAGCATTCTATTGTGGTGGCGCGGCAATTTCCGCAGGCCTGACAGAGTTCACGCCTTGTCGCGAAATCCACCTTCAGGGCGAAAGTATTTCCGCAACAGTAGGCGTTAGAGCCGAAGTTTTCGCCAACAATTGGTATCAGAGCTAGATAATCTCCCAACATTTGGTATCAGAGCCTAGAGTATTCTCTATCATGGCAGATCATGTCCAAATAGATAAACTGGACAGAGATAATTATCCTGCATGGGTAATGCGCATGGAAGCTTTACTTATGAGTAAGGACTTAATGACGTACGTGACCGGAGAAGAAAAGAAACCCACTTTCGAAGATGATAGTCAACCAGAAAAAGAAGAACTAGACGCCCTAAAGCTATGGCAAAAGAAAGATGCAACGGCAAGAGCCTACATCTACAACACTGTGTCAGACCATCTGCTACCGCACATTAGAGGTTTGGAGAAAGCGGAGGACATATGGAGCGCATTGGAAGATCACTTCCAGAATACTACGAAAGCTAGGAAAGCCAGCCTATGGTCCGAGTTCACAACGTTCAAAAAGAAGCCGAGTCAAAGCATTAGTGACTACGTCACTAAAATGAAGGATCTAGCAGATAGTCTGGGATCCATAAATGAAGAAGTCGAAGATCATAGATTGATAGCGCAAGTGCTCACAGGTTTGAGAGGAGATGAAAGGTGGAAGCCTTTCGTACTATCAACTGAACTCTCCCTAAATCATTTTGTACCGGAGTTAAATCAGCTGCTTGGTTTGATGCTCACATATGAGCAAGACCTGAAAGGAGACGCAGACAAAGGACAAAGCTCTGCAATGTACATGAAGAACAAGAAGAAAGACAAAGGCAAGTCAAAAGACGAAGAAGAGTCAAGCTCTCAGGCCTATTACGCAAGAGGTAAAGGCACTGGCAGAGGAAGAGCAAGAGGAAGAAACCGCCAGAATACCACCAAGAAAGCTTGCTGGATTTGCGGACTAAGTAATCATCTGGCGCATGACTGTTGGCACAATCAACAAGGATCAAATCAAAATCAAAACAACAATAGCAGAGGCAGTAGCGGAAGAAATCAAAGTAACTTCCAAAGAGGAAGACAAAGCCAAAGAGGAGGCTACGGTAGAGGTGGAGTAAGAAGTTGGGGACAGAACCAATCTTACAACACCGCCTACAACAACTACGCAAATGACACACAGAATGAGAGTCATACATCATTGATGATGAACTCAATCAGCACATCAGAAAATGAAGACCTAAAGGTATTTTATATTGATTCTGGATGTTCTAATCACTTGTCAGGAAACATAGAACTGATGTCAGAATTGGAAAAAGGAAGTGCGAGTCACACTGTTCAAACAGGTGACAATACAAGACACAAAGTACAATCAATCGGGAAAGTGAAATGCAAGAGTGGAACAGATTTGCTAACCAATGTTTTGTATGTTCCAACAATACCGAAAAATCTGATCAGTGTGGGACAGATAGTTGAAAAAGGTTTTCAAGTCAGATTTACAAATAAAGGAGTATTTGTAGAAGATCCCAAGAACGGATATTATCAGATCGTTTCTGGTAAGAAAGAAGGCAGACTCTTTACCTTAAGAGTACAAGGGAACATTGGCCAAGCGCTGCTCACACATGATGAAAAGGTAATTACAGAACTTGATCTCTGGCACAAGAGATTAGGTCATTTTCACGAAAAAGGAATCAAAGCTATGATAGCGAACCAGTCTGTACTGGGATTACCGAACGTACAGAACCAACATATGATTCACAAATGCGAAGCCTGTCAAATGGGAAAAGCCCACAGGTTACCTTTCCAGAAGAAAGGATTCAAACATGATGGCGTGCTAGAACTCATACATACAGATGTATGGGGACCAACGAAAGAAGGATCAATCAGCGGGTCAAGGTACTATGTTTTATTCATTGATGATGCAACAAGGTGGATAACCCTTTATGTTTTGAAGGAAAAGTCAGAGGTGTTCGGAGTTTTCAGACATTTTCATGCATATGCTGAAAGACTCACCGGACGAAAACTTAAAAGACTGAGGTCTGATGGAGGGGGAGAATACTTCTCCCGAGAATTCAATGACTATCTTTGGAATGCAGGTATTAAGAGAGAAATAACCTGCAGGTATACACCACAACAGAATGGTGTAGCAGAAAGGAGAAACCGAACTCTAGTAGAGTTTGCACGGGCTATGCTAAAAGAAAAGAATTGCCCAGATTATCTTTGGGCTGAAGCTGTAAATACAGCTACATACTTGGTAAACAGGTTACCATGTACAGCATTAGAAGGAATGACCCCTTATGAAGCCTGGTGGGGAAAGAAGCCAACACTTGATCACTGCAAAGTGTTTGGATCAGTAGCGTATGCTTATGTACCGTCTCAACTGAGACATAAGCTTGAACCAAAAGCAGAGAAATATGTATTCGTCGGATATGATGAGAAACAGATGGGTTACAGGTTATGGAACCCTCTAACCAAACATTTTACTGTTTCCAGGGATGTAACATTTGATGAACAGAAAAGCTGGTATGCAGATCAGAGTCATACAGCTGAAGAATTTGAAGAAGAAATAAAAAGAAAAGAAAAAGGAAAATCAATTGTTCAGGTAAACAAAGATGAAGAGGCAAGTACGTCCAGGACCGGAACAGATATAAGAAACGAAGATGAAGACATGTATTCAGATGCACACGAAGAATATGAGCTAAGAAGGTCAAACAGAGTAAGAAGACAACCGGAAAGATACTCGTATGATACATCATATATAACTCAACAAGATTATGCATATATGGTTAAAGAAGAGGAGGAACCTCAGAGCTATGACGAAGCTAAAGGCAAGAAGCAATGGCAAGAAGCAATGAAAGAAGAATTCACCGCACTGGAAGAGAACAAGACATGGGAGCTTGTTCCTAAACCGAACGGTAAGAAAGTAATTGGAAATAAATGGGTGTTCAAAGTTAAGAAACTTGCAGATGGAAGGATAGCCAGACATAAAGCGAGACTGGTTATCAAGGGCTATGCTCAGACGCATGGCATAGACTATGACGAGACATTCAGTCCGGTGGCAAAGATGTCAACCATAAGAACAGTGATTGCTATAGCAGCATCAAAAGGATGGAAGCTAAGTCAGCTAGATATAAAGAATGCATTTCTGAATGGATATATATCAGATGAAGTATATATGGAACAACCGGAAGGGTTTATAAGTTCCAGATACCCAAACTTTGTTTGCAGGTTAAGCAAAGCACTTTATGGACTGAAACAAGCTCCAAGAGCTTGGAACTACAGACTCGTGAAGTATCTAAACGAACTTGGATACCAAAGTTCGAAGGCAGATGCAAGTCTACTCATCAAAAGAACAGAAGAAGGAATGATCTACATTTGTATCTATGTAGATGACATAATAATTACAGGAACCTCAGATGCAGGAATCACAGAGGTAAAGAAACTGCTAGAAAAGGAATTCAAGATCAGTGACCTAGGAAAGTTATCATACTTTCTAGGAATGGAAATCTCGTATACAGATCATGGTGTATATGTCACACAAGAGAGGTATCTCCTGAACTTACTGAAGAAGTTCAAAATGGAGAATTGCAGAGAAGCTTCAACACCGCTTGAAGTAAATCATAAACTCAGCAAATACAGTGGTACAGAGTTTAAAGATATGAAGAAATATCAATCGTTAGTAGGAAGCTTAATATATGCTACGCTAACAAGACCGGATCTTAGTTTTCCGGTGGGAGTTCTCTCACAGTTTATGCATTGTCCGACAGATCAACACTGGGTTGCAGGACAAAGAGTCCTCAGATATATCAAAAGAACTATAAAGGAAGGATTATATTATCCTTTTACGTCAGACATAAAGCTCACAGCATATAGTGACTCAGATTGGGCAGGAAGTCAAGATGACCGAAGATCAACGCACGGGTATATGATATACCTAGGAAATAAGCTGGTAAGCTGGTGTTCGAAGAAGCAACACACAGTCGCCTTATCATCAACAGAAGCAGAATACAAAGGACTGGTAGAAGCAGCAAAAGAAGTAATATGGATGCAGACGTTACTTAAAAGCATGGGTATAGATCAAAGTATACCGATCATACATGGAGATAATATGAGCTCGCTGTATCTTGCAGCGAATCCTGTGTTTCATGCAAGAACAAAACACATAGAGATTCAGTACCATTTCCTAAGAGAAAAAGTAATGGAGAAAGAGATAGAAATAGTCTACACTCCTACAAAAGATCAGATTGCAGATATTCTGACAAAGAGCTTGGATGGAACAAAGACAAACAGATTCAAAGAGATGGCAGGTATAAAAGAAAGAAAGATATATGAAAGACCGGAAGAGGTCAAATTAGTGATTGAGGGGGAGCTGTTAAGGAAACACTCACGAATTTGACACAATAAACAAGACAGAAACGGAATCTTCAGAAAATCGGTGCACAGGTGTACAGTATGCGAAGTTAGTGCGCGGTGTCCGCATAACAGAGCAATTAACCGCGGCGGGCGCGTAAGGCGCGCATAACGCGAATTGAAGAATGACAGAGCAAAGGAGCGCCAAAGAAATTGTATATATATACAGCAAGATTTGAAGAACAGTGCGCGGGAGTACGCAGATGTATGAGAGAGACACAGAGAAGTGAGAGAGAGAGCATCACACTGATACACAGAGGAAGAACGAGAGACTGAGAGAAGACGCCATAGATCGCGTATGAGTGAAGAGAGAGTTAGAAGTTCTCAGAAGACGCCATAGATCGCGTATGTACAGATGAATAACACAAGCCTGAAGTGTCTGGTCTTTTCATCTGAAGAGAGATGGTAATAAGAAACTACTCACTGTAGGAGAGTTTCTGTAACTTGAGCAAGAAGAGGCCAAGCTTACTTGTACACATCTTCTCTAATCGAAAACACATGTTCATGTGGATGTCTGCGCGCAATCTTTACTTGTGAAGAATCTGAAGTTATTTCGTGTTACGGTTCTCAGAAAATAAGTTTTTTCGGTAGAACAACGAAGTATAACGCATAGCAGAGGTCGAAGCCTTGTATGAGAGATAGCTCATCTTGTAGCTAGACGTCTCTACTTTAAGCTGATCACAGTTTCCGGTGGAATGAAGATGTACACACAGTACAAAGGTTAACCGGAAAGTAGCAGTTCAGAACTGTGAAGTTTCCAGAAGGAAGTTCATTCGGTGAAGGAAGCTCACACACTACTTCCTTACTTCACATAAGTTCATCTGAAGCAATTACGAACAGAACTAAGTTTATTTCGGTGAAGTTCCGGCACAGCTACGGTGTCAGTCCAGTAATAGTCTGGTGAAGTTCCGGTGGAACTTGTGTCGCAGGATAACGCAGTTAAAGCGACGTTAATTAGGCTGAGCTACTGTTGATTACAGAGGTGTTCTGAATCACTCTAGTTTAGCATTCTATTGTGGTGGCGCGGCAATTTCCGCAGGCCTGACAGAGTTCATGCCTTGTCGCGAAATCCACCTTCAGGGCGAAAGTATTTCCGCAACAGTAGGCGTTAGAGCCGAAGTTTTCGCCAACACATTCTCTAGATCTTCCACAAATACTCCTTCATTTGTAAACCTGACTTGAAAACCTTTTTCAACTATCTGTCCCACACTAATCAAGTTTTTAGGTATTGTAGGAACATACAAAACATTGGTTAGCAAATCTGCTCCACTCTTGCATTTCACTTTTCCAATTGAATGTACACTATGTCTTGTATTATCACCAGTTTGAACTGTGTGACTAGAAATGCCTTTTTCCAAATCTGACATCAATTCTATGTTTCCTGACAAATGATTAGAACATCCAGAGTCAATGTAAAATACCTTTAGATCTTCTTTGTCTGATGTGTTGATTGAGTTCATCATCAATGATGTATGACTTTCATTCTGTGTGTCATTTGCATAGTTGTAGTAGGTGGTGTTGTAGGATTGATTCTGTCCCCAACTTCTTCCTCCACCTCTACCATAGCCTCCTCTTTGACTTTGTCTACCTCTTTGAAAATTACTTTGATATCTTCCACCTCGACCTCTGCTATTGTTGTTTTGATTCTGGTTTGATCCTTGTTGGTTGTGCCAACAGTCATGAGCCAAATGATTACTCAATCCACAGATCCAGCAAGCCTTTTTGTTGTTATTTTGATTACCTCTTCCTCTTCCAAAACCTCTTGCTCTTCCTCTGCCAGTGCCTTTACCTCTTGCATAATAAGCTTGAGAATTAGACTCCTCTTCATCCTTTGCTTTACCTTTATCTCCTTTCTTCTTATTCTTCATGTACATTGCAGAACTTTGACCTTTATCTCCATCTCCCTTCAAGTCTTGCTCATATGTGAGCATCAAACCAAGCAACTAGTTCAAATCTGGAACATAATGATTTAATGAAAGTTCTGTTGATAAGACAAAAGGTTTCCACCTTTCATCCCCTCTCAAGCCTGCAAGTAGTTGAGCAATCAATCTGTGATCTTCAACATCTTCATCTATGGATCCAAGACTATCTGCTAGATCCTTCATCTTAGTGACATAATCACTAATGGTTTGACTTGGCTTCTTCTTGAATGTTGTAAACTCTGAGCATAGACTTGCTTTCCGTGCTTTAGTAGTGCTTTGGAAATGATATTCCAATGCATTCCATATATCTTCTGATGATTCCAATCCTCTGATATGTGGTAGCAAATGATCTGAGATTGTATTGTAGATGTAGGCTTTTGCACTTGCATCCTTCTTCTGCCAATGCTTTAAAGCATCAAGTTCTTCTTTCTTTGGTCGGCTTTCATCTTCAAATACTGGCTTCTCTTCTTCACCTGTTACATATACCATGAGATCCTTACTCATAAGTAAGGCTTCCATTCTCATTACCCATGCGGGGTAATTATCTCTGTCCAGTTTGTCAATGGAGATATGATCTGCCATAGTTCTTTCCTTCTGCTGCAACCTGTGAGCTTAAAGGATAAAGGATAATACCTTTTGAAGTTCTTTGTGTATGAGGATACTTCGAAAGTAATCTTTTGATGCCTTGTGTCTTCAAATGCTTCACCTTTCAAACTTTAATGGAAAACTTTACAAAACTTCTCGTACCTTTGTCGTCTTCTGCTCTCGAGAATCTTTTTGCTCTGATACCACTTGTTGATGTATAAAACACCACAAGAAATGAATTAATGTGACACTAGAACACCTCTATGGTCACCATTAACTCATTGCCACTCCAAACTTTGAGAAATGATAGCTTAAAGTGAGAACTTTGCTTCTACAGAAATTCCTAGTCACCGAAATGAAATACCTTCAGTATTTTGCTAATTTCTCCTAGCTCAAGTATGGTTTCTCCATGAAACTTTATAGGCTGAAACTAGAAGAGTAGAGCTTTCCAACAAGCTATCATATGCATCAAACGGAGCTCTAGAACTCAAGTTATGGCCCTCACAAGATGACCCTGTATGACCTTCCAAAACTGGAAATCTTGCCTGTTTTAGTATTCTTGATGTCCAAAAATAAAAAATTCGATGCCTAGCATCGAATTTCAGTCCAAGTCGATGCCAGGCATCGACTTTGGGCTTTTTTTTGGCTATTTTTCTGCACCAGAAACACTCTATTTTACACACACATGAAGAAGATGACTTATATGATAGAAGTCGATACCGGGCATCCATTTTATGTTGGAACTCGATGCCAGGCATCGAGTTGCTCCACAAACTTCATATTTTTAGAAGATTCAACAATAGTTAACACACAGAGAATGAAAAAAATGACTTATCAGCCAAGATTCGATGCCAGGCATCGAATTGCTCAGAAAACTTGAACTTTTGAATTCATCACACAGTAGGCAAACATGGAGATGATGGAGAGAGACTCATACACAGAACTTTACTCAAATCTTTCTCACAGCTATGAAAACTCAGAAGTTTTACAGATGCTTTCTCACTCAGAGAAGCCCGACTATTCTCAGTCGTATAAAATGAACTCCTTCTTCTACTTCTTCTCTCTATTCTCTCTCTCTCTCTCTCTCTCTCTCCGCGTCAGTTGATACAAACTAACTTATATAGATTTTCGTATTCTCGTGATTTTAAAAAACTTCTAGAACTAAAGTGAACTAACTTTACAAATATGATACATTTGTGAATTTGTCCCTTCACATAGGCATGGGGTTTTTCTTCCTAAGATTTGACCTTCAAATATATGTCTAATTAGTGAGTGTTTCTCCAACATGATTCCCCTCTCTTGAAGAAAAGAGTCAAATTCCTGGTAGAAGTACTATCCCCATCCATGTGACCTTAGCCTTTTTAATGTTTTACCTGTTTGATTCTCCACAAGAGTTAAATATCTTTTGAAGCATGAAAAGACCATCTTTGTGTTTCGTAAAGTAGAGTATAGTCTATCTACTGCAATCATCAATGAAGGAGACATAATACCTTGATCCAGATATTGAAACATCCTTGCTAGGTCCCGATACATCTGTATGAACAAATTCCAAGAGGTCTCCATGCATATATCCTTTCTTCATGAATGGTAACCTGTGAGACTTTTCAAATTGACATGCACCACTTATAAATCATGTGTTTTTTTGACAGATTAGGGAGTCCAAGTACACTTTGGTCCATGCAAATTTTCTTTAATGATCTTTCACCAATATGTGCTAACCTTTTGTGCCATACTTCCAATTCTATGAGTGTCTGACTACCATAATTAAAGAGAGCAATGTTCCTAGTGTCTTCCAATTCAAATGTGAACAATCTACCTGTCTTTTCTCCCTTTGCAATTCTCATGAATCCTTGAATTGGATCTTCAACAAATGCTCCTCCTTTTGTGAACCTAGCTTGTAGGCCTTTCTCCACAATCCAAGTTCTTTGTGATGGTAGGGACATAGAGTACCTTGCTAACTAGGTTGATGTTTCCATCATGTGCTTTTATATTTCCTATCTTCTCCACCAGAAGCCTTGTATCATCACTTGTTTGCACTTCATGCTTGTTCCTTGGATCTTCTAAATCTGGTAGGAGGGCCATAGTCCCTACCACATGATTGGAACAATCTGAATCTATGTAGAAAACATGCTCATCAGATTTACCTTGAGGCATTGCCATATTCATGATTAGCAATGAGTCCTCTTGATTTGAGTCTTCTGTGTAGTTATTGAAGTATCTTCTTCCTCTATTGCTTCCTTGATAGCTTGAATGGTTGTAATTGTTGTGTAGCCATTGAAGTTGTTGGTCCTTCCTCTAGAGTAGCCATAATGCCTCTGCCTCTACGATGTCTTCCTCTACCTGCATAGTTAGCTTGATGTGTACCTGCTACATCATCCATTTTCTTTCTAGGCTTCCTTTGTTTTGTTTGGACTTGCTTTTGTTAGTATACAAAGCAAAATATTGATTAGCTTTGGAGCCTTCTCCATTCTTGATAAGCTTGGCCTCTTGAGTAAGCAGTTGTCCTATGAGTGTATTGAAATCTGGTACATGCATATCCATGTATAGATCCATAGCTGTGGTGAATGCTTGCCACTTTTCATCTGCCTTTAAGCCATTGATGACCTGCCTTACAATTTGCTCTTCTTCTATTACCTCTCCAATGCTTCCCAAATGATTTGCTATGTCCTTGAGCTTTGTGACAAAATTAGTCACATTTTGTTTGGGAGCTTTCTTAAAAGTTGTAAAGTCCAACCATAGTTGATGCTTCTTGGCCTTTGTACTTGAAGAGAAGAAGGCTTCAAGTGCATTCCACACTTCTTGAGATGTTTTATAACCTCTAATGTGAGGCAAAAAAAAATCTGAGATAGAGTTGAGGACCTTGCAAGTGCATCCTTGGAGCACCATGTGCTCAATCTTTCTTGCTCTTCTTGTGTAGGTTGGCCTTTATTCCTGAAACTTGGCATAACTTCATCTCCAACTATATAACCATATAGATTCTGACCTTGAAGATAATTTTCCATCCTTAATGACCAGGTTGCATAGTTAGCTCTATCCAATTTTTCAATTGATGAAGGAAATCCATCTGCCATGTTGTCCAACCTTGCTCTGATACCACAGTGAAGAGAAGGATTTGTACTTGATGAAGATGAAGTGGTGTTGTAGAAACTTTGGACTACACCAGCCAAATGAACACTAGGGATATGTAGTGGGCCTTTTTAGCTTGCCAAGGGATGTATTAGACACCCTATGTACCTTGGAAGATCACTCTAAAAAATTTGAATCAAAACAGACTAGTTTGGCTAATAGTCAACATGAAGAAACTTTCTACTTTGGTCATGACTGCTTCAGTATTTCATTTAGTGCTCATTATTTGAATGCAATTGACTAGAGAGCTTTTAGGGGAATCTAATTAGGAAGCAATGCAACCTATTGGGAGTTATTTCATAAAAAAGAATTAAGCATACTAAGAGAAATAAGTTTAGCAAATTAGGTATGTGATCCCGAATTTTCAGGAGGTAGAAGATGGAGATATAGGTGACTTCAAATGAATATATCTCACGATTGTGAAGTCCAAATGTAATGAACGCTTGGAAGTATATAGTGGACTTAGAGAGCTAACTTTAACATGTTAAATCACTAAAATGATGCACCATGCTGACAGAAAGCATCTCTGCAATCTGACTGAAAAATTGAGAAGTATGGCAGTGAAGAGTACACTCACATAGGCATGAAGATATGGTCACAAATGATCTTGAAAACAAGTGCATATTGAATGTGAAGTACAATGGACTTACAGGTACATGTATGTGCACTCTGAATGGCATGAAGCTCAACTAATGGTGTTGTAAACCCCGTGACTAAACCATGTGTAAATATAGTGATGATTGGAGCCAAGATTTGAATTTGAATCTTGCTCACCTAAAACAATTCTCTTACCTTTTAGTGATTGATTCTCCAACTAATTAAATAATGAATTTGTGGAGTTCTTTTCCTACTCATCAAGTGGATTCAACCACTATAGATTCTTTCACTTTTACATCAAGTAAAAACTCAAAAGTTACAAGGGTGAGTTCACAAGTGAACTCTTCAAGGCTTTAGCATTTGCTTCAAGTTTGTATGTCTTTTGAAGACTCGAGCCAACTCTTAGGCTTGCCATGGACTTGTTCCAACAACCCCACCCCAACTCCACCTCATTCTCATTTCCCTATTGTATCTCCACCCTGATCCCCTCCTTGCACATCTACCTTCATGGGAAAAAAATTTCTTGTGTCTCTACCCCTGTTACTAGCACCCCTTCTATTCCTCCAACCACTTCACATTTCCTACCTTGTCTCCAACCCACCTTCACTCCAATTCACCCAACACACTACTCTTTTCTCTCCAACTAAAACCTCTTTTTTTTTTCAATATGTGAGCAACCATCTTCACAACCTTCATCATGGGACATTATCTCTTCATCACAAGTTCATCTAAACCCTTTTTGTCTACCACCCATTGTCTAGCCTATTCTAGTTTCATCACCATTTTGACGAGTTTCAAAAGTACATGATCACACACCATCCACAATATCACTTTTGAATATTGACACAACACACAGTAACATGTCTAATGCGATGGACATCTCACCATCCACTGCACCTCAATCCACAATCCACACTCCACACACAACTAACAACCCTTCCTCCACCAACCTCACCACCACTCACACACATATTCACATTTGCATCCACTCTTCCCATTCCCTCTCCCACCCCCACTGCATTAAACTCAGATTCTCAGACATCCATGCATTATAACCATACAAGGGGCCAAAGGTATCTTAGTTTACAAGCACACACTATAAAATTAGAGACATAGTTGGACTCTTTGAGCAGAGAGAATGCTTCTTTAAATGGCTGGTATACAGAACTCAAGAAGACACATGACCCTTTGGAGGTTCAATTCAAGAATAAAAATATGTAAGCAATCACAAAACTGGAGGAACTCATTTACAATCAAATGGAGTGCATCACGAAGTTGACATGAAATATGGGATTTCTATGAAGACATCTAGCAACCACCAACTAAAAGAAACAATGCTTCCAAGAGAAAAACAAAGATAACTTTGAAGTTGCAATGGATACCCCTAGTGCACCAGTTAATCCAAGCCGATTCCAAGTGGTGCTGCAAGAGGCCACCAAAATTATCTTAGAGGATTAGACCACATTGTTAGAAGCTCACAAAAGCTTAATGACAATTATAGAATTTTAAAGAATACATAGGTGGTAGAGCAACCAACAACAAAAACATAACAGTTGACCCATGAAGTTGTACTGATGGAGGCAATGGAGGAGATAGAACATCTACGAGGTCAATTCACCCACTTATAGGCTGAGCTTGCTACACATGCTATTCTTCAAAGTCTAGAGTCATTTCCAAAGGCTCATGAGCCCGAGTAAACAATGAATATTCCAATCAAGACGACTTACAAAGAAGAGTATGAACCCTAGGTGGCGGTTGGCGTTAATGAAGATGGCCAAGACACCTTCGAGTTAGCAAGGCTAGCATGGATGAAACTAGTTGAGGAAGTGAGAAAAACACACTTGGTGAGGGTAGAGGTTCAACCACAAGCGATGGCCATCTTTGAGGAGACAATTTTGAAGTTTGCCTACTTCTAGGAAATTGCACCATGTCACTGCATCTCTACCAATTAAACCCAATATATGCCATATTTTATGATCTTCACAAAATGTAATGTAGAAATAAAGAGAATAACCTATCTCCAACAACAAAGAAAGGAAGAATTTATCAACCCAACTAGAGGGTAGAACTATTATAAGAGTACCACGAAATGATGTAGACTTAGACAAAGGCACCACCATATATACCATTTAATCCATGCTATGGTCGAGTACCTAGATGTCAATCCTAGTCTGGTTTCATAATCAAGGTACAAAATGATCCAAAATGTCAAGATTGGGTGCACTATCTAGATCTAGTGCCATCACAACATTGCCCAACCATTGCATACATGATGGTGACTATATGGCACTAGTTCCCTTGTTTCTTAAGGACTACAAAGTGAAAACTAGTACATTAGTTGATGCGGCTAGATTATTGACAATCTACTCATTGCAAATAATTTAAAGGTTAAGGAAAAATATACTGAATTGCAAGATGCATTGGAAGGTCATGCCAATATGCCTATAGAAGAGGTTTAGGAATGAAGAAATAAAGTCAATGATTTAGAAATACATATAGAAGAAATTACTAAAGATCATCATGAGATTATAGAGCAGTTTCAAGTTGTCAAGGATGAACTCAGAAAAGTTCGAGCCGACAAGAATGAGCTACAAAATCAAGCTGTAATGTTGCTGACAAAGAAGAATTTTGCTACTGATCAAGTAGTTTCATTGACTAAGAGTCTTCAAGTAGCAATGGCCAAAGCTGAAGGTATAAAAGAATTGGAGATACAATTACAGGAGGCTAATCAAGTTAATGTCGACAATACTCAGATGTTCGCAGATAAGGAGGAGCAGATTACCACTCATCTAGAGAAGAAAGATGAATTGCAAAAGGAGTTGGCTGATAAAGAGGCTACCCTGTGGCAGAAAAATGTAGAGCATCAACAAATTCAATCCCAACAGGGAGAAGAATAGGCAACAACTAAAGAATTTTTGGAAAAGCTCATTGCAAAGTTTACGGAAGCTAAACCAAATGCTGCTACTTGGTAGGTCAATTGCAGGCTAATCCTAATGATGGACTTTTCAAGAAATGATAAATTTCGATGTATCACCCCTTAGAGATCTCTTTATGAGTTTCTTCACGAATTAGGTAGGACACAAAATCCCCCATCTGATGCAGACGAGTCTTAATAGTGGGTTCAAGTCCACTGTGCATGCCACTGTTAGGCTGCCACTCATATGAATAATTTTATAAATTCTAAATTTTTGTAAAATAAGTCAACTTCTGTGGAACTCAATAGATGTTCATTCATGTAATTGAAGAAAGAGAGAATAATAAGTACTTCCTATTCATGTGACAACGAGATCTCTTTTCACAGAATCTCCTTTTGTACAAAGAGTAGCCAAGTCTGAGTTGCATACACAGGAAAATTGTATCTTGTAATACCTTACTGATCAATATATAGACATACTTTGATGCAACTCTACATATATCACTGTGTCATTTATTTTTTGTTATTCTATTTTGTGTTAAGTTTTGTTGTACGGTTAGATAGTATACAGTAAGCGAATATAAATGCAATGGAGTGAAACTCTGGTAACCCCTAGTCCTTGAACCTACTCTATTTTGAATGGCGGCATTATAGAATCTAGTACAACCAAACACTTAGCACACTACTCTTTTCCCCTCCAGGTACAACCTTTTTCTTCAATATGTGACCCATCGTCTGTACATCTTTCATTGTGGGACATTATCTCTTCATCACAAGTTCTTCTTACCCTTTATGCTGACCACCCATTGTCCAACTTATTCCAATTTCATCACTATTTTGACAAGTTTCACAAGCACATCATCACACACCATCCACAATATCACTTTTGAATATTGGCACAACACACACAAACATGTCCGATGCGATGGACATCTCACCGCCCACTACACCTAAATCCACTCTCCACACTCCACACACAACTAGCAAACCCACCCTCCACCAACCTCACCATCACTCACTTGCATATCAACGTTCAAATCCACCCTTCCCATTCCATGAATTATAATCCCATTTATTCTTCATTGACTATCGACAACACATTACAACAAATTTTTACATGTATAAATCAAGTTCTTGAGGAATTCGATACAATGGGCCAAAGATATCATAGCTTACATGCAGATACCCTACAATTATAGGCACAAATGAACTCTTTCAGCATAGAGAACGCTTCTCTGAATGCCCGGTATACAGAACTCAAGAAGACACACAACCTTTTGGAGGTTCAATTTGAGAATAAAAATAGGCAAGAAGTTGTGGAATGGAAGAACTCCTTTGCACTCAAATGGACTACATCACCAAGTTGACATGCAATATGGGATTTCTACAAATACATCGAGGAACCACCAACAAAGAGAAACAATGCCTCCAAGAGCAAAACAAAGATAAGTTTGAAGCTGCAATGGATACCCCTGGCACACCAGTTAATCCAAGCAGAAGAGACCATCAACATTATCTTAGAGGATTACACCACATTGTTAAAAGCTCACAAAAATCTTAATGATGATTACACAACTTTGAAGAATACATAGGTGCTAGATCAAACAAAGGCACCACCGTATATATATATATACTATTTAATCCATGCTATGGTTGAATACCTAGATACCAATCCTGGTCTGATTTCATAATGAAGGTACAAAATGATCCAAAATGCCAAGAATGGGTGAACTATCCAAATGTAGCGCCATCACAAGGTTTGCCTACCATTGCATATATGATGGCGGCTATTAGGCACTAGCTCCCTTGCTTACATCGGATGACTGACATAGTGGCATGCATGCAACTAAAAATTTTTAGTCTTATGCAGACCATATTTAAGGTATTTCGAGAGATTAGGGCACCTCATGTATCCAATCCAGGCTTTGAGCATGTCAACTTAGATCTTTTCTACAGCATGAGTACTATGTGGTCATTGCAAATTATCTATGTCTCATAGTGCCAAATCAAATATCTCCTAGCATGTTATAAATAGAGTTTTGAGGAAATGTTCACAACCGAATTCTTGGAATATCACTAAGAGGTCTTCATCACTAGGCCAACCCACCTCCAACTATTTGCATGCAAATAGATGATGTATTCCACACATTATCAATACCTATCACAAGACACTACCCTTGCCATTGATTGGATTAAATTCTAAGTAATTTGGCACGAGGCCCTTGTGTTCATGAGAAAACCCTTGTATAGGAATTATAAAAAAATTATATCAATTTCTCCCTTCAACAAGAATTTGTCAGGAGGACAGACATGATAGGGAGGGAGTGTTAATAGTAGAAGAGGTGGAGGAAGCCAATGCAAACATAGAGGAAGCACATAAAAGGAGCTAGAGCAAGGCCAAACGGGAGCCTAAAATAAGTTTTCCAACATTTGGTGCCGTTCAAGGAATATAAACATCATTTTAATTCCCAATAATGATTTTCATCACTAAATTTACATTATAAAATCCCTATTTTGTAGATTAGTGCTCCATTTTGTGGAAGCTGAGCAATCCTTGAACTTGATGATCTTAGATAGAATGTGTATACCAAATTTTATATTTCTTAAAGATTGTTTGATGCCTTGAAAGTTAATTAGGACATCAAGAAGGCAAAAAATGATTCATAAAGGGATAGTGTATTTTTCAAGCCATCAAAGACATGTGGAAAGGTCTTGAGTATGCTAAATACTATATCCAAAACCTTATGAAGAAATTGATAAAGGTTTAGATACACTTGAGTATGATTTCATTTTGCAATGATTCAAGGACCTCAGCCTCAACTAGAAGTTCATCAAAATGTTCAAATGCTTTGGGGTGAATACCTTTCTTTTTATCAAAATAAATGGTAAACATTTTGCTTAATTTGATCTCAACGAATCCATAAGGGAAGATGTCTACTTTCCCTTCTCCTTTTCGTGATAGCAACAAATGGTCTTAGTCGTATTGTGAAAGAGAACATTCAAGTGCATCATATGTTTAGATTATCACTTTTAGAAGGCCCTAACCAACTCGTGCTTAGGATGTTTGTCAACGGAACCAATGTTTTCCTACAAAAGAAATTTTCTTCCATGGATCAGTTGTAGAGATGTCTTCATATTTTCTACACTCTCTCACATTTGAAAATCAAACACAATATAACTATTTACAAGTCCCTCAACTAGCCACCTTTATACTCCATTAATGATAAAAGGTGTCATGAGCTTGTTGTTGTCTAAATATTTTCATTGTTGGGCATCCCCATGGGTTTTGAAGTTTTGATGGGTCAAAAATGGGATTGAGTGCTAAGCAAGTTTGAGATTAAGCTTCAATACTTGAAGGACATGCATATGATTGTGGTAGGGAAAGGAATGGTGATTAATAAATTCCCGATTTCATCAGACATCTACTTTGTAGTAGGATTGATACCAAATGACAAAGAAATGGCTAAGATCAAAAGAGCTTGCAGGAACCTCCTTTGGATAGGTGACCCCAATATAAGAGGTATTCTAAAGAACAAATGGAGAATGTGTGCTAGATCTAAGGAACTCTGAGGGATGGCCATCATCAATGCTCTAGTGCGAGCTAAGAAACTAGAAGCTAAGTGGGTGCTCAATTCATGGTGCAACAAGTCTTATTAGAGAGCATAATTTATTTTCAACAATAGTCAAGATGTATCTCTAACAAGTATCCCTCGGTGAAAACAACCTTCACCTCAGTATACTCATCTTATCCTCTATTCCAATTACTGTGAAAGATTTGAGGTTTGTTTCTTCACCATGGAAACCTTGGATAAATATGAGAATCTAGTGCTATTTAACCCATTGACTAGAAATGGGTTGTAGGAATTAGATAAAATGATTTCATCTAGTTCTAATGTCGGGTATTATAGTCTAATGAGAGGAAATCTATGATAAATATGAGAATCTAGTGCTATTTAACCCATTGACTAGAAATGGGTTGTAGGAATTAGATAAAATGATTTCATCTAGTTCTAATGTCGGGTATTATAGTCTAATGAGAGGAAATCTATCCAAAGAGTGGAGAAAATCTTCACCATGCAATTCCAAAATTGGAAACATCTCCATAACAACCCGAGGAGAGATTGGATCAAACAATAAGATATTGGTTCTAGTCTTAGACTTGAATATAAAGACTAGTGTCTATAGCGAGAATACATTCATTAGGTCCTAGGAAAGTGAGGTGTGCACCTCGTATAGATCACTAACAGCCCACACCCAAACGGACATAGGTGGTACAATGGAAATAGAATACAAATCATCCCAAGGATAGATGTGAATGTGCCTTTCCACCAAAGTCTTAACCAAAAGATGCATCCTTCGGTTTGGATTAAGTGGGAGCTCACATTTGAAGATCTTAATTTGACTTAGGTGCATCCTTTGGTTTGGATTCAATAGGAGCTAAAATTTGAAGATATTTGACAACCATTGTTAGAAAGAAAGAAAAATTTCTGCAATTGATGAATCCTCCAAGTTGGGATTTGAACCAATGCCAAAGCCTACAAAATTAGAAGACATAGGCCATCTTTTCTTCTCCTATCCCAAAGCACCTTATCATGGAATTCTTCTCAAAACCTCCTAAGGATTCAATCACGAATTGGAGGCAAGATCTTTTGGGTGAGGCAATGGAATGCTCACTTGCCCTTTGGAATGCTATCAAAGGTGACGCTTTTTGGAAGACTTGGAGAAAATGATGCACTTGCAACTTTGGTGTGCCACCCAAAGAGTATTCAATCGAGAAATCCTAAGATGTCCAAGGTAAAAAATCATAGATCAAAAGAGTAACCCGGCCTTTAGACACAAAAAAACTTAGTGAGTGAAGGATTCAAACTCTAAAGCATATGGATCCCGCATGAATAAAAAGAAATGCCTGTCAATCTACTTTGTAGCTCACCAACACAGCGGCTCTCTTTCCATTACGAATATGTGCTTCCACGCATCTTGATCAGAAAACGATCATGTCCTCCTCCACTTCTCGCCATGTGACGCCGCCAGCTTTATGGAGAGAAATGGATTTCATAAAATAGCATCAGATGTGGCTGGCATGTCTCATTCTTCATCTGCAGATACCTCGGCTCTCCTCGATTCCATCATCCACAATCATGTGCAATGCATAAGGAAGCGCAGCAAGGACAAAATGTCGCTTCAGTAAACGCATCCACAAAAGTACGTTGTTTTATGCAGACCACGAAACAGGCATGCCGACACAATCAAAGGCTTTGCTTGCGCCACAAACATGCTGTGCCAAATGATCAGCTGTGCAAGTAGGTGGCGACCTTCATCTTATAAAACTGAAATGTCTAATCGACAGGCACCATCGGGAATGCAGGAGCTGACGAAGCCCTTTGACACAGGAGACGAAAACAAGCCTGACAGCACTGTCATATGCTACGATCAAAATATCTGTACTTTTTGACCGCCGTCAATTCAAGCATGTTCGCTTCAACTTCCCACGATCAATCACCACTTGCAGCATGACCATACAGAGGAGCCTTCTGATTTCCTTGACTCGCGATGAGGTGCAACTCACGCATCAGAATGCATGAATGGCCATACAGAAGCCTTCTGATTTCCGTGACTCGCGATGAGGTGCAACTCACACATCAGAATGCAGATCCTTTGAAAATAAAATAGTACCAGAATTTGATGATTGTCGGAGTATCTGTGTGCAAGTTTTCGCTGTGTCCCTTGGAGTACCTTTCCACTGCTCTCGATAGTTGTATTGTATCCTCGCCAGGTGCAGCCCTTCTCAAAATGCAGATCGCACCTCAGTAAGCGCTTTTGAATATTTTGTCAGCACATCTCTGCTGGATCGGTTTCCCCGCTCTCCTCGATCTTGCCATCATCATGGTTTCTTCTGTTGCGTTGCGTGTGAGGAGATCGGATTCATTCTAGCCTCTATTCTGCGTTCTTTATCGTAAACTCCGCTCCACTACAGTATACGCTCTTTTACCATAAACTCCGCTCCTTACATGATCTTCGTTGTCGCCGACAGCGTTCTTGTTGTCCAAACCTGTGCATCCCTTTCCTCGATGCATGACAATCATTTCCGTGCCATGGACGCTCATGATGCCTCAAAATAAGCCTGATAATCCCGATCTTCTTCATCCATCCATCTGAACTGTACTTTGTTCACCATTACTTTTGACGAGGATACAGTTTCTTAGCATGCGTATGTGCTCTTTTCAATCTTTACTAAGCCAAGCATGCAAGTGTAGCACTGCATAGGCTGGCCTGATTCTTTTCTTTCCTTTTTGTCTTATACTCCTTCAGCAGCCAAGCTTTTCCGAATATCTGGCTTTTCTCCATGATTTTCTTCCTTCCTTCGCATGATCTCCTCTACCATTTTTTCAGATTTTCCCCACTTCAGCTCTATCACTGCTGTTCAGTTCTCATACGTATGCACGTGGAATATTGCAGCCTTAAACTCTGTGGACGCTTCTTGAAAAAAAAAACATTGCCAACCTTGTCAATACCCCATGAGACATTTTTCCATCAAGTATATGTTATTGTATACATGCACATTCTCTTCATCCCTAGTAGGTTGCATGGTCTATTCCCAAGTGTGATTGGACACAATAAAGGCGTATTCCTTGGAATATAACTTCTGTAAAACATCAACAATTTCGCTCCAAGTGATCAATCGAGCATAACTCTTGTGGTGTTTTCGTACCGTCATTGTATTATTGGGATCATATAAATTAGGTTCAAACAATGTTTATCATTTTTCCTCCCTCATGTTTCTTGTTCACCTTTTATTGTTGCTTGCATACGTTATAAACTTCTACCATGAATTTTTAATGCTTCTCATCCTCTCGATTGAGTAGACTATTATTCTCCATGCAAAAGATGAAGAGTGCTTCACGCATATTATGTAGTACTAATTTCTTTATGATCCTCCCATTAAATCATTTTTCTATAGAAATCATGTATTACAAACTTAACGTATTATCTATTCTCTATGGAAATTTTTTTGCTTTCATTCTGTTCCATTCATTAGCTAGGCTTTTTGAATCATTTGTTCAAAATCAAAAGCATTATATGATTTTTTTTTTCTTTCCCCACAATGGATAAAAGGAGCGATTTCTCCTCCATCTTTACCTCTTGCATTGAATATGTTAGATCAATCTACCCACTTTATACATAGATCATGTAGCATATCACTAAAAGCAATAATTCTAAAAGAAATTGTAAAATGTATTTATATTCTTCCTATTAATTCTTAATCATAATGTCCTATTAATTCAAAGTATGTTTATTCACACACAATAGTTGTTCACTTCTATCGTTCATATCTACGTTATGAGTTATCATCAATTCTTAGGTACGCTTTGACTTACTTCCCTAGAAAAAGTCTTACTGTATCTTTCTTTTCTCCATGAATATATCAAAGGAGTTTTGGCACAATTTGATAAAATTGTGAGAGATTATGGAAAATTCTACAACTGCTTTTCTTAAAAGGAAATTATAAAATGGAAATATTCATGAGACTTCATGGCCACTTACTTGAGGTGCTTACCTTAGAATCCACATAGAAAGTTTCTAAATTCTTATGAAAAATCTCAAAATTTATATGCCAGGGACCCAAACAAGTGAAGCATTCTAAAGATCATGTGAGAATTCTATGCAAGCCCAAAGGATCATGGGAGGATGACTATTCTCAAGGTTATGGCACTAGCTAACAAACATTGAATGGTTGATTAAGGGTTGGCTTAACAAGAATGAATCCTGATCATTGATTATCTTTAGAAATAGGCAAGTTGTATCCCTCTCAACTGCCCCTATATGGCAAAACCATCACCTCTTCGTGCTTTCCTTTTCTATGGTTTTTGTGATCCCAAAGGCTAGAGTTCATGTCTTGCCTTTGGAGAGCTTTGAACAATATGAAGCCCTAGTGTTGTTTAAGCTATGATTGGAAATTGAGAGTGGTCATTAGGAAGAATGAATGGGTTATGTCACCTCAAGCTGAATCAAAAGTGGTGCAGTAGATGGACATAGATTAGGTAGGAACTTAAGTTTCATGAAGTAGGAACTTAAGTTTCATGAATTATCACATCTACAAATAGAAATGAAGAAACTGGTCTTCCTATGACAAATTCTCCATTGGAAATATGGAAGAATCACAAAGCTTATAAGATACTTAATCTCCTCTCCATGCTAGGAGAAATGTTTAAATATGCAAAAAAGAGATTATTCATCTCTTTTTCTCTTATACCAAGAGTGCTAAAGTTTAGGGATTTATCTAGAGTAGCCTCAGGCTTGATCAAAAAATGATTGGAAGAACGATCTTCTTTGAGATATGATTTTTTGGTCAGTTCAACTTTGAAATGTTATTGGAAGAGAAGTTGTAGTATAGAAAATTTTGAAGGAAAGATGTGTTCTGAATTTTTTTAATTAGAAATGTTGACCGAGTATTTAAAATAATTGTTTAAATGAAGATTTGGTAAATGAAGCTAAAACATAAAGAGATTAACGAGAATGAAGATCTAAAACATAAAGAGAATAATGAGAATGAAGCTCTAAATCGAGAACGATATCTTCTTGCTCTTCTCTCTTCATTTGATTTCAATTTTTCCTTATCTATGAAGAGAGCGATGTTTAGCTTTGTATAGGTTAAAGAGACAGAAAAAAGAAAAAAATTGCAAAAAGGGAGAGAATATGTGTATATGTAAACAATGAAGAAAGACTAGAGCAAAAAATAGTAGTAATTAATTATAAAAATTAATGGGCACTATGTTCAACAGCTAAGAAAAATCCCTCCGAACAAGGGGAATCCTCACCAATCCCACTTTTTTGGTGTTAATAGAGACCCAATTTTCATGATCCAAATAATTATCTCAACACAATTAAGAGGACTCAAAAGGTGAAATTTATATGATTTATGTCCTTTGCACATGTTGAGGTTCATATTGGTTCAAGAAAAAATCATTATCCTAAGAGAACAGAAACTATGTATCATTTTTCCTCTAGTACATTTATGATCATTGTTTTTTTTTGTTCTACAAAAAAGACATTAATTATATTAAAGAGAAGGTACAATAAAAAGGATTGGAGGGAGATATAAGGAGGACTGATAAAGTCCTCAAATCACTAATAATGTTTTGTGTTTGAAGGTCTGGTTAGTCTCTTGAGTTTTTATTCTTCTAGCTAGATATTCTAAGGATATTCTAAATTACTACTCTTTGGGTCATGCATTAATGTTGTAGGTGCATCTTTCTTTCCAAATCTTCCAAAGAGCCTCATCTCTCATATCATTCCAAAGGGTGGAAAAGCATCTCATTGGCTCACTTAGAAGTGCTTGCTTCCAATAGGTCAAGTATTGAAGTGTTAGAATATTTTGAACAAACTTCCACACATAGAGATTTGGGGTAAGAGAATGAAAGATAACCAATGTCTTCTTGTGAGCATTTCAAATTTTGTGGGTTTTGGCATTGGTCAAAATCTGATGGTGGAGGATTCATCAAAGAAGGATATTTTTCATCCTTTGTAATAGTGGTTTCCAAATATTTTGGAACTTTCACTCCTTCTTAATCCAAGATCAAGAGATTCACCATTTTTAGTTACACATTTGTTAGAAATGCACCTTCATATATATCCTTGGGATGACTTCAATTGTGTTGCCATATTACTACTAAAATAGCTTTGGGTGCAATTTGTTAGTGATCTATAGCTTTCCTATGTGCTAATGCATTCTTGCAATAGATGACATTCTTCATACTCAAGTCTAAAACTAGCACTAATATCTTCTTGTCTAATCCTCTCTCTTCTCAAGTTGTTCTAGAGATATTTCCTATTTTAGAACTCCTAGTTCTCCACTCTTTGAATGGAATCCATAGCTATTAGCCTAGTACCTAACATTGGAAACAAAATGAAAAAAATTCTATCTTATTCATAAAATCCATTTCTAGTCATGGATTAAATATCAGTGCGGCATTGTGGAACTTGGGTACGCCGACTTAAGATAATTGTTGAGTATTTCTGAAAATAAGTTTCACCCTCTTCTAGGACTTGTTGGATAGTTTCTTAGCTAATACTAGAGCATTGAGAATGCCCATTCCTCTAAGATCCTTTGGTATATTTTAGATACTCCAATTGATCTCTATAATAGATCTTCTATTGGGGTCATTCATCCAAATAAAGTTCCTACAAACTCTCTCCATCTAAACCATTTATTTTTCCAGTGGTCTCAAGCATGCTAGAAAATAGATGATTCAGGAAATCAAGGACATATTAATCACCATCCCTTTTCTTGTCACGTTAATTTGCATGATTCCTAAAAATATGAATCTTTGAACAATAGCAAGCTCACAAACCCTTGATCTTTAATGAAGTGTAAGGGGGATGCACCAAGGGGATTAAAGATAGTTTTTCGATGATTGATTAGCCTTGAGGTAGTGGAAAAATTTTGAAAAAAATTATAGAATCAATTAGTTAGAAAATTTCTTTATGGAGGAGCACATTCCTGGCATCTACAAACATCCTAAGAATGAGTTGATAATGGACTTACGAAAGCAATAATCTTAAAATGTGACTTATTTGAATGAGCTTTTTTACAATGCAACTAAGCCCATCTATTTCTAGTTCTAAAGGGAGAGGGGCAAGCAAAAATTCTTACCTTATCAATATTCTAACATCAAATTAAGCAGATATTTTACCATTCATGTGGAGCACATTGAAGTCTATCATATAATTTATCAAAATTAATCTTAAGAATGATAATATTTTGTACCGAATCTTTAGAATACCCCAAAATTTCTCACACATATATGATGGCTTTAAAATCAAATCCTTTTTTTCTTCTTGGATCCACTTTTGAAGATGCATCATAATGAAGTTTGTGATGGATTTCAAAATGAATTTGTATCCCATATGGAGCGTGGTTAGAAGTTAGTATTCTATGAAGTGTTCAACATATTTCTTATGGATTAATTTTACACTCTGTCATTGAGGCATCTAGATAGCATACCAATATCAAAGCCTCCTACTCGACTAAGCACAATGGATACAAAATTATCTCTTTATATGCTTTCAAATGTTAATTCGTGAGGCCATCAAGACTCAAACTTTCCCAAGATGGCAAAGAGTCGATAGCTTTAATAAGTTTTCTTCTTAAAAATGTTTGATTCTGAGCCCTTGTAGGAGCTTCACCTTAATTTATTCACTTATGTTTCAAGCAAGATGATTCTTCTAAAGATATTCTCTCTTCTTTCCTTTTCTAATCCTTTGGATATCTTTTTTATTTCTCCTTAAGGTCTAATGGGTTGACTTAGACACATTGATCCAACACTGCATTGTGCATTTTTTCACTTGAAATGCTTCTCCTTAAGTGAAATATATTCTTGACGAACCAGAGGCAACATAAAAAATCGTGAGGTCTATGTGGAACTAAGGAGCCCTCTTTCGCCTAAAGGGGGTTGCAAGGACATCATGATGGGGAAATGGTTCCACACGACAATGTCACTAAATTGGAACAAATAAGGACAACCAAGATTATCAATAATGGTCTATAAAAATTAGCATCTATCAAGAAGCACTTTACAAAGATTAGAGCAAGTCTTAGGGTTGGACCATAGGAACCGCCAATGATCTTTAATCTTGATCAAATAATAGTTGAACTTTTGCCTAAACCAACTGAACTTTTCCATCCCACCAATCAATCATCCTTTCATAAGATAGGGAGACTAAAGTGTTCCAATTCTAAGTTCTCTATTGATCCATGTTTGAGGCATAAACCAAAACCAAAGAGAAGGTTTTTACAGACTCATAATTGGTGGAAAATAGCTCCAAACAACAACCAAAAGGAGGATGATATCTCTAGAAAATAGTGATATCCGCTTTGTAGAAATGTGCAAATTTCTCAAAGAAGTTCATGAGCTCTAAAATCATCAAGAATTTTTTCTACAAAGATTGGCTCTTTATGATTTTACAATCATTTCTAAGTCATGCATAATGTTTGTGTTGTTATTCTAGAAATGTTGACCGAGTATTTAAAATAATTGTTTAAATGAAGATTTGGTAAATGAAGCTAAAACATAATGAGATTAACCAGAATGAAGCTCTAAAACATAAAGAGAATAATGAGAATGAAGCTCTAAATCTACAACGATATCTTCTTGCTCTTCTCTCTTCATTTGATTTCAAAAATTTCCATATCTATGAAGAGAGCGATGTTTAGCTTTGTATAGGTTAATTAGACAGAAAAAAGAAAAAAAAAATGCAAAAAAGGAGAGAATATGTGTATATATAAACAATGAAGAAAGACTAGAGCAAAAAATAATAGTAATTAATTATAAAACTTAATGGGCACTATGTTCAACAGCTAAGAAAAATCCCTCCAAACGAGGGGAATCCTCACCAATCCCACTTATTTGGTGTTAATAGAGACCCGATTTTCATGCTCTAAATAAAAATCTCAACACAATTAAGAGGACTCAAAAGGTGAAATTTATATGATTTATGTCCTTTGCACATGAGGTTCATATTGGTTCAAGAGAGAATCATTATCCTAAGAGAACAGGAACTATGTATCATTTTTCCTCTAGTACATTTATGATCATTGTTTTAATTTCTAGACAAAGGACATTAATCATATTAAACAGGAGGTACAATAAAAAGGATTGGAGGGGAATCACAAACTTTTCATGAATAATCGGGATCGATCTGGTCATTGTTGAAGTGTGCAAGGAGCAAGAATGGAGCTGCGCAAGCTTCAACAAATAGAAACAGGCACTACAAGGAATACGGGTGCATAGCGACGGTTAAGGCGACACAATTTCGTCACTATAAAATTGCAAAAAGCATCGCAAGAAGCATCGAGCATGGACCGACGATTAAACAACGAGTTAAACGATGTTTTTTTGACGTGTGGCATGACGAGATGCGAGCATCGCAAAAGTGACAGTTTAAAAAAGTGTCGCATAAGCGATGCTTTTTTGCATCGCATAAACAACGCTAAGAACGTCACTTATGTGATGCCAATTCTAGTGCTTTTTACGATGCCTTACCATCGCTTACACGACAGTCTGTTGACGAAAAAAAATTAAAACGTTGGAGGCTCTTCGATCGGCATGTTCACACATCTGATCGAAGAGCTCTCCAACATTCGCAATTGCGCTGTGCTTACGACCTGAAACAAGTATATGCAGAATTGTTGTTTTGCCTAATCTCTATCTTATTGTCTCTCTCTCTCTCTCTGTTTCTCTCTTTCTACGTCTTTCTCTCTTTGAATTCTCTCTCTCTCTCTCTCTCTCTCTTTATTGCAGGCTATTCAAGAAGCTAACCAAGCAAAAAGTATGGCTAACTATTGTAAGTATGATTTCCATTCTTTGTATATCATTTGAATTGTGTTATTTTCATTAGTTAGCATACTCACACTTATTGATATGCACATATACACTTATACATGATGAAGATGCATGTTCACACATATACACATATACACATGCACATACACACACATATATACACACACATACATGTGCACATACACTTACACATACACACACATACACATGCATATGCATAGAAATTTCTACAACCACATAAAAAGACTTGCATGCATGCATTATTGCATATATATATATATATATATATATATATATATATATATATATATATATATATATATATATATATATATATATATATATATATATATATATATATATATATATATATATACACATACACACATGAACATATACTTAAATACATGTATATGCACATCCACATGCATGCACATTCACATCCATGCACGTGGATGCAAATAGAAATGCATCCACACACACATGCATGTTTCATACATATACACATGCATATACATACATTTGTATATGTTCATACACATACACATACATATGCACATATGTATATATACACACACATACACATATATATGCACATACGTACACACACATATACACATGCACACACATGCACATACATACATATACACATATACATGCACAATTGCCAGTAAGACCTCATTTATCAGAAGCTTCTATGAGGAGGCTACACAAAAGTGATCCTGTGGAATATGCAAGGTTGAAAGATCTATAGTCAAAAGAAGATAAAGTACAAGATTTGTGTGACAATGATGAAGATGATGGCATGATAGATTTTATTGAGGGTTGGTATCAAAATGACAATGAGAGCATTGATATTTGAAAAAATGAGAAATATCTTCGAGAGAAATGTCTAAAGCATGTACATGAAGGAAGTCGTTTGACACGACTAAGTGCGAGCTTACTTATT